>CM062815.1:966617334-966940238 GCA_031772625.1 Pinus tabuliformis
GTCTGAAATGGTTTGGGCCGTCACCTGCGGTTTAACCCATTTTCTGAAATCTTACGGGTTTTGGCGACCAGCTGCTCTAGAGATGCCTCAACCTCCCGAAGAGTCGGTCGTTCACCCGGAGCTCTTTTGGTACACATCACACCTAATTTCACCAACCACACAACAATTCCATGTCCCGTAATTTCACGTACATCACATGATTCCTGTTCTTCATCTTCTTCTTCCATTCTAATCTCCTCCACCAAAGTCGTGTCAATCACCTCCAACAATCTGTCGGGGAATGCATCGCCCACCCAACTCTGCAATGATCGCCCTTCTTCTGAGAAAACTGGATCTGTGGGCTTCTTTCCCGTGATCGTTTCCAACACCAAGATGCCGTAGCTGTATACGTCCCCTTTCATTGACGGACGCCCTCCTGTACCATATTCTGTAATCAATTTATACATAAAACTTTTATCAGTGACTCATCAATATATATATCTGACATACAATATGGTGTATCAGTATTTACCTGGTGCGATGTAACCAACAGATCCTATCACAAGACATGAGGTATCCACTGAGGTTGCTGCAGTTGAATCGTCCTGCCCTTCTGCAGATATCATGAGGCGTGAAATACCGAAATCTCCAACATGGGCCGTCATCGTCTCATCCAATAAAACGTTGGAAGGTTTCAGATCGCTATGAACAATGGCGGGAGAGCAGTTATGGTGAAGATATGCCATTCCATGAGCCACGTCCTTGAGAACTCAGCCGCCGTCTTTAAGACTCAACCTGCAATTATTTTCCCTACAATACAAATGCTTATCCAAGCTTCCCTGCGACATGAACTCCATAATCAAAGATTTGACCTGAAAACTTGAGCATACGCCCACCATTCTCACCAGATTCCTATGCCGGACTCTGCCCAACGTCTTGCATTCTTTTACAAGTCTCTTGTACGCACCTCCTGATGTGGCCGACTGTATAACTTTGACAGCAACGATTGTGCCATTGTCTAATACACCCTTATACACTGACCCATGGCCGCCACGTCCCAGCAGGTTATCCGCGCTGAAACCACTAGTTGCTCTGTTAACCTCTTCCTCACTGACAATCTTCGTCTCCCCGAGTTGGCTCCTGAGCATCCTCCCTAATCTTGCTGAAATAGTTTCGGACAATGGAGACTTTTTACTACGAAAATATATCAAAGCTATTAAGAGTAGACAAGATACGAATAGCAAAGTTAAGCCAACTGAAGTGGCCACGATAACTATCCTTTTCTTGGAATCATGATGGAATTTACAAGGGGGCATCTCTATCCATCTGCCACAGAGTGCAGCATTCCCTAAGAATGATGTAAAATTCAGCTTTCTGAAAGCTCCAGAGGATGGTATTTCTCCGGTGAAGTTATTGTATGACAAGTTTAAATGCATAAGCTTCTGTAATTTCTCTAAAGAGCGAGGCAGGGGACCGGAAAGCTTATTGAAAGAGAGATCCAAATCTTGAAGGCCAGCAACTTGATCGATTGATGCCGGAATCGTGCCTTCCAATGAATTATTAGAAAGATTAAGGTAGTCCAGTCCAGCACAGTTCACTAATTGGCCTGGTATGCTCCCCGAAAAATTATTGGCAGAGAGATCAATTGCGAGAACCATTTGCATTCCTGCCAGTTCCGCAGGCAGCCTTCCTGTGAGTGCATTATGTGAGACATTAATGTAGAGCTGTAGGTTATGAAGGCTAGCCACTTTCGATGGCATCACACCGCTTAGCTGGTTGTAACTGAGGTCCAGAAGCTCGAGACTGGAACAATCCCCGATACTGTCCGGTATGTTACCACTGAATTTGTTGTGGCTGAGATCTAATCTTCTTAGCTGCTGCAAAGTTGAAAAAACCTCACGAATTTCTCCAGTAAACTCGTTTTTGGAAAGGTCTAGTTCGAACAGAGCTTTCAGTTGACTGAATTGATAGGGAATATTACCTTCCAGGTTATTCCCGGTGAGGTCCAGCAGCTGAAGAGTAGGCAGCCCTCCCAGTGCAGAAGGAATTTCTCCAGAGAGAAAATTGTCCCCTAGACTCAACAGAATCAATCCGGTGAGGTTGCGCATCTCCTGGGGTATCTTACCACTGAAAAGATTCTCACCCAAATAGAGATAAAGCAGATTTTGAGAAAGACGGCCTATGCTTCCAGGCAACTCCCCCTTAAGATCATTGTTCGCAAGAGCGAGTTTTCGCAGATTGGTGCAATTAGAAAGTGCTCCAAATATGGGAATGGGTTCCGCATTAACCAAGTGATTATCATCGAGTAGAAGTATCTGTAGAAGCCGTAGCTTGCCAATTCCTGAGGTATGCCTCCCGTTAAGAAATTCAACGAGAGTTCGAGATTTAGAAGTTGAGAACAATTTCCTAAAGATTTCGGAATAGTACCATTTAATTCGTTTCCCCAGAGAAAGAAGAACCTCTAAATTGGAAAGCTTGGTTCCTATCTCCGACGGGATTTCACCAGCAAGCCTGTTATCATACAAGTATAAGAAGCGTAACTCTGTGCAATTAAGCAGAGAAGGCGGGATTTCTCCGCTAAGTTGGTTTCCTAAGAGAGACACAGTTATAATTCTAGTGAGCAAGCCAAGCTGAGAGGGGATAATGCCGCTAAGGGAGTTATGTCCGAGAGACAGAATCTCCAATGCAGAACAATTTCCCAAGGATTCGGGCACTTTTCCTGTCAATCTGTTCCAGTCCAGCTTAAGGATTTGTAAATTGGAGAGCTTGGTTCCTATCTCCGACGGAATTTCACCAGCAAACCTGTTATCATACAAGTACAAGAAGCGTAATTGCGTGCAATTAAGCAGAGAAGGCAGGATTCCTCCGCTGAGCTGGTTTCCTGGAAGAGACAGAGCTTTAACTCGAGTGAGCAAGCCAAGCTGAGAAGGGATAGTGCCGTTAAGGGAATTATTTCCGAGAGACAGAATCTCCAGTGCAGAACAATTTCCCAAGGATTCAGGCACTTTTCCTGTCAATCTGTTCCAGTCCAGCGTAAGGATTTGTAAATTGGAGAGCTTGGTTCCTATCTCCGACGGGATTTCACCAGCAAACCTGTTATCATACAAGTACAAGAAGCGTAATTGCGTGCAATTAAGCAGAGAAGGCGGGATTCCTCCGCTGAGCTGGTTTCCTCGAAGAGACAGAGTTTTAACTCGAGTGAGCAAGCCAAGCTGAGAAGGGATAGTGTCGTTAAGGAAATTATTTCCGAGAGACAGAATCTCCAGTGCAGAACAATTTCCCAAGGATTCGGGCACTTTTCCTGTTAATTCGTTTCCGTACAGTGAAAGATTTCGCAGGTTTTGCAATTGGCCGAGACCACTTGGAATACTTCCTTTCAAATTATTGAAGGACAGATTAAGCAGCCTGAGGGCCGTGTAATCTTTCAAAGCCTCTGGAATGGCCAAATTCAAGTCATTCTTATTAAGTAACAGACGCTTTAAAGCGACTTAACTTGCCCAATTCGTTTGGTATTGTGCCAGAGAAACATTATAAGCAAGATTCAACACGCCTAGGAACGACATATTACCAACTTGTGGAGGAATAGTCCCTTGCAGGCTCATGTTGTATAGATTTAGCCCAGATACGCGCAGTTTCAGAGGGTGGCAGGTGACACCAGTCCAATTGCAGACATGAATAATGGCAACGTCCCAGTTGGCCAGGGCGTGAGAAGGATCATATGTGACGGAGCTTTTGAATGCTTGCAGGGCTTCTATATCGACCTCTACTCGTTCACGACTTTTCTGATAATTATTAATCTGATGGCTGTTTGCAAAAACAAAGATGAGCATTACTGTGGTGGTGATGAGGATGCAATCCCTGGAAGTTGCCATCGGCGATCGATAAAACTAGGGAAATAGATAATTTCTCTGGGTTTGGGCTTTCTCAGTGCAATGGTGCCATTGTGGATATCAAATAGATTTGAGAAATTCTTCTCTTAACGAACGAGTCGTCTCTGGGGGCAGAGAATTTTCGTGGATTTTCAGTTTTGGTTGACTCAAGTCGTGTGGGTGACGATGTCGTCCATCTCAGCGACCACATATAGTTATCTTTATTTTTTATTTTTGATGAAATGAGCAACTAAAAATTCTTGTTCCGGTTTGGATACATAACATTATTTGTTATTTGATTATTTCATAATTGCATTAGATAAATATATAAAAGTTAAACCATTTATTTCTTGAACTTATATATTTATATAATATTCTTGGTTATTTGATATTTTTTTAATTGTAATCTGTAATGTGAAATGATAAACCCAAATTTAGAAGTTATATATATATATATATAAAATAAAAATAAATTAATTAAAAAAATTATAAATATATTAATATTAAATTTAAAAAAAATTATGGATATATTTAATCAGCAACTTAATATTATGTGGTGCATAATTTTCTATAAAAAATATATACCATATATTTTTAAATTAACACAACTATATTAAAAATATTAAAAATATTAATGTGATTGATATAGCCTAAAACTTCATTTGTATCTACCATTGATAAATAAATAATACAAAAAAACTATTACAATAAAATGATTATTATTATTAAATGTTATTTATTATTATTAATTTTAAATTATGTAATATAAATTAATTATTTTAGTAATAATAGTAGTAATATTAATATTAATTAATTCTAGTAATATTAATTAATAATAGTAAAGTTTATAATTAGAGATTAAAACCAATAAATATAAACTCAAGGGATTATAAACCCAATGGAATAATATTAAATCTACGAGATAAATATTATAAACTCAAGGTATATAAACTCAATATTATAAACCCAAGATATATTAAACCTAAGGGATTAATAATGAGGTTTATTAATCCCTTGTGTTTAATATTACTCACTCGGGTTTATAATATTAATCCCTAGGGTTTAATACTATTCTCTTGGGTTTATAATTCCTTGGGTTTTAGTATTAATCCCTTGGATTTATAATCCCTTGGGGTTGTTGTATTATACCTTAGGAATAGGAACCCTTAGATTAACAAAACCCTAGGGATTGATATTATAAACCCAAGGGATTAATACTAAAAACCCTAGGGTTTATAATAAAATACATGGAAATCCCTAACACAACCACATTAGTAAATGTGGTTGAAAAATGTTAATAGATCTTAATGGTATAGATCTAATATTAACTAGTACAACCACATTCAAAATATTAATGTGGTTGATATCGTCGTAGGCTTCATAAATATATCAAAAAAAACTATTGCAACACAAAAAATTCCTTACTAATGCAAAAAGGAATTACTCATCTTATTCTAAAATAGACCATTTTGCTAAATAAAATTTTCCTATAGATAAATGAATGTTATAAATAATAGTGAAGAAGTTATTAGAATTGGAATAATATAAAATGCCTAGGAAATTGGTGGGCAGGGAGCTACTTGGCAAGAATATAATCTTTAAAATCTATTAAAAGTAATAGACCATTTTGCGAAATTAAATTTTCTTATATGTAAATGAATGTTGTAAATCATAATGTGGAATTTAACATGGAAGAACTTATTAGAATTGAAATAATTTCAAATCTTTAGGAAATTGGTGGTGGGCAGCCACTTTGCATCTAATTTTTTAATTTATTAGAAGTCCATGTAACCTAACAAACTCTATAACACATTATAGCCCTTGATAAGCATTTAGACTAAGCATATGCTCAACATATTCCCTGAAGAATCAATCTAAGTTGTCAATTAAAAATAAAAATAAAAAAAGTTAATAGATCATCATCCACCTTATATTGAAATATGAAGCCTTAAAAAATTAATAATAATAGTAATACTAATTAATAACAAAAACGATAATTATTTAGTAATAACAAAAAATATTTCTAAATGATTATAATAATAATTAATTAATAATAATAAATATAAATTAATAATAATAATAATAATATTTTATTAAAATAGTTATTTTGTAATATTAATATATTTATTATTATTATTTTTATTATTATATAATAAAATAATTATTATTGTTTTATTATTATTATTTTATTATTAATTATTATTAATAATAAGAGATGTTTTTAGTGTGATGTTTTTGGACTTCCAATGCTCGAATCTCGCTAAACATTTGAGGTGAAATATATCTTGATTTGTGTTATTTAAACTTTTTTTTGACTATATATATCGATTCAACACCTTCAAAGGCCTCTAGGGCACTTCGATTGTGCAGGGTTACGATCAAACTTGTGATTTCAATAAATTCCTTCTAGATTTGAGAGAAATTAGACTAGAAAAACCCACTTGAAAAGATTCCAAAAAAACAACTAGTTAATAATATTTAGCGGAATACTCTCCTATTTCAACCCGAGGCGGATGAGTGGGTGTTAAATTATCAACCAACGTATTGGATTTGATATTCTCGGAATATGCTTCGTCTGAACCAATATCAACGACTGCACTTTTTTTAATTTAAAGGCTTGTCAAGAATTGAAGTGGAAGAGCCACCATGCGTTAAGATGTGTAACTTGGCCTATTTGGATGTGGTGACCATCATTCGCATGCTTGTGCTAGGTATTCCATTAGCCCAGACGTGCCTGACACTATATAGGTGACCCTGTCTCTCCTCACTGGCATCTCGGTAGATTTGAAGTTCTTAACAATGTTATAGGGATGTATTCCATTATTACATGTCGGTGACCTCTACAGTTCTAATGCCCTTTACCCTAATCAGCATGTTGCATTCAATTCAACAATGGGTTTGCTCTCCTTCCGAAGTCGTCTTTTCCCTTTGTTCTAGTAAAATGGGAAGGCGTAGGTACATATATGCTTACTTCACCTCTGGAATGTTTTCATTTTTCCTTATTCTTTTCACATGACCATGTTTGGAGTGTTTCTGCTCTCAATCATTATGTTAGGTATTTGTGACATATTTCATGGGTTTTATGATTTTCTATTTTTGAAAGCATTTTGTGTTTTATACTCCTCTACTAACCATCTAGGGTCCTTGTAGGTTTCAGGTGGTCACCAAGGGTTAGTTCATTCTCCAGGTGAATTGCCCTCTTTCCTTCCTAAGTTTTTTTTAATAAGGATTTTAACCATTAAAATTCTCAAAACACCTTCATCCCACACCTTGCACGAAACTTGTCAAAACACTATCCACAATACAATGTCCCAACTGAGTGAGTATCAATATTAGTGATGTATTATTGCCTTTTCCTATCATCTAGATATGTGTGTATATACAAATTACGTTGCAATGTCTGTATGTATACCTCCAGGTTTGATGATGTGCTAGAGACCCAGGAGGTGATCATTTCATGGAGAGTGAAAGAAATTTATCAAATTTTCAGTTGCTGAACAAATTGCAACTGGACAAAGGCTTAAAAAACACATAAATTTGTGTGTGGAGGTGATCCTTTCGTGGAGAGTGAAAGAAATTTATCAAATTTTCAGTTGCTGAACAAATCGCAACTTGACAAAGGCTTAAAAAACACATAAATTTGACACACAATAGAATTGAGTAAAAACAGAGTAAAATGGATGAGCAACACAATAAAACTTTGGATTATATTTATTAGTGCATAAAATACATTCATATGGAGGTTGCAGCTCCTTCACCAAGTAAATAAAATATCTTACTATGATTTACGGTTCACAGGGGTTATGGAGTAACTCTTTGTAAAACTCTGTAAGAACTTGTTCTCATGTGCCCATCAATATTTGCTCCAATATTTTCTCTCTTCACCTCTCAGACTTACACCCCAACAATCTACTAAAGACTTCTTCATACATATTTATCAAAACATATACACTTGTACACAATGAATGATTTTCTAAACTTCAGAGGTTGTGGACTACAAGTAAGGGTTGTGGAGTAAATTTTTGACCATATGGATTTACCAAACCTTCATTGAATACACATTCCTTCTTAAATGTTTCATGTGTGTTGCAGAATGATCTGATGTGTTGGGGAATGGAGAACTCGTACCCCTACTTAGAACTTTTGTCCTTTAGCCTGCAAACAAAATTCGGAACCTGCATAAAATCTACTTGGAAAGTATGGTTGATGTCAATGAGTTTAACGCGGTGGTTGGGATTAATTTTCCAACACTCCCCCTTAATCACAACTTGCAGCATTGACAATTCTCAAATAGTCTCTGAGATAAACAAAATTTTCACATGCCAATGGCTTTGTGAAAATGTGAGCAAACTGCTCCTATGACCTACAGCTTTGCAACACAATTGCACCACTCTTAATCAATTCTCTAATAAAATGACATTTAGCATCAATGTGCTTGGTCCTCTTATGAAAAACATAGTTCTTTGATAGCGAAATTTCGGAAGTGTTGTCGCAAAAAACAGTTGTTGTTCCCTCTTGTTCGTGGCATATATCCCCCAACATTCTTCTCATCCATACTGCTTGACATGAAGCTGCTATTTCGATGCCATATTCAACTTCTTCTATTGACAATGAAACTATTGGTTGCTTCTTGGAGGCCCATGAAATTACTCTCAAACCTAAATGAAAAACATATCTTGATGTGTTGTTTCTTTCATCGACACTTCCTACCCAGTCACTATTAGTGTAACCAACCAGCCTAAAATCATTTGTAGCGGTGTACATGATACCATATTTTTTTGTCCCATTGACATACCTTAAGATCCTTTTGGCTACTTACCATTGCATCTCCTTGGGTGTATCCATGAACCTCTACACTAGAATTACAACATACATTATATCTGGCCTAGTGGCAGTCAAATACATCAAGTTACCCACCATAATTTTGTACAATGTCATATTGACATTGTTGCTGCAATATTTGTTTCTTACTTCAACCCCATGACAGTTGGAGTTGGTGTGAGCTTGTTGTTCTTCATATTAAACCTCTTCAAAATGTTTACTACATACTTTTATTGAGAAATAAAAATATCAGTTTTTGTTTGCTTCACTTCTATGCCTAAAAAATACTTTAACAACCCCAAGTCAGTCATTTCAAACTCACTTTTCATGAATTCTTTGAAATTAGCGATGAATAAATCATCACTTCCTCTAAAAATCAAATCATCTACATACAAAAAAACAATAAGAAGCTTACCGTCACTCCCTTTTATGTAGAGAGGAGGCTCACTATCACATTTGTCGAAACCATTGTCCATAAAGTAAGCGTCTATTATTTAATACCATGCACGTGGTGCTTGCTAAGCCCATAAAGAGCTTTCCTCAACCTATAAACCTTGCCTTCTTGGCCTTCTACCCGATAACCAGGTGGTTGTGCAACATATACTTCCTCTTTCAGCACTCCATTCAAGAACGTTGATTTAACGTCCATTTGATACACTTTCCGTTTATGTTGTGTAGAAATCGACACTATTGTATGCATTGTCTCCATCCTTGCGACTAGTGAAAATGTCTCTGCATAATCTCTTCCATGTTGCTACTTGTATCCTTTGACAATTAGCCTTTCTTTATGCCTTTCAATCTTTCCTTCAATGTTGCTCTTGGTCTTATAGACCCACTTTACTCCAATGACTTATTTTCCTTGCAGAAGGTCCACTAACTCCCATGTGTCATTCTTTTCTATTGCTTCTATTTCTTCCTCCATTGCCACAACCCATTTTTCTTCTTTTCCCGCATCCTCAAAATGGATTGGGTCATCTACATGACAAAACAATGCAAATAAGGAATTCAGACCAATGCTACTATCAACTTCATCTTACTCATAAATTTCATTTAAATTTCTGAATTTTGGTCTTCTTATGCTTGCGGAAGATGGGCTTGACATGTCACTTGGTGTTGCACTTTATGACATGCTTGGAGAAACACTTACTTAACTGCATGACAATGTTCTAGTATTTTTTGATGGTATTACTTGTTGACTGCTTTGTTGCGCTTGAATAGGAGTAGAAGGAGTCACTGTTGAGGAATTGCTTGCTGTTGTCAATTTGTCTTTATCCTCATGTGGTATACATGCTCTCAAATTGATTGTCTCCTCTTAAATTCCATCCCATGGTTCCTCGTCTATGAATTGCACATCTCTACTAATTATGACCTTCTTGGTTGATGGATTGTAGAGATTGTATGCATTGGATTCATCACTATATCCAACAAATATGCATTTCTCCCCCTTACTGTCCAAATTCTTCCTCAACTCATCTGGTACATGTGCATACGCCACACATCCAAACACTATCATGTGAGTGACACTATGCTTTATTCCACTCCATGCATCTTCAGGAACCACATTCTTGACACTTTTGGTTGGAAACCTATTCATGATATTTGTTTCACAAGCACCAACTTTAGCCCAATAATCATTTGGCAAATGCTTTTCCTTCAACATACTCCTTGCCATTTCCATAATGGTCCTATTTTTTCCGTTCCGTGACACCATTTTGCTGAGGTGTATACCTTGTTGTAAATAGCTTGTGAATTCAATGCTCCCTACAAAAAAGAAGGAAGTCATTTGAGATGTATTCACCATCTCTGTCAGTCCTCAAGAGTTTGATGTAGTGTCCACTTTGGTTCTCAACAAGAGCTTTGTATTGATGAAAGCATTCAAACACTTCACGTTTCTGTTTTAGGAAGTAGATCCATGTCTTCCTTGTGCAATCATCTATGAAGGTAAAGAAATAGTAGCTACCACCAATTGATGGTGTCTGCATTGGTCCACACAAATTTGAATGGACAATCTCCAAAGGTTCCTTTTCCCTTATTAACTTTCCTGCTAGAAATGTTTGTCTATGTTGTTTTCCCAAGATGCATCCTTCACATAGGCTATCCATTTTTTCTATGAGTGGCAATCCCTTCACCATGCCTTTCCTATGCAGTAAATTCAAGCCTCAAAAGTTGATATGACCAAATATCAAATGCCATAACTAGTTTTCATCTTTGACCTCTACCTGAAAGTCTACTTGTGTGACATCTGCAACTTTTCTTTCATCCTCTTGTGAATTCATTGATAGTTGTGCTTGTGCACCTTCTTCCTTCAAATATGATGTTAGATTGAGAGGAAACATTTTATTTCTGTCATATGAACTGTTGCAATCAACTGTCTGCTTGGAGTTTTATCCAAAATTTTGCACTCATCATTTAAAAAAAAGAAATTGTAGCCCTTTTGCATGAGTTGTCCCATGCTTATGAGGTTATGCTTCAAACGAGGGACAAAATAAACATCTGAAATATACTTCTCCTCCCCCTTCTTTGTTATAATATTGACTCTTCCTTTTCCCATGACAAAGACTTTGCTATCAGTCCCTAATGTCACTTCATATTTCACACTTTCATCTAAATTGGAAAACATTTCTATGTTCCTTGTCATGTGGTTGTTGCACCGTGAATCTAGAAACCATACATCACTTTGTTTTTCTTGTGCTACTTTACAAGTTAAAAACATGCTATCATGGTTCTGATTTTGCTTTTTGAAATTTACACTTGGTTTGTTACTTATGTCATATTGCTTCTTTCTACATTCATTTGCTTAATGACCATACTTCTTACAATAATGACATTCAACTTGAGATTTATCATACCTCTCACCTTGTGCTTGATTTTGGCTTGGGCCTTGATTTGGATTTTGATTGTTGCCCCTTCCACTTGAGCTTGAAGGGAGGCCTCTTCCACCTCTGTGTGGGCTTCTTCCTCTTCCTCTAGCATTTGATGTTCCTTTACCTCGACCTTGCCCAAATGAAACTTGTGTCTTGAAGTCATGCTCCAATGATGAGTTTGTTTCTCTATTTAGTCCATTGTCATGAGAAACAAGTGATGCATGAAGCTCATCCACTGAAAAATGTGAGAGATATTTTGTCTCTTCTATGGCCACAACAATGGCATCAAACCATGCTAGAAGACTTCTTAAAAATTTCTCAGATATAATTCTTCACTCAAGTGTCTCACCATGAGACTTGATTTGAGTAACCAGTCCAGTTACATTTGTAAATAATGAGTCTACATTCTCAGGCTCTTACATACAAATTGTTTCAAAATCTCTCCTTAGCATTTGTAGTTTTGTTATCTTCACTTCTTCCATTCCTTGGTAGGCCATCTGGAGGGTGTCCCATGCTTGCTTGGACTTTTTTGCTGCTGAAATCCTTGGGAAAATACTTTCACGAACTTCTTGAAAGATGTATAAGAGGGATTTTTCATCCTTCTTCCTATTTTCCCTCAACAAATCCCTTTCTCCTTGTGTCAAGACATTATATGTTCTTGCATCTGCTAGTTCTTGGAACCCATTCTCCACCAAATCCCAAATATCTTGAGAAGAAAACGAAGCCTTCGTTGTAATAGCCCAATAGTCATAATTTTTTCCATTAAATTGAGGTATATAAGGATTAGTTAAGCTTGTGCTTGATGCTGCCATTTGTGAGTGTAAAAAAAACTTTCTCACTCTCCAAATATCTGCCTTCAAAAAAACATTTTAATTTCTAGTAAAAACACTTGTTTTTGCACTAACAAAGTTTTAACCTGCTCTTATACGAGGTGAAAGAGATTTATGGGGACAGAGGAGAGGATTCTCCCTCAACAAATTTATTTTGGAGATCAATTCTTCAGATCGCAACTGGACAGAGGCTTAAAGAACACAGAAATCACAACTGGACAGAGGCTTAAAAAACAAAGAAATTTGACACACAATTCTATTGAGTAAAAACAGAGTAAAATGGAGCAACACAATAAAACTTTGAATTATATTTCTTAATACATGAAATACATTCATATGGAGGCTGCGGGTCATCTACCAAGTAAATAAAATATCTTACTTCGATTACCAAGTAAATAAAATATCTTATTGTGATTTAAGCTTCACCAAGGGTTGCGGAGTAACTCTCTGTAAGACTCCGTAAGAACTTGTTTTCAAGTGCCCACCAATATTTAGTCCATGGTTTTCTCTCTTCACCTCTCATACTTACACCCCTCCACTCTACTAAAGACTTTTTCATATAACATATTTATAAAAACATATATCTTTGACTCATTAATAGCGCTTGTACAAAATGAATGATTTTCTAAACTTGTAGAGGTTGCACACTGCAAGTAAGAGTTGTGGAGTAAATGTTTGACCATACGTATTTACCATCCCTTCATTGAATACTTATTCCTTCTTAAATGCTTGATGTGTGTTGAATACACATTCCTTCTTAAATGCTTGATGTGTGTTGTGGAATGGTCTCATGTGTTGGGGAATGGAGAACTCGTACCTCTGTTCAGAACTTCTCTCCTTCAACCAGCAAACAAAATCCACAGCCTGCAAAAAATTCTACTTGGCAAGTATAGTTGTTGTTAATATGTTTAGAGGGGTGGTTGGGATTAATTCTCCTTCAACCTATAAACAAAATCTGCAAAAAAATCTACTTGTGATCTAGGTGGCTCCAAAGAGACACATAGGACAAAGAGGGCTTATGAATGCTTGAAAATCAAAGTGATCAGAATGACTTCAACCCAAGACTAGAGCGTAGATCTCGTCGTCCTGATCACGAAGGTGCGAACGGTTCGTCAATCTGAGCTCATATGAGGGAGAACAAGCCCGTCAAAGTTCTGGGTTGACTTGCAGGAAACATAGGAAAATGAAAGTCCAATGATGCTCCTAGAAATAGTCCCATTGCGTAGATCTTTTCATTCTAAACCTACTACAATTTGAATGGGCTAAAATGGACTTCGGATGATGAAGTTATTGCAAAAAGAAGTTGCCTTTGTTCCTTTGAAAAAGGAGGCATTTCTTCTAAAAAATGGGTTAAAAGCCTTATAAAGAAAAATCACAATTGGAGGGGTCCAAAGGGCGGAGTTAAGGCCAGGCGGAAGGAACCCCTGATCAGTGATCTCTGACTTATTGTAATCAGGGGCAGGCAGTATGCGATATCAGGAATTAAGACCATGCGATATGCGATGGAGCAATTGCCGATATCGACGTCAACGTATGCCATATGGAAGAACCCTGGGTTGTAGCGATTGCGATATGGTGACATCAATTGCGATATGCTGATAGCAACATGCGATCTCCGCCATCGGATCAGAAGACAGATCAATGGTCAGGATGATATCGATGATATCGGCAGTCGGCACAATCAAAGGAAAGACCCCAGGGCCATTGCGACTTGCGATAAGTGCGGACCTGATAGGATAATAGGGCAGATTTCATATGATTTGAGTTCCGACTTAAAGGCTTTATGGTTGGATTTTTTAGTGTTTCCGTGTATTATTGTTTTAATGGAAAAAGGGCTATTTTGAGGTTTTGGGGCACGGGCTGTCCAATGCGGACCCGACCCCATCTTTAATACATTTGGTTATAATGAAAAGGATTATGCGGGTAAAGCGAGACTGGTAGGGTTTAACCACCTGACCCCTCCTCAACCATATGCTAACTTAACCAATGCAGCCAACCATATTCTTGGTAAATCCGCCTGAATTCTTATATAAACTCATTTTTTTTACCAAAGCTGGGGGAGAGACTGCAGGGCATAGATTTCGAGGCAGAAGGTGGGCACGGATTTCAAGGCGAGTAATTAAGTTTTTAATGCAGGGACCATGAATTTTGCAGGAGGGAAAAATTTTCACTTTGTCAGATTTTGGCAAATTTTATATGGATTCTACACCTCTCGTTGCCACGAATGCAATGGCACTATCCGTTTCTCCATGAGAGTTCTGCATTTTTCAGCGATTTTCAGAATGCATGTAGAACCATGATTGCTGCAAAAACAGGGAGTAGAACCATGAGCCTTGATATTTTCCCAAGGAGGTAAATTTTTTCCATGTCAGAATATAGTCAAGTTTATAATTGTTTTTCATGGTTTTCCATAGAGATCACAATGGCGAGATCAGATTCACCATCTGAGTTGTAGATTTCCAGTCCACCCATGGAGAAGAATCTTTGAGGAATCCCGAGGGAACCTAAAAGATTTCTTGAGCCCCAGAGTCTCAACTTCTTAGAATTTGGATTTTGGACAGTCGATTTTTGCACTACTCGACGCCACCAATTCTGTATTCAGATTTCTCATTCTCTCATTCTATTCTTCAACCACTTTTCTAAGTGCCAGTATAGATGTCCACATTCATGTGCGAGCAGTCATTTTCATGCGATCGATGCCGTGAGATTGATGGTCCGAACAACTTCAGCAATGTGACACCCACTTCTTCAGATGGCCCTTGGTTGTGAGGTATATGATGTGTTCATGTACTTCTTCTTTATGCATTGCGCTGCACAGATCCTTGATTGACGTTGATGCAAGATCTTGTTTATTACATGTTGTCATGATTCCTTGCTTGATTTGATGCGTAATCTTCTATGTGATGTACTTGTTGTCATAACTCTTCATGTTATGTTTTGAGATCCCTTTGTTTTATGTTGCTAGGATACTCTTGTTGTCGTCATGCATGTTTTTTTGAAATCCCTTTTATGCCATGTTGCTGGGATGTTCATCATGCATGTTTTTGTGTCATACTGATAGGAGTCTTTTGACTAAGAGTTCCTGTAGTGGAACAACTCTTAGAGCCACTCCTGCATGAAGGAATTTTCCTTGTATGATCACGACATCATCGCTTGTGTACATCATCATTATTGACAACATTTAATGCAGTGGCCTACACCATCTTGACACCAGGACCCGTAGACATAGTCCCTCCTGGACGAACTCCGTTATCAACGACTTATGTTTTTATGTTGCTGATGATTGACATGTTCCTCTTCTTTACAACATGCACATGTATTCCTTTATGTTCTTTTAAGAATGCAATTTAACACATCACGAAAGTAAAAGGTCTTGGAAGGGTCCTTCATTACATCTGGACCTAAATCATGTGGTATTAGAGCGGTCTTTTCATGGATGTGAATTGCAAGCGTGAACAATGGAACGTGCAATGATAGAGGATGAAAAGGCGATGTACGAGACCATACTCAAAATTTCCAAAAGAGTGGAAATAATGTATGAAACTCTACAGAAAGAGACAAAGGAAAAGGAGCGATTTCAGCTTCAGTTGCAAGCCATGGAAGAGGCCCTGGAAGAACTGAAGCATAACAAACATAATCTTCAAACAGAGAATGATGAATTGAAGATGCATCTACATGAAGAGAAAGAGGAAAAAAAAAATTGCTACGATAGCTGCAAGCAAAGGACGAGGCCTGGGAAAAGCTGCAGCGTGACCCATGCGAGGTAAAAAGTATTTCTCCATCTTCATGTATGTTTCCTGATGATGATTTTGCTGTTTTTGAAAATCACACCACAGGAATTGGCTCCAAACTATTGAAGAGAATGGGGTATGAAGGAAAAGGCTTGGGCGTTAATGGCCAAGGCATTGTCAATCCCATTAAAGTAGAGGAATTACCCCGTCAGGGAGGACTTGGGTATGTCAGAAAGGAAGTTGGGAATGCGCCACGATAGTTAGCGAACCACCAACAATGGATGATGAGCATCCCTCATTAGTTCTTTCCAAATTTAAAGAGGAGGTAAAAGATGTTGATTTCCTTTCGATTTCATCTTCTCATAGTATGATGTCTATTGGAGATTTGGAGATCCCAATTATAGGGACGAACATGAGGCTCCTTACAAAGATGAGGCACGAGGAGAAAGAAGAACTTGGTGTTAATAACCAAGGCATAACTCAACCTTTGGAGGTTGTGCACGAACATCGATTTGCAGGCTTGAGATACACTAAAGGAGAGTGCTCGAAGGTGTCAGAGTCATCTGAGACATTGATGAAATTGTCGAGGAAAGAGAATGATGGGAACACTTCCCCATCATCCGACGGCAGTGCCCATTGCAGGGAGAGAGCTGAGGCAAGCTCTCATCACCATACTGACATCAAAGACAACAAAGGAAGGTACAACCACTTTCGATCTTCAAATGTTCATTTCGATTATGATCATGTTGATAATGATGAATGTAAAACATGGCATCGAAAAACATGCACCTTTTGTGGATTGAATAACCATACATTTTCTAAGTGTCGGAAAATAATGGAAGCACTCAAAAGGATGAGGCGTGAAAAACCCTCTCAATAACATGAAAAGAAATAGGTTAAGCAGATATGGAGGAAGAAAACCTATTGCAGTCATTGCGACAGAAGTGGCCATCAAAGAGCCATTTGTTGGAGGCTCCATCAAGAGCAGTGCCTTAAAGACAAAGCGTTGGTGCGTGAACCAGGTGAAGCGGTTGTTCGACAAGCAAAACCACCACAAGGAGGTGACTCGTTCACATTAATAAGTGAAAAATGGTTTCTAGACATGTTTTCATTTCATGGTCATTCATTTGTAAATCATTTGTTGTATTTTAAAGTGTAAGAGTGATGATATGTTTCCATCACTTGTTCAGCAACAATGATCTTTGGTCATGTTTTCAGTCGCATGTTAAACTCTAAAAGTGACGATTGTTTCCATCACTTGTCAAAACAATCGTGCTTGGCCTTATGTATGTAAATCATGTGTTGCAGTGATGATGGATTTTCCATCACTTGTTGAAGCAACCATGATAGGTTGGCCTTGTTGTCGTAGCTGGGGTGTTGCATCCATCTTGTTGTAAACTTGACCACCGAGTATGTGTTATAAACTCATGGCAAGTATAAAATGTTTGGGTCATTAGTTGGTCATGTCATTCAAGCATGTAAATTTCAAAACAATGTACTACAGGTTGCAGAGGTAGCAGGTGTCGGCTCGTCGCTTAGGTCTCTAAAGAACAAAGGTGAAAGAGATGGAAGCGAGACCTTTTACAGGACGCTTGTGATGCAGGCAGGGTATAAAGAAGTTGCAAATTATTTTTCATGCTTTTGGAGGACCAAAAGCTCCTCAGTGGAGAGGATTGATCCTGGTGGTTCTAGAGAGACACACAGGACAAAGAAGGCTTATGAACTCTTGAAAATCAAAGTTCTCAGAATGACTTCGACCTAGGACCAGAGCATAGATATCGTCGTCCTGGTCACGGAGGTGCGAACTGTTCATCAATCTGAGCTCGTATGAGGGAGAACGAGCCAGTCAAAGTTTTGGGTTAACTTGCAGGAAATAGAGGAAAATGAAAGTCCAAAGATGCTCCTGGAAATATTTCCATTGCGTAGATCTTTTCATTCTGAATCTACTGTAATTTGCATGGGCTAAAATGGACTTCGGATGATGAAGTTATTGCAAAAAGAAGTTGTCTTTGTTCCTTTGAAAAAGGAGGCATTTCTTCTAAAAAATGGGTTAAAAGCCTTATAAAGGAAAATCGCAATCGGAGGGATCCAAAGGGTGGACTTAAGGCTAGGCAGAAAGAACCCCCGATCAGCGATCTCTGACTTATCGCAATCGGGGGCAGGCAGTATGCAATATCAGGGCTTAAGACCATGTGATATGCGATGGAGCGATTGCTGATATCGGCGTCGGCATATGCCATATGGAAGAACCCTGGGTTGTATTGATTACGATATGCCGACAACGATTGCGATATGCCCATAGCGACGTGTGATCTCTGCCGTCAGATCGGAAGACAAATCAACGGTCAGGATGATATCGGAGATATTGGCGATTGGCGATCGACACAATCAAAGGAAAGACCCCAGGGTCGTTGCGACTTGCGATAAGCGCAGACCCGACAGGAGAATAGGGCAGATTTCATTTGATTTGACTTCCGGCTTAAAGGCTTTGTGGTCGGATTTTTCAGTGTTATGTATTTTTTTTTAACGGAAAAAACACTATTTATGAGGTTTTGGGGGGCGGGCCACCCAATGCGTACCAGACCCCATCCTTAATACATTTCGTTATAAGGAAAAGGCTTATGCGGGTAAAGTGAGAGGGGTGGGGTTTAACCACTCGACCCCTCCTCAACCATATGCTAACTTAACCAATGCAGCCAACCATATTCTTGGTAAATCCACCTGAATTCTTATATAAACTCATTTTTTTACCAGAGCTCGGGGAGAGACTACTGAGCATGGATTTTGAGGCAGAAGGTGGGAACGGATTTCGAGGCAAGTAATTAATTTTTTAATGCAGGAACCATGAATTTTGTAGGAGGGAAAATTTTTCACTTTATAAGATTTTGACAAATTTTATATGAATTCTACACTTCTCGTCGCCACGAATGCAATGGTGTTGTCCGTTTATCCATCAGAGTTCTGCATTTTTCGGCTATTTTTAAAATGCACGTGGAACCATGATTGTTGCAAAAACAGGGAGTGGAACCATGAGCCTTGATATTTTCCCAAGGAGATAAAATTTTTCCATGTCAGAATATAGTTAAGTTTATACTTGTTTTTCATGGTTTTCCGCAGGGATTGCAATGGCGAGATCAGATTCGCCATTTGAGTTGCATATTTCCAGTCCACCCATGGGGCAGAATCTTTGAGGAATCCCGGGGAATCTAAAAGATTCCTTGAGCCCCAGATTCTCAAATTTTTAGAATTTGGATTTTGGACAGTCGATTTTGCACTACTCGATGCCACCAATCTGATGGTGTATTCAGATTTCTCATTCTCTCATTCTATTCTTTAGTCACTTTTCTAAGTGTTAGTACAGAGGTGCACATTCATGTGCGAGCAGTCATTTTCATGCGATCGATGTTGTGAGATCGATGGTCCAAACAGCTTTAGCAGTGTGGCACCCACTTCTTCAGATGGCCCTTGGTTGTGAGGTATATGATGTGTTCATGTACTTCTTCTTTATGCATTGTGCTGCACAGATCCTTGATTGACGTTGATGCAGGATCTTATTTATTACATGTTGTCATGATTCCTTGCTTGATTTGATGCGAAATCTTCTATGTGATGTACTTACTGTCATAACTCTTCATGTTATGTTTTAGATCCCTTTGTTGTATGTTGCTGGGATACTATCGCTATCGTCATGTATGTTTTTTTAAAATCCCTTTTATGCCATGTTGGCAGGATGTTCATCATGCATGTTTTTGTGTGATACTGATAGGAGTCTTTTGACTGAGAGTTCCTGTAGTGGAACAACTCTTAGAGCCACTCCTGCATAAGGGCATTTCCCTTGTATGATCGCGACATCATCACTTGTGTACATCATCATTATTGGCAACACTTAATGCAGCGCCCTACACTATCTTGACATCGGGGCCCGGAGACGTAGTCCCTACTGGTCGAACTCCATTATCAACGGCTTATGTTTTTATGTTGTTGATGATTGACATGTTCGTCTTCTTTACAACATGCACTTGTATTCCTTTATATTCTTTTAAGAATGCAATTTAACACATCACGAAAGTAAAAGGTCTTGCAAGGATCCTTGGTTACGCCCGGACGTGGATCAACTTGGCAAGTATAGTTGTTGTAAATATGTTTAGAAGGGTGGTTGGGAATCGGGATTAATTTTCCAAAAGAGAGTAGTTTAGTCGAAGAAATTGGTAGAATGGTTTCTCTTACCAATTAAAAAAAATTTAACCATTAAAAACCAGGTAATGGAAAATTTTGACCTATCACAACTTAATATTTTTTAATTCCATGTACATTGAGAGATGCTCGAAGCTGGATGTATTGACCATGATATTCCTTGCGCTCTTCGCTTACTTCCAACGATATATGCGTGAAACAAGGAAATACCACGCTGAAATGATATAATTTTTACCCGCCCCATTCATGAAGCTGATCTTTCGTGTACCTTTAGTAAGACTCAGAAGAGTACTAGTGGAGAGCTATAGTCATTAAGATCTAAGCAATAAGAACCACAAACCCAACACAATGATATGAACGAAACTCAAACGGACGCAAGACAAAATCCAAATGTCCACTAAACTGGGATTTCCTATGTAAATTTCAATTATTTTCTTATATATATTTTTAGAAATAAAGTGATTTAGAAAATTGGTATAAACCCGTTTCAGTTAAATTTGAAGTGAAAATTCTCTATCGAAAATTAATTTGGAACACTGAATTTTATATATATTAAATTCAAACCGAATGGTGAAACCAGTTTCAGAGAAATTTAATGTGGGGCCTAGAATATATTTTTTTTAACCTGTGCAACTATTAAGTTAATAGTTCAATAGTTCATAATTTATACTTTACTCTGTTCCGGTTTATAGTTTTAATTTTAGGCTGGTAGAAGTAACACTGGTTAAATTCTCACAGCAAACGATATCGAATATAATGGAGTTCAATGCATGAGTTCATATACTTGCATAATAAGAAATTGTAGGCTGGTAGGAGAAACACTGGTTAAATTCTTACAGCAAACCACGTCGAATATAATGGAGTTCAATGCATGAGTTCATATACTTGCATAATAAGAAATTGTAGGCTGGTAGGAGAAACACTGGTTAAATTCTTACAACAAACCACGTCGAATATAATGGAGTTCAATGCATGAGTTCATATACTTGCATAATAAGAAATTGTAGGCTGGTAGGAGAAACACTGGTTAAATTCTTACAGCAAACCACGTCGAATATAATGGAGTTCAATGCATGAATTCATATACTTGCATAATAAGAAATTGTAGGCTGGTAGGAGTAACACTGGTTAAATTCTTACAGCAAACCACGTCGAATAGGAGTAACACTGGTTAAATTCTTACAGCAAACCACGTTGAATATAATGGAGTTCAGTTCATATACTTGGATAATAAGAAAGGAAAAAGGGCAAGAAACAATAAGATCTTTCCATTAAAAATTGAAGGTATCGTACTCACAATAATGTTTGAAACAATATTCCTTTGTTGCATTTATTCAAAATCTTTTTCGTTAGGTCAATTGGGTTGTTATTACTTTGCGGAAAAATAATTATTGCCCTTTTTTTTTGGAAGATTGGACATTAATGAAATGTTTAGTGCCCTTTCCATTCAAAATTGAAGGTATCGTGCTCACAATAATTATTGGCCTTTTTCGAAGATTGGACATTAATGAAATGTAGTGAATCAGTAAGTATTTGAATAACGCAAATGCTATTAAAAGTAGTTTTATATTCCATTTCAATGATGGAGAATCGACATCAAGCTTGCAGAAATCCATGTGAATGGAGAAAATTAGGGATATTGATATTGAGGAGGCGACTAATGAGTGACATGTGAATGGAAAAAATGAGGGGTATTGATACTGAGGAGGTGACTAATGAGTGATATGGTGAGTGGAAGTCATTATGTGATAGAATAAAAATATTTGATAGGGAAAGTTCTAATCATGGTTTGATCTAAAATATTTCATAAAAATTAATAATTATTTTATTTTAATGATTATGTTAATTTGATAATTAAATAAAAATAAAAAATAAAATTATAATTATATTATTTAAATTTAATTAAATTAATGAAGATTAAATTAGTACATTTAAAATTAGATTAAATTTTAAAATAAATTAGAATAATAGGATATTTATTTTAATGATTATATTAATTTAATAATTGAAAAAAAATTATAATTATTTTATTTAAGGGTAATTGAATTAAGGAAAATTTAGATATTTAAATTTAACACATGTAAAATTAAATTAAATTTTGAAATAAATTAGAATAATATGATATTTGGCGGAAGGCATTTATATATAGATGAAGCATTGTTGACTTTTCAATCAAGGGCGAGGATTAAATGTGCTGCAAATATGATTTGTCTAGCGTCGCATTGTGACAAAGATTGTCTTCACATTAAAATCAACCATGGTCCAATGTCGCATTGTGACAAGGATTATCTCAATATGAAATTCAACCATGGTCAACCTTGTTCCAACGTTGCATCGTGACAAAGATTGTCTCTTGGTCCAACATCATATTGTGACAACCATGGTCAACCATGGTCCAACATCGCATTGTCACAAAGATTGTCTTGATATAAAAATCAACCATGGTCAAATCTAGTCAAATGTTACATTGTCGATAGTGAATATGATCATAAGACAACATCTAGTTTTGGTTTTGTTTTCTCATATACTTTGGTTTGAATTTCTTGTGCTAGTATTTACTTCTATGATAGTTGTATCAGTTCATCATATTGTTATTTATTTACTATCAATTAAAGTGGATGAACATATATTTAATGGAAAGTGTTTCAACCTGCGTTTCTGGAATGTATTTAAGTATTTATTAATTTTCAGGGTGGAAAGATATATGATATTTAATAGTTGAAATGCTATAGAGAGTGTCGATAAGTTTTGGTTGGCATAAACAAATTAGATTTACTTTTATATGTTCTAGAATGATGCGTTTTAATAAAATAATAAATGAATTAGCAACGTGATATCTATTTATATAAGTGATAATATAAATGGTATCCAAGAACAATAGAACCATAGTTTATTAATTTCCAAGTTATTTGGCAACCATTTTAGTGATATTAGAACTCCTTCTCAGGTAGTTTTTACCAAGTTTCATCTAGGCAAAGGGAATTCTAATATTGATTATTATTTGTAGATTTTGTTGAGATATTATAACTCCTCAAGTGGTTTTTACCCAGTTTTACCAAGCATAGCAGAATTGTAATATTGATTATTCTTGTTTGAAGATTTTGTTAATTGGTTTAATATGAAATTTTGAAAAATAATTAATAAAATTAATGAATTAGATAAAATATTTTTTGAATTTATATGAAAAGGTTTTGTAAAATAGATAATATTTATAAATAGTTTAAAAATTAGGAAAATTAAAATTATCAATTAGAATGGTGTTAAAAATAATATTCTATTTCATTAATATTATTTGGATTATTTATAGATGAGTTAGAAGGTTAGATGTAGAAGTATGGGGAGGAGGCATATGCATAATTATTTATGCAAATGGTGTTGTGTTATTAGTGAAACATAAAGATATTTTTCTTTTTTTGCTTAAGCAAGAGTCGGTCCTTCTTTTCATTAATTGGTAAAAAAACTAAATTACATAAAATACAAAGGCCTAGGGCAGAAAAAAGGCGAGAGAAATGGTCATCTCTAGGTGCCTAGGGCAGAGAGCCGACGGCTCGAAACTTGTGCCAAGAGACTAGTAGATCTCTCGGCCCTACCTCTAAGATTTCAACGAGCGGGACTATAAATACGTGTCCCTTCCCGCCTGACGGAGTATACAAAAAGAAAGTATACTGGCCTACAGAGGACGCCTGGAATTTGACTTGGACCCCACAACATGCACAGTGAATCTTGGCCCTTGATCCGTCGCTGCTAGATCCAACGGTTGAGAGGCATATCGGGTGGAAAGGAAGCCCTAAGAATACCCACATGATGAGGGCGGTATTCTCTCTCCTACTGTAGCGATGTGTCAAGGGATGAGTGGCATTGGGCTCATTTCTAGAAAACCGCTTCCAGAGTTGAGGGCACCCGCTGAACTGCCAACCCACTTGCGGGCGGTATAAATTGAAAAGTGGTGAACTCGAAGCTGGATTAGAATTTGAATAAAGAAGATTTTGGGTCCGCTGAGGAAGCCTTGAATAAACCCCGGACCCACCAACATGCACAATGGATCTCAGCCATAGATCTTCATCTGCTCGATCCAATGGTTGAGAATATCGGGTTGAAGAGAAGCCAGAGGAATACTCGCCCGATAAAGGCGGTATTCTCTCTCCTTCCTGAGACATGTGTTGATCAATGAGTGGCATCGGTCTCATGTCAAGAAAACCGCTTCGGGTTTTGAGGCCGTCTGAAACTCGTAAACCAACTCGGTCGTGAAATGACTCAAAATACCGCCGATTCACTGCACCCATTGCCTACCCATCAGCGGGGAGACACGAACGTACCCCTACCTCAAAGCTCTGGTAGGAAATACCCTTTTGCACCCATTGCCTTCCCATCTGTAAACCCTCTTGCTGTAGATCATCACCCCCCCTTGAACCCTGGGTCTGAGCTGTGCTGGACTGAAAATAACTGACCAAGGACTGAACGCCCTTTTCAAAATTCCCCCATGATGACCATTGCATACTGATTGTATATCTGCTAAACCCCAACTTCTGTGATCCATTAGAATCCCCTGTTCTGATAGAGTTCTCGATCCGCATTCACTTGGCTGAGACAATCATCCCTCAATCTGCCTTGGGGAACCTCATGCCATCTATACTTATTGATGCTTCTGGTACAGAGAGCTCCTTCATTGGATAGTATGTCCGCCAATTTATTAGCGGTCCGGCATACATGCGTGAAACTTAAGGTCCTCATATTCTGAAGGTGGGAGTGGATCCTTTGATAAACCTGAAGAAGCCTCCAATGTCTCGAGACTTTTTCTCGAGCCGAACCACAACAGATATGCTTAACCGAATTGATAATCAATTCAGAGTCTGCTTCAATTGTGATATTCTGCAAATTGTTGTTCTTCAGTATTTCTAAACATTTCTCTAGCGCGATTAGTTCCGCCATATTGTTTGTGGCTCTTCCCAGATTATAATGAAAAATGTATCGTATGCATCCCTTTTCATCCCTTATCACTCCCCCATAACCAGCCATGCTCGGATTTCCTTTTGAGGCTCCATCTATGTTGCATTTCATATATCCCTGAGGGGGAGGATGCCAGAAGTCATTATCAGTGACTGGATGATTTTCAATACTATTACTGCCCTGAGGAATAAGCCCCTGCATACCCAACTGAAGTAGTATCTGCACATCATCATCTGAAGGGAGGTTCTTGGGGGGTTTTTGCACTAAAGTACCAACTGTCTCCTTGAGCTGTCTTAAAATTTGTTCCATGATGTTCTGAGCGAAACTCTTTTTATTTTTGAAAATTCTGTTGTTACATTCTTTCCAGACATCCCATATTAGGAAGCTTGGAGCTAAAGCCTAGGCTTTGTTTACTGTTTCATAATTAGAGATGTTTCTCCTCCAAATCCTGATTGTGTTGGTAATGCTTCCTCTATCCCTATCTGATTGTCTGAATATTGAGGTAATCCCATCCCACAACGAGGAAGTAAATACACAGAGGTTTAGAAGGTGCTCCATAGTTTCCTCTTGTGATTCACATAGTTGGCATCTGGATGGGCCAGAAATTCCCCTTTTTCGGATATTTTCCCATGTCAGAATCTTCTTATGATGCACTAACCACATAAATAGTTTGGTTTTCATCCATCCTTGGTTCATCCAAAGTTTTTCCCAAACCCATTCCTGATTTGTAGAATCAAGCTTAAGGGCTATGCTCTTAGCCTCTTTAATGTTAAAGTTTCCTTCATTCTTGTTGCCCCATCTTCGCTGGTCAGAATCCGCTGATAACAGGATCTTTATTTGATCCAGGATGGCTTTTAGAGCATCAACCTGTGCTTTCAAGGGGGCATTGTCCCTGTAATCCGTTTCTTTCCAGATTCTCCATTTTCCTTCGCTATTTGTCTGATCCCCAAATTCATTTACTCGGCATAACCCTTTGGTATTTGTATCATTCTTGAGATTTGCAAAGTCTTCCCTTAGCAGCTTTGGTTCCTGTTGCCATTTATCCTCCCAGAACCAAGCCAGGTCTCCAGCTCTTATCTCCCAGAAGCTATTTCTTTGAACTATGTCTCTATTTTCCCAAGCTTTGTTCCAGATGTGGGAGCCTTTTATGATTCCAGACATTCTTATGCGGTCCTTATCCTGCTAACTATTTGCATATTTCTGGTTCCAAATTTGTGCCCAAGGAGCATCTGAATCTTTTATCCATCTCCACCATAATTTTGCCCCCAACACTTTGTTTAACACTTCAAGATCATCCAGTCCTAAACCTCCATGTGTTTTAGGTTTGCATATCTTTTCCCAGGCTACCAAGGCCCATTTTTTCTTTTATTCCCCTTTACCCCAAAGAAAATCTCTTTGGATATTTCTGCATTGTTGCATAACCCCTTTTGGAGCTGTAAGGGATGAAAACATGAAGATGGGGATTGATTGAAGAACAACTTTTGTAAGCACCAGCCTAACTGTCAATTTCAAAGACCTGCTATTCCATTTTCTTGTCTTGTCCTGCAACTTATTAATCACAGGCTCCCATACTATTTTGCTCAGAGGTTTGTCTGTGATCGGTACTCCCAAATATTTGGATGGTAGCATATCTCTCTTAAAACCTAGAATTCTGGAAATGTTGCTTTGAACAGCAATGTTAGTATTGAAAAAGAAAATCTTTGATTTGGAGAGGCTTACCTCTGTTCCCGCAGCCATAGCAAAGTCTCGAAGGATTTGTTTGTAAGCTAGCGCTTCCTTGGCTGTTGGAATGCCCTGTAGCATGGTATCATCTACAAATTATTAATGGGTTAAAGCCTGTCCATTCCCAGATAGTTTGATACCTTGGATCTTACCTTCTTCTTTAGCAGACTTGATAGCTCAGCCTAGTCCTTCCATCATAAGAATAAAGAGGAATGGGGAGAGAGGATCTCCCTGTCGGAGGCCTCTTGAAGGATTAAATATCTTTAATGGAGAACGATTTACCAAAATTGAAAAACTGGAGGAAGTGACAAGGGCCATTACCCATCTCACCCAGTTGTGGTCAAATCCATAGGCTAGAAGGACTTTTCTAATATATGCCCAATTTAGCTTATCATAAGCCTTTTCTAGGTCTAATTTCATAATCATTCCAGCCTGCCTCTTACTTATCAGAGAGTGAACCACCTCATGTGCCTGAATGACATTTTTGAGAATTTGTCTGCCCTCCACATATCCTGTTTGTTCCATAGAAACTAGTGTTGGTAGAAAGGGTTTAAGCCTATTGGCAATTACTTTGGAAATTATTTTATACATCACATTGCATAAAGCTATAGTTCTGAATCTATCAGGTGTCATAGCATTATCCTGTTTAGGAATCAGGGTGATGAAGGACGTGTTGAACACCTTCAATACAGTTCGGTTCTTCCTGGATTCCTCTACCACATTTAGTATATCTTGTTTGATAATAGCCCAATAGGCTTTAAAGAAATCCACATTGAAACCATCCAGGCTTGGCGCTTTTCCATTCTACATATCTTTGATGACTTCACTAGCCTCGTCTTCATTCACTGGCCTATTAAGATTATAATTGTCTTCTATTCTTACTAGCTTAGGGATGTGCTTTGTGAAGACACTGATATATATGGATCTGTCTATGAGAGGTTCCTCTGCGATACCTTGAAAATGTTGAACCAGCACAACTTCTATTTCTTTATGGGTATTGAGCTAATTACCTCTGGAATCCTGGATTATTGAGATTTTGTTGTGATATCTGTGCCCCAAGGTAGATCTGTGGAAAAACCTTCTCTTTCTATCTCCTTCTTTTAGCCATTGTACTCTTGATTTTTGCCTCCAAAATATTTCCTCTTGCTTACATAAGTCCTCCCATTCATGTTGATGTTTGTTAGCTTGATCATTTCTTTCCCCATTAAAGCCTTCGGTGATTAGGGTCTGATTGATTTTCTGTATTTTCCTTTCAACAACTTTTTTAGCTTCAAAAATTTTGCCACACTCATTCTTATTCCAATCTTTGAGCCTGCTTTTGATATGTTTCAATCTTTTGTGCAAAAGAAACATCCTGGTTCCTTGAATCTGCAAATCTTCTTTCCACCATTTTTCAATGTTGCTAATAAAGTTTGGATGTGTGAGCTAGATATTTTCAAACCAGAAAGGTCTATTTTTTGGGGTTCCTATACAGGATGCCTCAAGTTGCATGGGCCAATGGTCCGAGCCCCCAAAGGGGAGAATCCTCGCCATCATATCCCAACCTGTGAGCATAAGGTACTATGAGATTATTAATCTATCAAGCTTTGAGGCTACTTGAGACTCTCCTCCTCTTTTGTTGTTCCAGGTGAAGAGGCCATTACTTGTATCTGTGTCAACTAGCTTCATATTGTTTATAAAATTCTGAAATGCTATAGAGCCTCTGCCTAGTATTCTGGTTCCACCCTTTTTTTCCAACAGGGATCTTATCATGTTGAAGTCCCCTCCCAAAATCCATGGTATTTTTGAATGTCTATCTCTCAGATCTTCTAGTGAGGTCAATAGTCTGAGTTTATCATCAGGCTTCAGTGGACCATAAATGTTTGTGACTAAATAAATTTCCCTGTTTCCCAGAGGCTGAATAACCACTGATAAATAATTCCTGGAAGCCTTAGCATCCACAATACCTATTCTTTGACGGTTCCAAAGTGTGAGAATACCTCCTGCTGTTTTGTCTTCTTTGACTTCTAGAAATTCATATTTATTAAGCCATTTGCTGTGTATTTCTCTTACTTTCTTTATTGAACATTTAGTTTCCTGGATGAAAATCATATCAGGTTTCTCTTCTTTCATTCTATTGTCAATATTTCTTTGTTTCCTTTTACTTCCAAGACCTCTAATATTCCAAGATGTGAGCTTCATTCAGAAAGATTTGTAAAAGCATAGCTGGTTAGATCTTTCATCTTACTTGAATCTATCATCAGTTTTCCACATTATATCAGTAACTGGTTTTGTTTCTTTCTACCCCTTTTCCTGCCTAGGTTTCTGGGAGCGAGTCCTGTTGTGGTTTTCATGGTTTTCACCCCTTCATTGTCCTAACCTTCGAGGTTTGTTTTCCCGTCCGATCCTTTTATCTGAGTTCTCCATAGAAACAGCTGCTGCACTCTGTTGAACTCTTCTTGAGGTAATGAATCCATTCCTTTCGTGATTCCCTGTTTCAGGAATTTTTCCAGATCTATATGTTCTCTTTCGGGAATATCTTGCAGTTCATGATCCTCTGTTTCCACCTCACTCGAGCTCATCTCTTAGTCCTTGTCAAGTTCCATGTTTCTCATCATAGTCTCATTTTGTTGGATAATGTTCTGTATCTCCTCCATCTTTTCCACCTTGTTGTGGGGAAAAATGCCTATGCAGGACGATCCTATCCACCTAAGGTGTGACAGTGCCTTAGCAACAAACGAGTACAACTATACTGGTTTCTTCCTTTATGAAATATGAAAGAAAAGAGATCAATAGACTTACCGGTGTCTTCCGTTTGTCCCTCGATCCAGATCCTCTTCCCTTTGGATGTTCACAGCTACTTGCCTCCTCGCTCGCCCAAGAGAACAGCTACCTGATTCTTGCGAGATCACAAGAGAACAACTACTTGCGACAAGAGAACATCTACTTGAGACAAGAGAAGAACACAACACAAAAGCAAATGTTCATATTCATAAATGATTCAGGATTAGAAATAAATCAAATACACTAATGCAATCATACATCAAGAAAACATCAGCATATAGGAGAAACCAAGATAGCTTTATTGATGAATAACAAGGTTCAGGAAGAGATACAACCCAGAGGGCTCCAATCCAGCATCCCCTTCCCAGCAAATTGAATTCCTATCTTCAGCCCCTTCAAAGCATTAAACACCCAATAGTTCCAGTCTAAAACCAACAGCAATTCTTTGCAATAACAAAATTCCAGCCTCTGGATCTCATGGAGGAGAGATCCATATATAGATGTTTGGTGAGAGGATGAGTCAGCTTGAGATGTGACTAGTGTCCTCTCCCTCTGTCAGTTCTTGAGTCCACTTGGAGGTTCTTGCTTCCACTTGGAGATTTGGAACCTCTTACTCATCACCAGTCGAATTCCCTGAGGCAAGTGTCATTTTGGAAGCTTCCCGGCTTCTGACACCTTGAGGAATGAGTCTGCCACATGTCCAAACTCGCTCAGCGCAGGTAGCTAGTGTTGGAGTTGACATTCAACGCAGGTAGATAGTGGAGCCACTGACATTCAGTGCAGATGGTCAATGGAGCAGTTGACATGATCCTGAATTGACTTGTTTTTGAGCAGTTTCAGGTGGAGAACTTCTATGAATTGTTGTGGTTTGTTAGCCTTGTTCCTCTAGGGGTAGGAACAACATGTTTAGGGAATTTGGATCCCTTAGATTATGGACATTTTATGCTCAATGCTGCAAGGCACAAAAATGTCTATAACAGTTGCCCCCTAAAGTATGAGGCTGTTTATCGGGCGAAATGCTTTATCAGGGGGATCCGAAGTTCATCCAATGCTGGGAGGGGACCTGTAATACAATACAATACAATACATTATTTTTCATACTATTTTCATGATCTAGCTGAGGCGGGCATTCCCATGCTCAGCTTTATAAATTCATTTTTCTGTACATAGAACAGACAATCGTCTGATGATAGACTGATAATTTTGATGAAATTATCATCCTTTGAGTAGGATGATTATCTGCTGCAATGATGTACATGTCAATGTCTTTATCCTTCCTGAATATATATCGCAGCCCGGATGGATGAAACTAGATCCGGGGTCTTCAAAATCGTTCAATCTTCACTCTAAGTACAAGTCGATCCATGTGAGAATTTTTCTGAAGTCGAACATGGAAAGACATCGCTTGATTACCGGTCAATGATGTAAACCGTTAACAAGCGCGAGAAGAATCACCGATAATGATAATGACCCTCAAGGTACTGCAGTACAATTTACGTGGTGTGAATAAAGGACTTGGCGTCGAACACCACGCAAAATCTTTCGGTCGAAGGTCATTGATGTATACCTGTCGCCGAAAGTGAGAAACTTGCCATTGAGGCATGCAAGCTTCAAAGTACTAAAGGGGTTGTTCCTAGATCAACTTCTTGGATAATGAGCTGATGTAGACAAGAAGTGATCCGTCACAGGAGGGCCTTAATGAATCCCACATCAGTGACACGTAACGGAGCTAATGATTTTAATGGAGGTGAAAACGATCTGTGACATATGATTCAGGGTGGCGGTCATGAATGGATGAAGGATAATGTATGGCAGTGGATGGGACTCGGTTGATTCTTTCTGAACGACTTCTCTTGAACATATGGCGACACTGATGCGATGGATCGGTAGCATTACCCCAAATATGGATGGTATGGCGAGACCATGGATGTGAGCGGTGAATGAAACAACCCAACCCGATTGTGATACGGAGGAAAAGTGTCATGTTCAAGAGCGACTTGCTACCATCAAAGTTTTCTTTAGTTTCTCCCAATTTTTCCCCAGTCATTGCTGACCAGTACCTCTTTATTTTTGTCAAGCTTGAGGAGGATAACATATGCTTGTTCTATAACCTGCCCTTCGGGCAAGCCCATCGCTATGTTTTAACGAGCCTAGCAATAGGGAAACTCGTTCTCGTCTAAAGACAAGTTTGTCGCTATTTAATGATTTCAACGAGTCTAACGACAAGGATAACTCGGTTCTTTTCATTTTTAGAGAGTCTGAAAAGATACATAAAGTCAACTCCAAAATTCCTTTTTCGTCATCTAATCCCTTAAGTCCGAAAAAGTATAAAACAATACAGAAGGGATGAGTTTTCGATAGTTTTAACGAGCCGAATAAAACAAGCGCTCGATCTTTTTGTGCAATAATCCCTCAGGTCCAAAAAGATTAAAATCTAGAGGAGGGATAGCTCTTCCGGTCGTTTTAACGCGCTGGAAGGCCAAAACTCGGCAATCTTTTCATATTTTACGAGTCAGTTGAAAAGAGCTTAAAGAAGACTCGTCTTTTGAGGAACGAGTGATAAACAGGGATAGCAGCTGATTCCAGGTACAGGTTGGAATTTTCCAATCATGGCAGTGTCACAAGGATGGCTAGGTGAAATCACTCTTCGCAGCTGTTCCTCAAAATGGGTAAACAATCAAATGGAGGTGATCGGCCAAATGAAAAGTGGAGGTGAGAGTGCAAACACGACCAAGGCTTTTAATGGCTGATGAATTTATGATCTCAGTGGTTATTTACCGGTTCATTTTTTCTGGATGAGCTTGAACTCTAGGGGAAAGCTTGCTCACAATCGCTTTTCTATTTTTTAACGAGCATAAATTCCGCGTTAAAACTGCTCGATCTTATGTTTATTTTTTAACGAGCATGAACTATGTGCTAAAACTGCTCGGATCTTGCGTTTATTTTTTAACGAGCATGAACTTTATGCTAAAACTACTCGAATCTTGCGTTTATTTTTTAACGAGCATGAACTTTATGCTAAAACTGCTCGATTATATAGTCAAATTTTGATTTTTTACCATAACTAGCTTTTTCTCTTTTCAAGGGTAGTCCTGTATTCTCAATTGCTGCATCAAACTAGTTAGAAATGAATAACATTTGCATGAAAATGAGATTATAACCTTAATATTTAGCTTTGAACTACGTAAAAAGCAATTAAAAGGTGTTTTTACCTCTCATTTTGCCATTTCATTCGAACTTGGTTTGTTGGAGCTTTGGAGGTGCCTCTTCCCCCTTGATTTTTACCAGCTGATTCGGGAGATTCTGTGGACGATTCTTGGCGCCGTCTGGACCAGGTAGGAGCTAAACCCTAGCTCTTTCTTTTCATGGTTTCATTTTTCCATTCTGTGCCTGTTTTCCTGCCCCCATAAGCCCCTGGGGTTTTGCTAGGGCACTTTGACATCAGCGCAGGCAGTCCATTCGAAACCTGCGTTGAATGTCAAGCTGCCTTAAGGCAGTTTGACCTTCAACGCAGGTAGGACACTAGCCACTTGCGTTGATCATAGAAAAGCAGTTCTATTGCACAGTTTTTGATGAAATTTTGCCAGTTTCTCATCAAATCCAGGAACTTACTCTTTCTCTTGTTTGTTTTGCAGGGATATTTTGAGCAAAATGTCCCTTACATGGCGAGAACGAGAACATGAAGAAGAAGATATGATTGCTCTCCATGACCCTGTCACGGTGAACGCGCTGCGGAACTGTGGCCTGCTGAAGTTTTTCCGTATCTCTAGCATGAGAGCACAGATCTCTTTACTGCAGTATATGCTTGATGCTTGGGATCCCATCAACCAAGTATTCCAGATTAGGGGAAAATCCATCCCCTTGACCATAGTGGACACTTACTTCTTGACTGGGTTGTCAAGGCGGGGTGCCCCCATTTCTTTGTCAGGTTCGGCCCGGGGGAATGACTCCGTGAGAGATTACGTCCGCCAGTATTGCAGGGAAGGTTCCCAGCCGGGCAGAGATGGCAAGGTTGTTATCCGTGAGATTACTGACAGGTCTCTCAGGTCCATTCTGTATACTATTGGTAGGATGGCCGGAAGTGCATCTCTACATGTTGCTAACAGGTCTTATGTACAGCATGCCTTGGAGTGTCTCCAACCGAAAGTATTCAACTGGTGTGATGCAGTACTTGTTCAGATGAAAAGTCAATTGACCAAGGTAAAGGACGGGAAGCTGAAGAACTTTGGATTTGGTTCTGTTTTGACTGCCTTTGCCTTGGAGAAAATACCACTGATGCAGCCTCAGTATATTGCACTCGACCTGCCTTCTCCTACCGAACCATGCATGCAGAGATGGGTTGACCACATGTCTAGGCATGCTCGTCAATCTCAGATTACTTTCACTGATACCTTCTTCAGGTGGTTCGAGCGCCAGGAGATGGTCTATTCCGAGTATCCATATGTTGGCATGGATTTCCGAGGTGATCCGGATTTGGTGTTACCAGATGGCGAACAGTGGGGCGCTATTGGTAAAATCTCTGACCATATCACTGTTTACTGTTTTTATTCATAATGTTGCTGTGCTTTATTCTGTCAAGACTTTTAATCAAACTCTTGTGTGCATGCAGATGTTGGTCCTGTTCGTCCAGCAGTTCGTCCGAGACCGCCAGTCGCTGCCCCAGCAGGGGAGCCTGCTGGGAGGGTTATTCTTCACGACCTTGACGTGGCCAAGACCCTTACAGCTGTGCAGGAGCAGGTTGAGAGCCTTACTCTCGGTATTCCAGATGTACGGATTGACGAGTTACCTTTACAGTTGCAGCGGCATACTACTGGTGTGCCTAGACGATGGACTCGTCTCTTGCGCATGATTGCACAGGCCGTGACTTGCTATCATGAGCATCACTAGGCTAGGGTGCCCCCTAGCATTTTTGAGTTTTTGGGTCATATGACCGATTTTGTCTTGGTTACAGAACATTATATGTAAACCGTAAACAGCTATATATATTTTTGATTTTCGGAGTTTTATTTCAGTTTTTATGTGATCCATATGTGAAACATTGATGATGCTTCTCTTTTTATCAATTTTGCAAATGTCTATCTAACACATAGTTTGCTAATGAGTCGGTTAATGTGTTTAAGTTTCTGGAAATGTGTTGATATTGAATAAGATCAAACTGTCTTTCCAAGATTTTAACTCTTAGGAACTTGCGATAAATAGCTGGATTTCGGACAGAGTAGGTACCAGTGAGTTGCAGTACTACGAGTTGTGAATCTAGCCTGACGATTAGTCGGCGTATGCCATGGGTGATGGAATCAGAGAGTAGTTCTATCAACGCACTATACTCAACGATGTTATTCATTGATTGACCAATACATACCCCTCTGAAACTCACTAACTCGCCGCTTGGATCAAAAATGGCCCATGCTGCGGAAGATAGGTTCCGCGAACTACGACTCGCTCCGTCGGCATATCCAACCCACGGTTCCAATGGATTTGACATCTGCAATAAATGTAAAAAGTGGATTACTTAACCAAAATAAATACTTTAGCGAAAACAAAAATGTAACAAAAGCATACAGGTTACTATTAGGCATAGTAACGCTTGAGGTACAACCCGTTACGAGGTTGCGCCAGTGGAATTCCGTCATAATCCATTAACTCGTAGGCTCCTTTTGCTAATACCCTTTTAACAATATAGGGGCCCATCCATAGAGACTTAAATTTACCAGCTCCCAGTTTATCGGATTCTTGGTCATATAGCAAGACCAAGTCACCTTCTGAGAAGACACAAGGTTTGACATTTTTGTCGAACTGCGCCTTGACTCGTTTCTTATGGGCTTCGTTAGCCAAAGCGGCATCATGACGGGTTTCATCCAATTGGATTAATTCCAAGAAACGAGCCTCTTCTTCCGAAGTTCCGGGGAGGAGATCAATTGTGAGTTTAAGCGACGAAATTTCGCACTGGATTGGTAGGATTGCTTCCAGGCCATACACCGGTTGGAACGGTGTGAACCCAGTCGCATTTCTTACCGATGTTCGGTAGGCCCACAAAGCGGAGTACAGGATTAGGTGCCATCTTCTTTTGTGAACCCCAACCATCCTTTGCAGCATGCGCTTCAGGACTTTGTTGATTGCTTCAACTTGCCCGTTAGCTTGCGGATAATATGGGGTAGAGCTGTCGTGAGACAACCCTAGTTTGGCAGCTAATTCAACCATCATGTGATTGCGAAAATGCGATCCATGATCTGTGACTATGGCCTGTGGTACGCTGAATCTGGCGACTACATGATTGAAAAAGAATAGGGCAGCTGTTTCACCAGTATTATCTAATGTAGGCATCGCCTCGGCCCATTTGGTAAAATAGTCGACTGCGACTATAATATACCCATGCCCCCCGGTCGAGGTGGGGTTACATTGCATGAAATCGATGCCCCATTTGGCGAAAGGCCCCATAGCACCTATTGGCTGTAAAGGTGCGGGTGGTCTTCTGGTTTTGCTATCAAAAATCTGACATGCATGGCAACTTCTGACTGCGGTTATGCAATCTTTGAACATGGTTGGCCAGAAGTATCCTGCTCGTAAGATTTTTTGTGCTATTGCATATCCAGATTGATGCCCCCCACACGCGCCTGAATGACACTCATTCAGGGCTTTTTCGGCCTCCTCATGGGTAAGGCACCTCCTCAGAACTGTATCGATACCACGACGGTAAAGCGTATCACCGACGATCATGTAGTCTTTAGCTTGGTATCGTACACGTTTCTGTTCAGAGTGAGAGGTGTTAGGCCTGAACTTTTGGGTTTGGAGATAAACTATTATATCTCCATACCACTCATCATTTGCTGATATCAGAAACAAACTTTCGTCCACGATTGATTCTTGGGATGTTTCATCGTTGGACGACGATGGGAGATCGCATAATAATTCTACGAAAACCAAAGCTTTCTTTGATTTGGATTTTACAAATTCCAGATCAAACTCTTGAAGGATTGCTATCCATTTTGAATATTTGCCCCCCAGCAACTGTCACGACAGTATATAAGTCATGGGGCTGCAATCTGATAAAACGGTAGTCTTCCGAAAGAGGACATAATGTCGAAATCTTTGTATCGCTTGAACAGCAGCAAGTGCTAGCTTTTCAACGTAAGAATATTTACTCTCTGTATCATTCAAGTTTTTACTTAAATAATATATAGGGTGTTCAATTCCATCGACTTCTTGAACTAAAACCATCGCAATGGTTGTATCTGCTGCAGCCAGATACAGGTTAAAGTCTCTTTGATAGTCCGGGGCATACATTAATGATGCTTTTACTAGAGAATCTTTCAGAGCATCAAAGGAAGCTTGCGCAACCTGGTCCCAGACAAAAGGTACATCCTTTTTCAAAAGACGGGTATAACCTTTAGCAAGTTTTGCGTAATTTGGAATGAACCTCCTCAGAAAGATTGCTTTCCCTTGGAGTTTCTGAATCTGAAGAAAATTTGAAGGTGGAGGCAAATTAATGATTGCCTGAACCTTACAAGGGTCAAGACGAATCCCATCCTTAGATACTACAAAGCCAAGTAAACTGATGCAAAACACACATTTGTGCGGATTGAGTCTTATCTTGTAGTGTCGGCAACGTAGAAATATCGCTCTTAAATGCTGCGGATGATCAGTCCGCTTCCGCGAATGAGCCGAAAGGTCATCGAGATAGGGTTGAACGATGTTCTTGATGTCATGGAAAGCATAATTCATTGCTCTCTGAAACATCACTCCTGCGTTCTTTAAACCAAAGGGTAATTTTCGATATGCGAATGTGCCCCACGGACAAATAAATACAGTCTTTGACTGGTCCTGTGGGCGGATATTTATTTGATTATACCTGGAAAATCCATCCATAAATGAAAAGATTTCACATCTGGCGCATTCATCAATTATCTGGTTAATTAAGGGTGTAGGGTAGTTGTCCTTTGGACAAGCTTGATTTACATCCCTATAATCGACGCACACTCTAATTGTTCCTTTTTTTTCATAACAGGGACAATATTCGATACCCAATCGGTTAGAGGAACTGGGTAGATGAAACCATCATGGAGGAGCTTTTCAACTTCTGCTTTAATGGCAACGACTTTCTTGGGGTGCACCTGCCGAAGCCGTTGTCTTACTGGTTTGACATCAGGATACATTTTAATTTCATGTTCAACGATACTCGAGTCAATGCCTGGCATTTCATCATATGACCAAGCAGAGACATCTCTAAACTCGCGAAACAGAGCGTTATATATTTCCAGCTCTGAAGGGGAACAACCTTTGCTGACATAAATATTCTCTACAACATTTGTTTTAGTCGAGATATTTATGGCTATAGTCTCTTTAATATTGGATAAGTTTCGCTCGGAGTCCACCGTATTTACAGTATTTGATAGGAATTCAAAAACTGAAGGGTGATAAAGGTCATGTTGAGTATCTTCTTGACAATTCGGAAGAAGGGAACGATGGTGGCTATCATTCCATGGTGCTCCCTCAATCAACATTGATTGTAGGATTCCTTCGTCAGTCCCATGTACTTTCGACCAAGGATCTAATGGGGTACCATATTCTCTTGACCTATCTACCCAAACGCTTGACGAGCGTTGATTTGGGTTCGCCTCCCATGCTCGAAACATTGATTGCTACAATATTTCTATAGGGCTTGGGGGCAAAACCATTGCATGATCCATTTCGACATCGTCTTCTGAGATCTTCGTGGAAGATATCATGTTGCAGGCTCTTACCATTGCTACTTCCCCTATATAGAATGGAGGTGGAAGTGCGAAAGTTCCCATTAATGTGGGGTCTTTCAGTAGGCCTACTCCGATGTCTTGAAGCGAATGGTTGCTTCCATGGATCATGGGAATGCTTCCTGTAACTTGTGAACCATTAGGGAGGAAGTTTTGTTGGTCGACGATCGTAATCCCTCCTTCAAACGGGAATGCGATCTTCCTAAAATAAGTCGACACAACAGTTGCCATGGCGTAGATCCATGGTCTTCCCAGTAGGATGTTGTAGTTGAGATTCCCATCGATGACTTCAACATCTATTTCTACTGTTTTTCCTCCTAGTTCAACTTTCAAGTTATTAAGGATACCATACGGGGTATAGGTCCTTCCGTCGAATGCTTTCAACGTTGTTGAAGATCGCAACAAGGTTGGAGATCCTAAAGTTTTCCAGCAACTCATCGACATAATACATGTAGATGCCCCCTCATCAATAATTGTTCGGTGAACAGTTTTGTTGAGGGCTTTCACTTGAATAAGGAAAGCTAGTTGAACTGGTAACTAAGGATCATATCCTTTGTGATCAAAGGATACAAGATTGGAATCCTTGGGATCAACCCCACCAATAGCCGATAACAAAGCCTGCCTTTGGGATGGGCAATTTTGTAGTACTTCAAGAGTCGACATAGCGGATGGCGATTGGGCCAAATCTTCCACTATGTTATAATGCTGCGCCGCTCTGGCACGAGGATTAAATGTCGACTTGTGTACTACTCCCTTTGGCGGTTTTATCGTTAATTCAGGAATGATGGGCAGTACAACTTCTGTCGAAGTTGTTGTCGAACTACTTGGTTGGTCTTTACCTCTGTCGTTCGACAGCTGCGGATTCCCGTAATCTTTGTTCCTCGTCGAAATCAAAGCATCATTCTGCTGTTTTGAAACCGACAACATAAGCACTTGTGACGGGGAAGCATTTCCACTATCAACCAGATTTTGACCTGGATTGGGAAATGGATCAGTTAACACAGCTGAGGTTTGTGAACTTTTGAAGAACCTTTTAAGCTCAGCTTTATAGGGACAATCCCTCGTCCAATGATCCTCCTCATCACATATTTGACATGGATAATTTGGTTTCCCTTTCGCAGGAGGGTTTGAAGAAGTTTTTTGAGGGGATGACTCACCCTGTTTCTTCTTCTTCCCTTTGTTTTGCTTCTTCTTGCTTCCTGGTTGATTGGTTTCTTTGCCTTTATCTGCTGACACAGAATTTACTTCCGAAGCAAGAACTGCTTCTTTTGCATTTTGATCCGAATTCTTACGGGCTTTCTTAGATGAAACCTTTGTCGATTTCGCGTTTGCCGTGCCAATCACACCATCGCCGGCATGAGAGTCACTATTGGATTTAGGAGGAGGAGGAATTGAAAATTCCGGTCTAGGGGCGTCAGGTATTTTGTCGTAGAGCATGCCAAACTGAGTATAAACTAAGTCTAGATATTGCGAACGAGCAATAACTTGCTCCTCTGTTACGACCCCCCCTTTGCCACATCTTCTGTTATAGCAGGAAGTAACGACTTTATAAACTATTCGGCTAACAGTTGATCGGGAACATATGTTTTAACCATCCTACGACGACGACGCCATTCATGTATATGATCGGATATATGAGTGGCAGTTGTCTGTTTGAAGTTGGTTAATATTTCTGTTCCCGTTTCATACCTTATTGGTAATTGAAAATGGGTTAAGAAAGTCGTGGCTAGGGAGCTAAAATTGTCGAACGAGGCTCTAGGTAATTCAATATACCATTTTTCCGCTGGACCCGTTAACGTCCTCTGGAAAAGGCGAAGCCTTATCGAATCATCATTCAGGGTGTTTGATGAACACCACAGATGAAAAGTCATCACGTGATTTGATGGGTCTTCACCTGGATTTCCATTGAATTTAGGAATGTCAGATGGAAGTTTGTGAGGAATCGCTGGCCACCAAGGGGCGTAAGCAATCGGATCATTGGTTAACCGGTGTAAATCGAGTAACTCTAAAGTTGCCACGAATGGTAACTGTTGATTCAGGTTAGGTGAAGCATACCCAGGGTACGATGGAATCGCTTGAGCAGTGGGTCTTTGCATACCAGCATAATGTAATTGATGTTGGTATGACTGATACGGTTGGTGGACTTGACCACTGTAAAGCGGTTGGTTTTGACCGTTTTGAATATACGGTTGTCCACTGTTCGCAAAGATCTGCTGCTCAGAACCTTGGTACACTTGCTGGAATTGTGGTTGTTGGTATTGCACCAGCCATGGTTGTGAAGCCATGTTCTGTTGCGCTATACTAACCGTTGGACCAAGGTGTGGGGTAATTGTACCCGTTTGGACCTGTGTCGCCCCACCAGTTGGCGATTGCGGTTGTGACCCAGGGTCAAGGGGCTGTTGCATTACAACCTGAGAAATCTGAGGTTGACATACAACAGGCATCGCTTGAACTTGTGACACTGTTACAATAGCCGGTGTGGTCGGGATGTTCGACATAGGTACACACTGTTGCATAGAATATAAAACCCTTGGTTGTTGAGGTAGCATAGGTACCCAACCACTTGATGTAATTCCAGTATAACCTGAATACTGTTGTGAACTCCCGTATGGGTATCCTCCCGGAGGGGGTAATGAAAGGGCATACTGCCCCCCATACGGTAGCAATCCGGAACTCAAGGGGATTGTTTGTCCTTGTGGACTGGATTGCCCAAATTGACCTCCAAACGGATCAATCTGGTGAGTCTCAACATAAGAGTTGCCAGATGTTATTCCGGATGAACAAACTGGAATGGACCACACTGTCGAAATAGTCCCTTGGTGGACTCCTTCTAGCGGTTGTGAGCTAGTCGGGACAGATGGTATGCCGGCAAACATTGTCGTTGTGACGGCAGGGGTTTCTGCTGTCGCTGTGTCGTTCGACACAGTCCTAGATGTTGACGGTTGTTCAGACATTTTGAGTCTATCCAATAGATTGCCTAGCGATTCTACAGGAACTTCCACTTGCGGTGGATTAACTTCTGATGAAGGAAATAGAGTGACCCCGACTACAAAATGGGTTGTAGTACTTGCTTGCGGATCCTCTACAATTTCCTCTATCGCAATCAAACCCGGTGGAAGAGGAAGACCGTCAGGTCCGTAAAATATTTCCGGTGCCGAAGAAGGGGTTGAATCGACAGCGACAGTTGTTTGGGGAGCAAGACTCTATAAACCGGTTACAGATGGAACTGGTTCAGTAACGCAAGTATTTGCCCCCAGACTAGGATCAGTATTACTGTCCCTCTGTGGCTGTTGAACTTCTTCTATAGAGGCAGGGTTTCCAGAAATGTTTGGAGTAACCGGAATCTTAGATGTTGTCGGAACACTCGTTCTAACTTTGATAGGAGATTTTGAACCGGTTAAACGAGTTCGCTTTGTCCGTACTGTTTTCGATTCCGGAGACAAAGACGGTTGACTCGTAAGCCTCCGCGAACGACGGGGTTTCAATTGACTTTCTTCCACGATTGCGGATTACTCGATAAACCAAAATACAAAAAAGGGGAAATTGGTGTTTCCGAATTGAATGAATTTTATTAGACGCTTTAGACACAACTTTCTTTTTCACTTTTAAAGAGTCGAGAAAAAGCTAAAGATGACTCTAGTCTCCTTCGATGTTTTAACGAGCCCGAAGTGACAAATGCTCGGATGGACTTTTTCTGTTATAGAGTCTGAAAAAGGCCAAAAGAAACTACTCTGGAGTTCTAGGCAGAGGGTGTGCCAAACTTTTCGCAAAACCGCAGAATACTTTTTAAGGTACGGGCGATTGATCTTCGTGAATGTTGTGTTCACTGCATTGCGATCAGTAGGGCGGCCGACACAGTTTCCTAAGGATAAAGGATATATGCCTATAGGGGTCTCCCAATATATACGCAACGGTATGTGGGAGCACAACCCGTACTAGCGCTATCGTCCCTCAGGAGGAATCACCCACCTTCCACGAGATCGACAGTCACTAGGCTTAACGACGCCGGAACACGTCTCTAGCCTAGACCTCTATGTTGTGCGTTATGTTACAAAGCGTTGTTAAGTTCATTCAATTTATTTTAGGTTGATCTTTTTAAAGTTTTCCTTTCAAGGTTCACCACGAGATGTATGATACAAATTCCTAAATGCAGTCTAAAGATGATAAGCAAGGTTTATATCTTTTCAACTTTGAAAATCCTAGCTACTAAGGGAAAAGAAAGACACCATCTTTTCTCAAAGAGCAATCAGCACACTCTAATGCATTTTTCCTAAATCCAACATGCAAACTTATCAAATGCAAATGCACAATGCAGGTGTTTGTTTTTCGCTTTCTTAGTGTTGATGCCTACAAAAGAAAGCTTTTTGCACAACTTTGAATTTGCTTTTAAATGACAAATACAAACACGTTCACTTTTTCGAAATCAGAAAGGGTAGAAGAGATTACAACACTTAACGATTTTCGAAATAAACTTTTGTTTCGACACTTTAAAAGAGACAAACTCAAACCAATAAGCAAAAGTAAATGTATAATCAATCTGCAAACAGCCAATGAACTCTCTCCTAAGACCACAATCAACAGATCCGAATCAAGGGCTACAGGATGATTACTTCACTCATGCAAAGGAAGACTATAAATGATGCCACAAACACATAAAAACACTCACAGTCTTTTTGTACAAAAGGAGGCGGAATGTAAGCAAAGAAAAGGAGTTATCAGACTGGTACCTATGCTGGTTAAAGGCTGCAAAAAACAGAGATCAAAACAGGGAAACAGAAAACAGAGAACCCTAGCTGCACAAGGTCAAACTGGTTCAGGGCAACCTCAACACTGTGGGTTTGACATTCAGCGCAGGTAGCCTTCACGGGACCTGCGTTGAAATGCAGACTGCCTTCGCAGCAGTTGCGCTGAAGGAGAAACTCTCGTTTCTCCTGGGTTCTGGGTCACAAATTGCTCAAAAATCAACAGTTTCAGGCCAAATCAGAAACACAAGCAAGGTATAACTAAAGGGATGCTTTGAAGGCTACTAATATCTATCACAAGGATCATCAAATCATTTGTGAATCCATTGTTTAGATCATAGACAAGTCCAGCAATTGGATCAAAGCAGCAACTTTCTACTTTGCATCCGGGAAAGATGCAGTTCGATTGTTGCTGTCAAGTCTATGAAACAAACAAATGATAGAAACACAAATAAAATGACTTAAACAGATCTCCCCAGCGGAGTCGCCAATTTGTTGTGGGGAAAAATGCCTATGCAGGATGATCCTATCCACCTAAGGTGTGACAGTGCCTTAGCAACAAACGAGTACAGCTATACTGGTTTCTTCCTTTATGAAATATGAAAGAAGAGAGATCAATAGACTTACCGGTGTCTTCTGTTTGTCCCTCGATCCAGATCCTCTTTCCTTTGGATGTTCACAGCTACTTGCCTCCTCGCTCGCCCAAGAGAACAGCTACTTGATTCCTGCGAGATCACAAGAGAACAACTACTTACGACAAGAGAACAACTACTTGAGACAAGAGAAGAACACAACACAAAAGCAAATATTCATATTCATAAATGATTCAGGATTAGAAATAAATCAAATACACTAATGCAATCATACATCAAGAAAACATCAGCATATAGGAGAAACCAAGATAGCTTTATTGATGAATAACAAGGTTCAGGAAGAGATACAACCCAGAGGGCTCCAATCCAGCATCCCCTTCCCAGCAAATGGAATTCCTATCTTCAGCCCCTTCAAAGCATTAAACACCCAATAGTTCCAGTCTCAAACCAATAGCAATTCTTTGCAATAACAAAATTCCAGCATCTGGATCTCATGGAGGAGAGATCCATATATAGATGTTTGGTGAGAGGATGAGTCAGCTTGAGATGTGACTAGTGTCCTCTCCCTCTGTCAGTTCTTGAGTCCACTTGGAGGTTCTTGCTTCCACTTGGAGATTTGGAACCTCTTACTCATCACCAGTCGAATTCCCTGAGGCAAGTGTCATTTTGGAAGCTTCCTGGCTTCTGACACCTTGAGGAATGAGTCTGCCACATGTCCAAACTCGCTCAGCGCAGGTAGCTAGTGTTGGAGTTGACATTCAACGCAGGTAGAGAGTGGAGCCACTGACATTCAGCGCAGATGGTCAATGGAGCAGTTGACATGATCCTGAATTGACTTGTTTTTGAGCAGTTTCAGGTGGAGAACTTCTGTGAATTGCTGTGGTTTGTTAGCCTTGTTCCTCTAGGGGTAGGAACAACATGTTTAGGGACTTTGGATCCCTTAGATTATGGACATTTTATGCTCAATGCTGCAAGGCACAAAAATGTCTATAACACACCTTTTCCTTCTCCCCTGGGCTACCCTCCATAGATTGGTTTGCCTCTTCTAACTCCTCTTCTTCTTCTAGTACCTTGTACCTGTTCTGGCTTGTCTGATTTTCCTCATTGTTTTTTTTTTGTAACCTTTTCCCTCCTTTGCCTTTATTTCCCACCTTGAGAAAGCTATCAGTTTCTTTCCCTACTATGGCTTTCATTCTACTTTCTGTGTTGTTGAGAGGGCAGTCCCTAAATAGATGCCCATGTTCGTGGCATTTGCGGCATCTGAAGGGAACATGTTCATAGTCCACCGCTTGTACCCATTCTTCATCAAAAACTTCCAGGATCACTTCATCCGGTAGAGCTCCAGAGAGATCCATCTTCACACATATACAGGCAAAGGACGTGTACTTTCCCCTTCTAATGGCCTCAGATATTTTAACAAAACGCCCTAGTTTGTTTCCTATAGCTGATAATGATTCTGGTTGCCAGTAATCTAGAGGTAGGGAGTAGAGTTGTACCCACATCAGAACCGAAGTGAAAGTCTCTCGCTCCGGGACAAAATTCATCATCCAAGGCCGCATATAGAGCCCTGCTACTGCATAGAAGTAGGGGCCGCCTTCAAACACCCTGTCTTTGCCCTCAATGTTAGTGAAAACTACAGTGAAGAAACCCTTTGACCCAAGGTGTAGGTCTATATGCCCTTTAGGTTTCCAATGATTTTTAATCCATGCTTGTAGTGCCTTCTCCATTGGCCATAACCCCATGAATTTACAAATGATTGCGTATGTCATCATGTGATCCCTGTGCGCCTGCAGCATTGGATCATTTAATACTACTCTGGGTGTGATAGTAGTCTTAGGCTTACATGGACCATTTTGTTTTTTGGTTTTTTCATTCTGATTATTTTTCTCCATTCCTGTCTCTCTTCTGGCTTCTTCCCGCCTATTATTCTGCTCCTATGTGTCTCCGCTAACTTGTTTTCCTCCTCCTAAAAAACCTTTTTCAGCCTCCAACGGTTTCTTGCCGCGACTAGAGACTGCCTGACTGTAGGAGGGAGTGGATCTCCCCCCCTTATGCCCCTCCATGGTGTCCAATGCTTGTTTTGTTCTTGTAAACCCTAGCTCCTACCAGTCGCCCCTCTCGGTACTGCTTCATTCGCCAAGTAAAAAAACCTAAACATAAAGATATTTTTCAAGAATACTTTGATATCCTAAATAAATTTTGCAACCATTCTTAAATTTTCAAAGTTAATGTCTAAAAAACAAAGTTACTTGACATTGGGATAGAATCATGATATGCGATGGTGTAAATTGGAGGTAGTTCCTCTTTCAAGGTAATATAATTGCCTTGACTTTGATTCTAATTATAATTCAACTATAATAGAATTGCCTTGACTTTGATTCTAATTACTAATGACACATGTAGAATTAAATTAAATTTTGAAATAAATTAGAATAATATGATATTTGGCCAAAGGCATTTATATATAGATGAGGCATCATTGACTTTTTCAATCAAGGGCGAGGATTAAATGCGCTGCAAATATGTTTCGTCTAAAGCATTATCTATGGCTGGAATTTGTCCAACATCGCATTGTGACAAAGATTGTCTTGACATTAAAATCAATCATGGTCAACCATGGTCCAATGTCGCATTGTGACAAGGATTGTCTCAATATGAAAATCAGCCACGATCAACCTTGTTGCAACGTCGCATTGTGGCAAAGATTGTCTCAATATGAAAATCAACCAAGGTAAATCATGGTCAACCATGGTCACATTGTGACAAAGATTGTCTCATAGTCCAACGTCACACATGGTCAACCATAATCCAACATTGTATAATAATAATAATAATATTATTATTATTAACAATAATACACATTACATATTAGTAATATTAATTAATATTATTAATAATGATTAATAATAATAAAGAAACAATAATATTTAATAATTATTATTATTTATTATTAATTAATAATAATAATAATAATAATAAAATATAGTAATAATAATAATAATAATTAATATATTAATATTTTAATATTTTAAAAATAAGTATTTTAATAAAAATATTATTATTTCTTTATTATTAAATTATTATTATTATTATTTATTTATTTGTTTATTTATATTTATTATTCTTAATTAATTATTATTGTTATAACATTTCAAAATAATTATTGTGATTGCTAATTAATTATGATTTTTATTATTGATTAGTGTTATTTTTATTATTAATTAATATTAGATATATACCATTAAGGTTTATTAGCATTTGTCAATTACATATACTAACGTGATTGTGTTAGGGATTTCTATATATTTTGCTATAAACTTTGAGGTTTTTAGTATTAATCTCTTGGGTTTATTATCCCTTGGGGTTTTAGTATTAACCCCTCCACTCTCAATTCCCTATCATCAGCCACACCTCCAATATTCTTGACTATTAAGCCAACCCAACCATGCTTCTTGCCCAACTCTTTGATCACAAACACAAGATTTTGAAGAATGACAATTAGAATTCTTTTCTTGAGGTACGATAGACCACATTTGTCCTAGTGGACATTAATCATGATCATGATCATGATCATCATTATCCCTTTGGGTTTATAATATCAATCAATAGGGTTTATTAATCTAAGAGTTCGTATTCCTAGGGTATAATACTATAACCCCAAGGGATTATAAACCCAAAGGAATAATATTAACCCAATGGAATAATACTAAAAACCCAAGGAATTATAAACCCAAGGGAATAACATTAAACCCTAGAGAATAATTTTAAAGCCAAGATATATAAATCAAGGGAATAATATTAAACCCTAGGGATTAATAAACCCAAGGGTTTATTAATCCCTTAAGTTTAATATATCTTGGGTTTATAATATTGAGTTTATATACCTTGGGTTTATAATATTTCCCTTCGGTTTAATATTATTCCATTAAATTTATAATCTCTTGAGTTTATATTTATTAGTTTATAATATCTAATTATAATCCTTAAATTTATAATATTACTATTTAATTAATATTACTATAAGGTATAATTTAATTTATATTACATAATTTAAAATTAAATAATAATACATAATATTTAATATTAAATACTAATAATTAATAATAATAATAATAATAATAATAATATTTTTATTGCAATAAATTTGTTGTATTATTTAAAATTAAATAATAATTATGTGCTAGAAACCCACCCAACAGGTGATCGTTTCCCACGATTGATGGTTTCATCGAAGAAATGGGTGGAAAGTGGTTTCTCCTACCAATTAAAAAAACTTTAACAATTAAAAGAGAGGTAATGGAAAATTTTGACCATTCACAGATTAATATCTTATTAATTCCATGTACATTGAAGGATTCTCAACACTCGATGTATTGACCATGATATTCCTTGGGCTCTTCGCTCATTTCCAATGATATATGCATGAAGCATGCAACAACCATGCTTAAAATGATACAATTTTTACTGGCCCCATTCATGAAGCTGATCTTTGGTGTACCTTTCGTGCGACTCAAAAGAATACTAGTGGAGAACTACAACCATTAACATGTAGGCCACAAGAACCACAAACCCAACACAATGATATGAACGAAACTCAAACAGGGCCAAGACAAAATCCAAATGTAGACTACGGTGGGATAACGATGATTTTCCTATATAAATTTCAATTATTTTCCTATATCTATTTCTAGAAATAAAGATGATTTAGAAAATTGATATAAACCTACATCCCAAAATGTTCCATCCACTGATGTTAGAATCCAAGAGCAACCATCTCATAACCCTCATCCACATGAAGAGACAAATGTAAATTTTGAATGCATTTGATTCTTTTTCATTTTTTTCATTTATAATTATTGGAAATTAAATTTTAAAGTCTTTTATGACAAAGAGACCTTTGCATCCTCTCAGGTTCGCGAAATGCACACCATAAATTTGGAAAGACATTCTCATAGATCCATTCCACATGCTTCAAATTTTCGAAGGGAATCTCATGTTCTTGAAGATGAAGTACATGTTAGAAGAAATTTTACTCTCCCAAATGGTTTTCAACATGGTTCGGCCAGTAGAGATCATATTCATTTTGATGAAAACATGATTGTAGTGCATAAAAGATTTCGAGAAAAGATAGATAACTTTTTAGTTGTCCAAATGTGCCACATTTTCCAAGAATCATATCCCGGAATCCATGTTGTGAGACATTTTGAAGGACTTGTTTGCAGACGATGTAAGAGTGAAAGAGGATCCCATAATTTTTGTTGATATAATAACATGGATCTTGGTGAGCAACCTAATATTTTAAGAGTTCTTACTCAAGTTGAAGAAATGCTAATAGCACATGTGAATCCTATTTTTCAAGTGACACATGCTCGAGATGGGCGATATAAGTATAGTGGTCATACAATTAGCTTACCTCAAGATATTTCTACAATTGTACAAAGCCTTCCCCGACATGTTGAAGATATTGACTTTCTAATTGTGAGGAGACATGCCGCTCAGTCTAAATATTATGAATGTTATGTCAAAAGATCTCGAGTGATCGCTGCATTACTTTTCAAAATCCAACATGATCAATATTATTGAGATGTTGTAATTGATTATGATTCAGTGAATGCTCTGCCCGAAAGATCAACAAATCTCTCCTCCAGGCTTAAATTTGTTGATTTTGATATTGAAGAATCTGAGATCAATGAAACTAATAATGAAGGGTTTTCTGCTAAGCATTTTCCCTCTCATCCTTCTTCTTTTGTTGCTTGCCTACCAAACGAACGAAGAGAAGTGGAAGAAATTAGAGCATTTCTTGATAATGTTGATTCTTCACATGTTCAAGACATGGATTGGCCTAGTATTGGAACCTCTCCAGTGAATGAATATAATACAGAGGGGTTATTAGATATGGAATTCCCAACATTGTTCCCCATTGGTGATGCTGATTGATTGCAACCACGCATTTGTAGTGTTGAACTTCACGAGTATGCATTGCATCTTCTTAGATACTATGATCAAAGATTTGGAAGCCATCCTCGCTTTCGATATTACCTATTAAACATGATAATGCGACATCAGAGCCAAGCAACTGCTACAATTTTTGCAAAGAAACATTTACATGATAACTCACCTACAACAATTTAAGAGTTGCGTCACCAACTATTTGATTTACCAGATAATAAGTTAGCTGAGCATCTTATGCGGTTTGGTTCTTCTCTGAGAGGTACAAGGGCATACTGGACTAAGTGTCGATCTGAATTTATGGACATGATTACTCAGTTAGGATGTCCATATTTATCTTTTACTTTGAGTGCTGCTGACACAAAGTGGCCAGAGTTGCATAACATCATGCCCATACATTCACATTCTCGTTCTTCAAATGAGCATCATATGAAAATTGAGAATGTTATCCAGTACCCTCATATTGTTGCGACATTTATGCACCACAAATTCAATATTTTTCGAGAGGAAGTTATCCAAAAATATCTTAAAGCTAAAGACTTTTGGTACAGATTTGTGTTCAATTTTTTTTCTATACTTTTTCAACTTTTATTATGATTCTATTTATATTGTTTATAGTAACTATATCTTCATTTTGTTTTAGATATGAGTGGAAACATAAAGGTTCAGCACATATCCGTGGTTTCCTATGGTTAGAAGGCACTCCTAACATGGAAATACTTGATTGGTCAAATAGTTCTGATGTACAACTTGCAAAGATATTCTTCGACAAATATGTAACTGCATGGAATCTGTGTGACATACATCATCGCAACATAATGGTTCCACAAAGCCTCAATGATGACCCTTGCCTATTGAATACTGGTCATATTTTCTCTTCTAATCCTCATAATGATTACGAAGAATTGTTAAACCGTGTCCAAAGGCACACAAAGTGTACTGTAGATTCTTGTTTGCGCAAAAAGGGCACTATTCTAACATGTTGGTACAATGCTCCATGGGATCTTTGTGATGATTCAAGATTATTCATAGATGATCAAGGAAGAAAAAATTATGAGCCAACAAGAAATGATGACAGGCTTAATGTACATAACATTGACCTTCTAACAATGTGGCGTGCAAACTTTGATTTCCAACGAGTTCTTTCTCACTATGCTGTCTTGAAATATATTGCTACGTATGCATCAAAAGCAGAAAAAAGGTCTGAAATTTATCATCATATGTTAACTAGAATTTCAAATTCTATTAGCTCTAAGGATCATGCTTTATGTGCATAAAGAAAGTTTCTTGCAGAAACGATTGTTGACCGTGACATTGGAGCACAAGAAACATGCCATATGTTGCTTAAGACACCTCTTGTTGTTTGTAGTCAGAAATTTGTTTCCTTAAATGTTGGAAGAAAGTTTTTTAGGAAAATCTCAAGGGATGGCTTGCAATGTTCATCTGAGAATAATTTTGTTCAACATTATCAAAAGAGACCTTTTTTCCTTGAACATCTTTCTTTGATAGAAATAGTAAGATCTTGGACATTTGATAGCAAGCATAAACAAGATCCATGGAAGCCTAGATATGTTCATGCTATTGTTTGGGTTTGGCCACATTTTATTCCATTCCTCGTGAGGCTTTAGAGGAATTTGAAACCTTTTGCTGGGCAAAATTTCTCTTGTACAAGCCATTTCGTGACATTCCTGCATAAATTGGCCTTTTAGCTGAAATTATTATTGAAAATTGGAGGAATTTTTTATATCAAGCATGGCATGGTGATCAAAATCCATCAATTATAGACAATATTGAAGATGAAGAAGATGGTGATTTTTCTAACTAGGAAATGAATCTTGAAGATGATTTTCAAGAATGGCAGATTTTCTCTTGCTTGGTTCCACCAAATGATGTGAATGTTTCTGATCTTCACACCCTTGGTCGAAGGGACTTTGATATATCCTTTGATTGGGAAAGTCCAACTATTTCTGATGTTGTTGCAGAAGAAGCTATTAATTTGATAAGGAATGCAAAATCAAGGGGTGATATTGTTGACCTTTCAAATAGAACATTTGCATCTCCAAATTCTTTGTCAAAGAAACAACGACTTTCTTTTAAAATTGTCTTAAGGCACTTGGTTGAATATGAGATTCGTGAAGTTCTTCTTATGATTATTCAGGGCACTGTGGGCACTAGGAAGTCTTTCCTTATGCATTGTATTTTTGAAGCTCTTTCTAATTCGTCAAGTAATGGAAGAAGCCCTTTGCTTCTTCTTGCCCCAACAGGAATAATTGCTTTTAATATACATGCAAAAACAATACACTCAGCTCTAAAAATTCCAATTAAAGATATGCAGCCACTACAGGGGCAGTCACTTGCAGTATTCCAAGAAGAAATGTGACATGTTATATATATATATATATATATATATATATATATATATATATATATATATATATATATATATATAGATATATATATATATATATATATATATATATTGATTGATGAAATGAGCTTTCTAGTATCAAGGTTGTTTATGAAAATAGATGCTCGATTACGAGAAGAATTTCCAGAGAAAAAGAATTGTCCTTTTGGTGGCAGATCCATCATCCTTGTGGGTGACCTTGGCCAACTACCTCCTGTGAGAGATAAGCCATTGTATGTAGGTAATACAGCAGGGAAAGTCTTGTGGAACAAATTCAACATTGTTGTTACTCTTGACACAATCTTTCACCAACAAGGGAATAATGAGAAACAATATTGTTTTCGTAGAGTCCTCAATAACATAAGAAATGTAGAACCTGTTCTTGAAGATTGAGAGTTTCTTATGTCACGAGCTGATATGAGGTTGCATCCTAGAGAAATAGATTTATTTAATGCAGCAGTTCACATGTTTCCAACAAATAATTTGGTCTCCTTCCATAATAGGCATATGTTAAAATCATTAAATTCTCCAATTGCACGATGTGTTGCTGAGCATTCAAGGCATTCAGAAATCAGTGGTCAGTGTGTTATGTTGACATTAATTTATGGATTGAAGCTGGCTTGATGAATGGTGCACTTGGTTATGTTAAGGATATATTTTATCCGCCTACCTCTAAGCCACCTCAACTTCCAATGTTCACAACTGTTGTTTTTTATAAGTATGTTGGTGTTCCATTTGATGCAAGCAATCCAAACATTGTCCCTATCACACCAATGATAAGAGGAAATCGAAAACAAATTCCTTTGAAGATGGCATGGGCTCTTACAATCCACAAGTCACAGGGATTGAATTTAGAACGAGCATTAGTTGATATCAGGAATAAAGAGCAGCAAGGCCTTACCTTCACAACAATATCAAGAGTGAAATCAATAAATGGTTTACGCATTGCACCGCCTTTTTCTTTTCAAATTTATGCCAAGATGAAAAATAGCACATATGTTACAATTAGGAAGAAGGAAGAGGAGCGATTGAAGTCCATATTGCTATGACATACAACTAATAACATTGTGACTTTCTCTATATTATGTTTTTGAATTTCTTTTATTGTCCTCTTGATTTACTTTTAATATAATAATCATTTTCATATATTTATTAGATTAATAAATTCATCATATTCATAGTAATATTGGAGAAAGTTGTTTACATCATTTTTCATGTTGTTCAATTTACTTTTTTTTTTTAAAGTGCCTATTGCTCTTTTCTTTGCAACAGACCATTCAAACATAAACAATGAGTTATATGGACCAATCATTCAAAATCTTTTTGATAACTGGTTCATATTGATATTAATATTGTGGATTCATATTACATCATAAAATGAAAAAATAGAGGTTTTGAATACTGGCCACGGTTTTATTCTACTTCCACGGTTTTTTCTATTGTATTTTGAAATGAGGCTTATATTTGTAGAATTTTTTATATCATTTGGTTCATGTAACACTAGATTGTTTTTTTTCATGTAACACTATAACATTAAGTTTTTTAACATAAATACAAATGGGGTGTTATGTTTTATATATATATATATATATATATATATATATATATATATATATATATATATGTGTGTGTGTGTGTGCATGTGTGTATGCTTATTTATTTGTGCATGTCTTTATTGATTTTGCTTTTGTTTTTGTGTCTTTCAAATGCAGATATGGACAATAATGATGTCATCTATTATTCCAGAACAATACGCGATATTGTTGGAGCTATAAGTTTTCTTTCCTATGTTCAAAACAAGTTTGATAGAAAACATGGGTTCCATCCTGCATTTATTGATGATCATATTTGTGAGCTAGATCAAACAAAAACACATGTAAAATACTTGAAACATGTGCACCAAAGGGAGTCTAGGAGGAGAACAAGAAGGAATTGGTTGGAAAGTGTTAAGTATCATGATCATTATCATGTTGATTTGAATTGGTGTTGCTTTTGTCATCGGTCTGGTTGTGTTTTGGAAGAGGCCGCTCCATAGATGACTTTTGATGGAGTGTTTCAAGTTCAATTTTGTAGTGGAATTATTTGATGTAAAGAAAACAAAAAATATATGTTAAGACTCAATGTTCTTTCTTGTTGCAATGTTGGTTAAATTGAATTTTTTTTAAACACTAATGTTGTTTTTATGTACAAAATTGTATATCTCCGATCTTAAAATGTCCTATTATGTTGTTCTTATTTAAATCCAATGTGTGCAATTTAGATATGTTTTTTTCATTTATGTTGCTTTGCTCCAATGGTAGTGATAATATTTTATATCTTTCTCTTGCATTTGTGATTGTTGTGGTCTTTTGTGTGGATCCCTTCACCTTGTTCACATCTTTCATAAATGAAAATATTGTTTACATTTATAATATTATTGTTGGGATTTCATGTTCTAGGTGTTTATATCAATATTCTTGAGATTTATACAATTAATACATTCATGTATTGATATCAATGTATTTATGGCTTAAAATTTATTTATTGTCTATAATGTAGTGATATAAATGTGTTATTACTAATGTAATGATGAATTATCATGTTTTAATGCTTGTTTGAAATGTGGTTCTTATATTGGTTTTGGTTTATGTTTTTTATTATTGTTTTGTGTTATAGCATTATTTATGTTTATAATATTGATGCCATGGATTTAGGGCTTAGGTTCGGTTTACTATTTCCTTGGGTTTATAATATTAAATGATTAGGTTTACTTTTTCTTTAAGTGTGTAATATTAATAATTCTTTCGGTTCTTTGGTTTATTAATCCCCAATATTAAGGTTTAAATAATAGTCCTAAGGTTTAATATTAATCCCTTACATTTACAATGTTTATCCCTTCAATTTATTAATGTGTTGCTTTCATAATATTAACAATCCCTAGGGTTTATTGATCCCTTAGGTTTATAATATTCATAGTCATGTGGGTTGATCAATTCGTTGGGTTTAAAAAATTAATTCCTATTAATCCCTTTTGTTTTTAATATTGATCCCTTGCCATTTTTGATCCCTTTGGTTTCTAATATTTTTCCCTTGGGTTTATTAATTCCTTAGGTTTATAATATCAAATTCTTGGGTTTCTTTGTTCTTCAAATTTTTAATATTAATAATTCCTTGGGTTCATAATCCCTTGAGGTTTTAGTGTTAATCCCTTGGGTTTATTATTCCTTTGGGTTTATTATATCAATCCCTTGGGTTTATTATTCCCTTGGGTTTATATTATTAGTCCCTTTTGTTTAATAGTATTCCCTTAGGTTCATAAGCCCTGGGGGTTTTAGTATTAATCCCTTGGGTTTATAATATCAATTGCTTGGGTTTATTATTCTCGAGTCAAACATGGTTTATTATGATGTCAACCATGGTCCAACATGGAATTGTGATAAGGATTGTCTCAATATGAAAATCAATGATGGTCGATCATGTTTATTTTAATGTTTATAATATTTTCCTTAGGGTTTATATATGTTGGGTTTATAATATTATTCCCTTGGGGTTTTAGTATTAATCTGTTTGTTTTATTATTCCTTTGGGTTTCTCACATTAATCCCTTGGGTTATTATTCCCTTAGGTTTATAATATCGATCATGGTAAACCATTGTCAATCATAGCCACCCATGGTCAACCTTGCTTGAATGTCACATTGTGACAAGGATTGTCTCACCATGAAAATAAATAATAATCCCTTGGGTTTATTATATCAATCCCTTGGGTTTATTATTCCCTTGGGTTTATATTATTAGTTTGTTTTGTTTAATAGTATTCCCTTTGGTTCATAATCCCTTGGGGTTTTAGTATTAATCCCTTGGGTTTATAATATCAATCACTTGGGTTTATTATTCCCAAGTCAAACATGGTTTATTATGATGTCGACCATGGTCCAACATGGAATTGTGATAAGGATTGTCTCAATATAAAAATCAATGATGGTCAATCATGTTTATTTTAATGTTTATAATATTTGTCTTAGGGTTTATATACGTTGGGTTTATAATATTAGTCCCTTGGATTTAATATTATTCCCTTGGGTTCATAATCCCTTGGGGTTTTAGTATTAATCCCTTCATTTTATTATTCCTTTGGGTTTCTCATATTAATCCCTTGGGTTTATTATTCCCTTAGGTTTATAATATCGATCATGGTAAACCATTGTCAATCATAGCCAACCATGGTCAACCATGCTTGAATGTCACATTGTGACAAGGATTGTCTCACCATGAAAATAAATCATGTTTATTTTAGTGTTTGTAATATTTATATTTGGGTTTATGCATGTTGGGTTTATAATATTAGTCCCTTGCGTTTAATATTATTCCCTTGGGTTCATAATCCCTTGGGTTTATTATTCATTTAGGTTTATAATATCAATCCCCTGGGTTTATTATTCCCTTAGGTTTATAATATCAATCATGGTCAACCATGGTTGAATGTCACATTGTCACAAGGATTGTCTCACCATGAATAAATCATGTTTATTTTAGTCTTTGTAATATTTACATTTGGGTTTACAAATGTTGGGTTTATAATATTAGTCCCTTGGGCTTAATATTATTCCCTTGGGTTCATAATCCATTGGGATTTTAGTATTAATCCCTTTGGTTTATTATTCATTTGGGTTTATAATGTAAATAAGTTGGGTTTATTATTCCCTTAGGTTTATAATATCAATCATGGTCAACCATGTTTGAATGTTGCATTGTGACAAGGATTGTCTCACCATAAAAATAAACCATGTTTATTTTAGTGTTTGTATTATTTATATTTGGGTTATCAATGTTGGCTTTATAATATTAGTCCCATGGGTTTAATATTATTCCCTTCAGTTCATAATCCCTTCGGGTTTTAGTATTAATCCCTTAGTTTTATTATTCCTTTGGGTTTATAATATCAATCCCTTGGGTTTATTATTCCCTTAGGTTTATAATATCAATCATGGTTAGCCATTGTCAATCATAGCCAACCATGGTCAACCATGACTGAATGTCACATTGTGACAATGATTGTCTCACCATGAAAATAAATCATGTTTATTTCAGTCTTTGTAATATTTATATTTGGGTTTACGAATGTTGGGTTTATAATATTAGTCCCTTGGGTTTATTATTCATTTGGGTTTATAATATCAATCCCTTGGGTTTATTATTCCCTTAGGTTTATAATATCAATCATGGTCAACCATGGTTGAATGTCGCATTGTGACAAGGATTGTCTCACCATCAAAATAAATAATGTTTATTTTAATGTTTGTAGTATTTATATTTGGGTTTACCAATGTTGGGTTTATAATATTAGTCCGATGGTTGAATGTCACATTTTGACAAACATTGTCTCACCATGAAAATAGACCATGTTTATTTTAGTGTTTGTAATATTTATATTTGGGTTTACCATATTAGTGATGCAGGAGCATCAAGGCCATTTTTCATTTGTAAATATGTGATAAAAGGGGGGTGTCCAATTTTTATTATTTTATTAATTAATTTGTTATTTTTAATAAAATAGGAGACGTGAGGATTTTGTAAATATTCTTTTGTTAATTAAAAGGATATGAGAGAAAATAGAATTAGGTAGAAATTTTAGAAAGTAGAAATGCTATGTACGGGACTTAGTTGAGTCCACACCTAAAATCTATTTAAATTAGATTTAGTTGCAAAACTTTAGGGGTAAATCTAGATTTTAGGGGTGTTGAGTTATTTAAGGAGATTTGAGTCTAAAATGGTTTAATTAATTTGTATAAATTCTCAAGCCTCAAAGGCTTTGTGGGAGAGTTAGTAGAGAGGATTATTTTAAATTGGTTAGAGTTAGTGTGTGGCTTAGAGTGGAGCGAAAATCTTAGAGTGGAGTGTGAATGTAGTTTTTGTTTTGGTGGTGATCTATTCTTATGTAATTAAGCTAAAAGCCGAGACTCTCTTTTGAATGTTTCATGCACAATTTATAAAGATTTCGTGAGGATTGATGCGTGTTTTTCTGTGTAATTAATGGAATTGGCTGCGATCTATGTGTAATTTTATTGTAAACTATAGAATTCCCATGTTTATTATAAGTCTGTCACTGTCGACTATTGTGAACTGAAAGAATTTTTAATGCAAATAAAGGGGAAGGAAAGATTTCGCAGAATCCACTTAGTGGAATCTTTTGAACGGATTTAAAAGCATATCAGTTGTTTTGTATGGCATATTGGGTCTGGTGAGACCATCGCATCGGATTGAAATGAAGTTCATAAATCGCATTTCATGTCAATTGGATGTATTACATATCACATCGCGCCGGAGAACCGTTCCATATCATTGCATATGTCAATGGAATGGATGCGAAAAGTTTATTGAACTGATTTGAATTGAGATCAGGTCTGGATAATATCGCATCACTGACGGGAATGCAACTTTCAACCACAGCGATTGGCGATCTCTAATTGTATCGGATCGGAGCAGTGGAAATTTGTATTGCATCGGAGTTGAGTGGATCGGTAGAACCACCGATATTTATAAAATTGGTTGTATAAGTTTTGAAACCCATATATGTGGACTGATGTGGAATGTATATAATTTTCTGTATGGTTGTATTAGGTGTTGCAGCGGGATTGTTAAAGGTGTTGATGGTTGGAGAACCCATTGGAACTACCGATGTGTGAATTGATCTGGGCGTTGCATCAAGTCAGATCTGTAGAAATTGTAATGCATTACATTGTTGGTGATTGTTCGGCTTTTGAAAATGAAGGAAGCAGGTCTGATCAAATGTAGAGTAAGAGGGTGGAAAGGCAGAGTTGAACCAGTGGCATGAGACTGGTTTGCAGTGTTAAAATGCAGAGAGAACAAAATTGGGTTCGTGTGATTTAAATGCCAAGATGCCTGCAGTAAGCTGCAGATTGAAGCTGGAGAGTTGAAGCGGAGAAAGGCGTTGAATTATGAGGCGGATTCTGAAATTGGATTGAATCCCCAATGACGCATAGGAAGAGTTGTTGAATTCATTCTGAGAAATGTTAATGGTATGAAAATTTGCTAGGTATTGAAGTTTTGATTTGGGCATTTACTGAGATGCATTCTATATGCATTAGAGAAATTGTGATTCTGGGTTTGGCGGGATAGCCTGCCATCATTTTTGTATCAGAGCGGGAAAGCTGCCTGGTTGAATTTGCAATTATGTATGTTGTATTTGGGTTTTGATTACAGGAACTAGCTTGTACGTTGGTGTTTTTCGAATTGAAAAGCGCACATTAGTTGAGCGCAAAAGCGCTATCGAGCTACAGGTGAATTGTGAAACAGCTTTATAAATCGATCTGCAGGTTGAAGAAGGGCATAATAAGGAGCTGAGTAGAATATCGATCTATAAAAGATTGATTTTGGCTGTGCAAACGTTGGTGGAGTTTGGAGACCAAACTGAATCGAGGATGCAGAACAAAGGCAATGATTGCGTTGAATGAGATCGGTTTGAAATAAATCAAGTTCTGAAATCAGACTAAGCATCAAGCGTTGCGCTGAGTTTAGAAGGACGCAAGAGCAGAAAGTGGCACTGAAACTGATTCATAGATTTATTTATGAGGAGCTATAGTATGAAGCCTGCGTTATAAAGATAAGGCGCAATATGAATTGCATCCATTCGGGTGATATGTATTGCAATTTGTAGTAAGAGGTTGTCAGAGATTGGTTCGAAAACAAACAGAAGCCAAGCGCAGGAGTTGAACTTGTGGGAAGGATTGCTGAGAAGTGGATTAAATGAAGTCCATACGTGAACAGATGCAGTTCACAAAGGAGGGGAAGATGACTGTTGATAGTCATTTTCAGAAATCTGATGAAGAGTATGAGTGGGAGAAGGCCGAAATAGCAATTCAGCTTGAATTGTTAATGGAGCTGTTGCAGGAAAATGTGAGAAACCAGACACATGGTTGGACCATGAGAAAGAAGGTAAAGTGGCAGAAGTTGCACGCAAGAAGAGAAAAGCAGGTAAACATACAGTTGATGGAGGAGCTGAGGAAGCTCGAGCAGATGTTGAGTTGCAAAGAACTCAGAGAGGCTGAGTTGAAAATGGATGTTTCCATTTGTGACCCGGAACATGGCGAAATTCTGGGTGAAGAGATCAATGAGGAAGATCTCATGAACTATTGGGATAGTTCAGCAGCATCTGAAGAGGTAATGACGAGAGAAACAGGTAAGGCTATGAAGCCTTGTAAATTTTCTCACAGTTCATGTATGTTTGCAGGATGTGCGATAGATGGTGAGTAGTCTGATGGAACTGTCACAAAGGACAATGAAGTTCTTGAGGTAAAGACTGGTAGAGGATTCCTTTCAGAGAAGGAATGTGATGATTGGTCAACAACAAATGAAGGTATGGAAAGTTGTGTAAAATTTTCGAGTTCTACTCCAGTTGAGATTGTTCAGTTGTATCGGAAGTTAGATCTTCAAAGGAGAGAGTTGGAAAAGCAGAGGATTTATGTTCAGGGAAAGTTGCTGAAAGAAACAGAACAGGGAAAGATTTTCCAAACAGATGATGTGGAAGAGGGACTAAATGATAGTCTCATAGGGGAATTGAATCATCATACTGATGTGTTGATGGATGAGGGAATTTCAGAGCAGCATACTGAAATGTTGCCAGCAACAGCAGGAGAGGCACTAAAGCCTTATGTTTTTTATTCTAACAATTGTTTTGTGAATGCAAGTATTGGTACTGAAGAACATTTGACTCAGTTGAGCAGTCAAATGAAGGGAGAAGAAGTTCTTTGTTCCAGAAGACAAGAGGGTGTGGATGATCGGGTGGCAGTCAGAACAGAAACAAGCATAGAAGCAAGAACTCAGCAAGTGACAGTACAGATAGAGAGAGTAAAAACTGAGCAAGCCGTCTTAGCTCAGCAGACGGCAAGAAATCAACAGCCGGGAGATTTATTGGACCGAGAAATTGAAAGCATCAGAAGACTGATGATGAATGTGTCTCAGAGGTAGCAAACAACAGCAAGAAAGCAGAAGAATTTAAGCAAGAGAAAGAAAGAAAAAGATTGTGAAAGCATAGCTAGTGGGGTAATGCAACATAAAGTATGGAGACTTGGAGAAGAACGTCAGAAAGAAGCAGCGGCAAGTAGGGATTTGCAGTACAAGATATGGGATCCAGTCATACACAGATCCAAACACATGATCAGGCGATCATGATTAATTTTAACGTTTGGTGTCTGATGCAGGAGCATCAAGGCCATTTTTCATTTGTAAATATGTGATAAAAGGGGGGTGTCAAATTTTTATTATTTTATTAATTAATTTGTTATTTTTAATAAAATAGGAGACGTGAGGATTTTGTAAATATTCCTTTGTTAATTAAAAGGATATGAGAGAAAATAGAATTAGGTAGAAATTTTAGGAAGTAGAAATGCTATGTACGGGACTTAGTTGAGTCCACACCTAAAATCTATTTAAATTAGATTTAGTTGCAAAACTTTAGGGATAAATCTAGATTTTAGGGGTGTTGAGTTATTTAAGGAGATTTGAGTCTAAATTGGTTTAATTAATTTGTATAAATTCTCAAACCTCAAAGGCGTTGTGGGAGAGTTAGTAGAGAGGATTCTTTTAGATTGGTTAGAGTTAGTGTGTGGCTTAGAGTGGAGCGAAAAGCTCAGAGTGGAGTGTGAATGTAGTTTTTGTTGTGACGGTGATCTATTCTTATGTAATTAAGCTAAAAGCCGAGACTCTATTTATGAATGTTTCATGCACAATTTATAAAGATTTCGTGAGGATTGATGCGTGTTTTTCTGTGTAATTAATGGAATTGGTTGCGATCTATGTGTAATTTTATTGTAAACTGTAGAATTCCCGTGTTTATTGTAAGTCTGTCACTATCGACTATTGTGAACTGAAAGAATTTTTAATGCAAATAAAGGGGAAGGAAAGATTTCGCGGAATCCACTTAGTGGAATCTTTTGAACGGATTTAAAAGCATATCAGTTGTTTTGTATGGCATATTGGGTCTGGTGAGACCATCGCATCGGATTGAAATGAAGTTCATAAATCGCATTTCATGTCAATTGGATGTATTACGTATCACATCGCGCCGGAGAACCGTTCCATATCATTGCATATGTCAATGGAACGGATGCGAAAAGTTTATTGAACTGATTTGAATTGAGATCGGGTCTGGATAATATCGCATCACTGACGGGAATGCGACTTTCAACCACAGCGATTGGCGATCTCTGATTGTATCGGATCGGAGCAGCGGAAATTTGTATTGCATCGGAGTTGAGTGGATCGGTAGAACCACCGATATTTATAAAATTGGTTGTATAAGTTTTGAAACCCATATATGTGGACTGATGCGGAATGTATATAATTTTCTGTATGGTTGTATTAGGTGTTGCAGTGGGATTGTTAAAGGTGTCGATGGTTGGAGAACCCATTGGAACTACCGATGTGTGAATTGATCCGAGCGTTGCATCAAGTCAGATCTGTAGAAACTGTAATGCATTACATTGTTGGTGATTGTTCAGCTTTTGAAAATGAAGGAAGCAGGTCTGATCAAATGCAGAGTAAGAGGGTAGAAAGGCAGAGTTGAACCAGTGGCATGAGACTGGTTTGCAGTGTTAAAATGCAGAGAGAACAAAATTGGGTTCGTGTGATATAAATGCCAAGATGCCTGCAGTAAGGTGCAGATTGAAGCTGGAGAGTTGAAGCGGAGAAAGGCGTTCAATTATGAGGCGGATTCTGAAATTGGATTGAATCCCCAATGACGCATAGGAAGTGCTGTTGAATTCATTCTGAGAAATGTTAATGGTATGAAAATTTGCCAGGTATTGAAGTTTTGATTTGGGCATTTACTGAGATGCATTCTATATGCATTAGAGAAATTGTGATTCTGGGTTTGGCAGGGTAGCCTGCCATCAATTAGTCTCATGGTTGAATGTCCCATTTTGACAAATATTGTCTCACCATGAAAATAAATCATGTTTATTTTGGTCTTTGTAATATTTACATTTGGGTTTACGAATGTTGGGTCTATAATATTAGTCCCTTGGGTTTAATATTATTCCCTTGGGTTCATAATCCCTTGGGGTTTTAGTAGTAATCCCTTGGGTTTATTATTCATTTGGGTTTTAATATCAATCCCTTGGGTTTATTATTCCCTTAGGTTTATAATATCAATCATGATCAACCATGGTCAACCGTGGTTGAATGCCACATTGTGACAAGGATTGTCTCACCATGAAAATAAATCATGTGTATTTTAAACTTTGTAATATTTATATTTGGTTTTACGAATGTTCGATTTATAATATTAGTCCCTTGGGTTTAATATTATTCCCTGGGTTTTAGTATTAATCCCTTGGGTTTATTATTCATTTTGGTGTATAATATCAACCCTTGGGTTTATTATTCCCTTTGGTTTATAATATCAATCATGGTAAACCATTGTCAATCATAGCCAAACATGGTCAACCATGGTTGAATGTTGCATTGTGACAAGAATTGTCTCACCATCAAAATAAACCATGTTTATTTTAGTGTTTGTAGTATTTATATTTGGGTTTACCTATTTTGGGTTTATAATATTAGTCCCATGGTTGAATGTCACATTTTGACAAAGATTGTCTCACCATGAAAATAAACCATGTTTATTTTAGTGTTTGTAATATTTATATTTGGGTTTACGAATGTTGGGTTTATAATATTAGTCCCTTGGGCTTAATATTATTCCCTTGGGGTTTTAGTATTAATCCCTTGGGTTTATTATTCATTTGGGTTTATAATATAAAACCTTTTGGTTTTTTATTCCCTTAGGTTTATAATATAAATCGTAGCCAAACATGGTCAACCATGTTTGAATGTCACATTGTGACAAGGATTATCTCACCATCAAAGTAAACTATGTTTATTTTAGTGTTTGTAGTATTTATATTTGGGTTTACCAATGTTGGGTTTATAATATTAGTCCCATGGGTTTAATATTATTCCCTTTGGTTCATAATCCCTTGGGGTTTTAGTATTAATCCCTTCGTTTTATTATTCCTTTGGGTTTAGAATATCAATCATGGTCAACCATTTTCAATCATTGCAAACCATGGTCAACCATGTTTGAATGTCGCATTGTTACAACGATTGTCTCACCATCAAAATAAACCATGTTTATTTTAGTGTTTGTAGTGTTTATATTTGGGTTTAATGAGGTTGGGTGTATAATATTAGTCCCATGGGTTTAATATTATTCCTTTGGGTTCATAATCCCTTGGGGTTTTAGTATTAATCCCTTAGTTTTATTATTCCTTTAGGTTTATAATATCAATCCCTTGGGTTTATTATTCCCTTAGGTTTATAATATCGATCATGGTCAACCATTGTTAATCATAAACAACCATGGTCAACCATGGTTGAATGTCACATTGTGACAAGGATTGTCTCACCATGAAAATAAACCATGTTTATTTTAGTCTTTTTAATATTTGTATTAGGGTTTACCAATGTTGGGTTTATAATATTAGTCCCTTGGGTTTAATATTATTCTCTTGGGTTCATAATCACTTGGGGTTTTAGTATTAATCCTTTGGGTTTATTATTAACTTGGGTTTATAATATCAATCATGGTCATCTCTATTAATCTCTTGTGTTGGTAATATCAATTCCTTGTGCTTCTTGATCCCTTAGGTTTTTAATATTTATCTGTTGGGTCCACTAATTCCTTGGGTTTATAATATTCAATGGTTGGGTTTATTAGTTCCTTGGGTCTATAATATTAGTCCCTTTTGTTTAATATTATTCCCGTTGGTTCATAGTCCCTTGGGATTCTAGTATTAATCCCTTGGGTAATAATAAACAAAAGGAACAAATATTATAAATCCAATGTATACAAACCCTAAGATAAATATTAAAAATACTAAAATAAACATGGTTGAATTAATAAAGCCTAATAATAATAATAATAATAATAATAATAATAATTATTATTATTATTAATATTACTAATATTATTATGAGTTTATATTATTATAATAATAATCATAAATATATAAATATTTATATAAGAATATCGTTGTTATTATATATATAGTTATTAATTATCATAAATAGTTGGTCTTTAAGAAATTACACATAATAGTTCATTTATCACAATTCTAATTATTATTGCATCATGGTTGTTATTATGAGCTAATATTATTATTATAATAATAATTCAATATAATTGTGATTATTATTATTATTATTTTATATTATTGTTATAATAATATAATAATAATCATAATATATTATTATAATAATAATAAAATAATATAATAGTAATTATTATTAATATTAATGATGATGATGATGGTGGTGGTGGTTAATGTCCACTGAAACCAAACTTTGGTCTATCGGACCTAAAGAAACAAATTATTTAGTTTGATTTAAGATTTTATTCCTATGCTCAAAAAGCTTGAAGAGAAGTTTCTCGAGCTCACTATAATTTTGACATCGTAAAAGGCTAGGAAGGTCAGTATTGCGACAAAGATTATGAAACTGAGATCTAATGTGGTTGTATGCAGGGCACTCTAAGAGGAGGTGGTTTTCATCCTCGATGTTCCTATTCTCACAGAGATGGCAGATCCTTTCCATCCATGGTGTTTTAGGAATTGCCCAATGACCTGTTTCACTATGGAGCTCCTGAGAGTTTGTTCTAATCTTCGCTATATTAATTTTCTTCTTTGAGCTAGTTAAAAAATAGAGATACATTTGATCTTCTAGGGTGGGGTTGATGACCTTCTTATAAGAACTTAATTTTCTTTTAGCTGCTAAATCTTTCTCACACCACATTTTTTCTTTGAACTTAGAAGTAACAATATTTTTAATGTTATTAATGTTTTGCAATGCATCATTCTCGTTGATCTCCCAAACCAGGCCCTCACGTCTTTATACCACCCCCTCTTGAGGCTTAGGTGGTTTTGGCTGGAATTTAAAGCTTGCTTAGGAAGTCTATGATCTCCTATGTTATTGAGTTTGTGCTATTATATTATATTTATATAATATAATAGCTATGATATTATTCTTATTATAATAATATATTATAAGAATATTAATTATATTATTATTATAATAATAATTATATTTATATATTATTATAATAATATAATGATAATATAATATTATTATAATATTATAATCCGATATTATTATTATTATTATATTTTATTATTATAATAATAATACAATATAATTATTATTATTAATTTAATAATTTTATATTATTATTATAATATTTATATAATATTCATATAATAATATATATAAATAATCTGGTTATTAATATTTATATAGTTATTAATAATCCTAATTAGTTGGTGTTTAAAAAAATACCCATAATAATTATTAATGTGGTTGATATATATGCTTATCCGAGTATATCAATCACATTGGAAAATGTGGTTGTATATATGTTTTATCAACCACATTAATAAATATGATTATACTAATAATAATATTTTAAATTTGTTGCATTATTTAAAATTAAATAATAAACCTAACCAGCACGTGATCGTTTCCCACGAGTGATGGTTTCACTGAAAAAATGGGTGGAAAGCAGGCCTGGAATTTGACATTCCATAGGATGTATTTTGGATTTCAGAACGTATCTGACAGTTGTTAAAAAAAATTTACTGTCAGATTTGACGTGTGTTATAATAGGTAAACTGTCAAAATGACTTCCAATTTCAAAGTTAAACCATCAAAATCTATAATACTTTAAGTGCCAGTAAAGATAGCCTACAGTAAAATATTATGATGCCTCATTCCAGAAAATGATTGGTACAAATTACATTACATTAACTTTATGTCAATAGATTGGTGAGAACACCAAATGCTGACATTTTAACACTGTATTTATGCTCCTATTTATTAGGATACCAAACCCCTATGATCGGAAAATGGTTGGTATATGTCTGTAATTAGTATTATTTTTCCCTTTTTGTTATCAGATTCTCATTCTGAACTTTTGGGGTTCAAGAGCTTGTTTAGTTATCATCAACTAATATTGGATTTCAATTTCATCTGGAATGTGCACAGAAGTAGTAAGTTCACAGTTCCATCCTTCTATGCGTCCTTGCCACCTTGCGCAGGAAATGGGCTGCTGAAGAAAGCTTATGAGCTCTCTGTGCTATGCGATGCTAAAGTGGGACTTTTAATTTTCTCCTCAATAGGTAAGTTATACGAATTCACTAATCCCAAGTGTGTGCTGGATGAGTATTTTCCCAAACTATTAGATTTCTATCATGCATAATCCTCTGGAATGTTTGACTTCCCTTCTATTCGGTAGACCATTAATGTGTATCTCTTTACACTGAATGTTTGATTTCTGTTTATTATTTCTGAGCCTCTATTTACATAAAGTAATGAAAGCGTTTTAGGGATAACTGTAAAGGGATATACTCTTGGAAAGTCTCGGCCATTATTTTGGATATAACATGAATGCGCAGTTAGATACATGTTTGATTATCGTTAGATATATTTTTTATTATCATTTCACAGTTCTGCATAAATGGTTCATTGTTCTTTCACGTTCAACTAGAGAGAAAATTTTGGGCTTAACTGTCTAGTGTTGATTGGTTAAAGGTCAAAGGCATTAGCTTTTGTTATGGACTTGTAAAGCTTTAGGTTGATGATACTTCAGAACTGAAATAAACATTTGGCAATTTATAATTATGTGGTCATTGGGCCAAGTTCCAATGGTTTCTATGCCGAAGAAGGCTTTCCTTGCCATATAACTCGAATAGATTTATACTGGGGTTTCAAAGCAATAGAAATTGATAACTCCTTTGTATCTATTTATTTAATTTCTCGATTAGCAATGTGTGTGGGGAAAATATTCAATGCGCTCAATATCTGTGAAAACAAGGCATTTCTCTTAACTGAACAGAGGTTGTAGTTTTTAGTTGGTAGAGGCCGCAGTTTTTAGTTGGCATCTTGCATTTTATTAAACAGTTTGGAAAGTGGTTATCTAATTAGAGAGGTTGACATTTCCAAATTTACTTAGAAAGTAAAATGAAAAGCATAGAAAATGTAAAAACGTCATGAAATTTTTGTTTCATGGACAAAAAAAATTTGAAATTCCAAGCCCGGTGAAAAGTGGTTTCTCCTGACAATTAAAAAAACTTTAACAATTAAAAAACAGGTAATGGAAAATTTTGACGATTCAGATATTAATATCTTCTTAATTCCATGTGCATTGAAGGATACAATTAAAAAAGAGGTAATGGAAAATTTTGACCATTCAGATATTAATGTCTTCTTAATTCCATGTGCATTGAAGGATGCCCGACGCTCGATGTATTAACCATGTTATTCTTGGTAGTGGCTAACCAGCCTGCCATAGGGCATTAAATGCCCGGGGAGATGCAGGCTGGATAACCCGCTAACACGCTAATTCGGAAACTGGGCATTAAATAAGAAATGGGAATTCGCGTGTTAGCGGGCTATCCAGCCTGCATCTCCCCAAATATTTAATGCCCCATGGCAGGCTGGTTAGCCACTGCCATTATTCTTTGGGCTCTAACGATACATGCGTGAGGCATGCAACAACCACGCTTAAAATGATACATTTTTTACCGGCCCCATTAATGTAGCTAATCTTTGGTGTACCTTTCGTAGGCCACAAGAACCACAAACCCAACACAATGATATGAACGAAACTCAAACGGGCCCACGACAAAATCCAAATGTCCACCAGGGTGGGATAATGATGATTTTCCTATATAAATTTCAATTTTTTTCCTATATATTTCTAGAAATAAAGATGATTTAGAAAATTGGTATAAACCTGAAGTGGAAATTCTCTAATGAAAATTAATTTGGAACAACGACTTTAATACATATTAAATTCAAACCGGATGGTGTAAACTAGTTTCAGAGAAATTTAATGTGAGGAATCTAGAATATATATATATATATATATATATATATATATATATATATATATATATTAAGGACTAGAATATATCCCGTGCAACCATTAAGTTAACCGTTCATAATTTACACTTTATTCTGGTGCCGTTTATAGTTTTAATTTTTGTATCTTTCTATTGTAGACTGGCAGGAGTAACACTGGTTAAATTCTTACAACAAACTACGTTGAATATAATGGAGTTCAATGCATGAGTTCATATACATGGAATCAATGCAATGATACATAAATAAATATCTACAATGACTTTATGTTTCATACCAATGTTAGTATATACTATACTAGTCAACATAATAGAGTGAAATAATAAGCTAAAACATGCATTCATCACATTCCTCTTAAAATTAAGTGAATCGCATTAAGTAAATATCATATGTCAAACAATATGTAAATTGGTCATTCAAGCAAGAGTTATAATTTAATTTTACATATGTCAAATTTAAATATCAAAATCTTCCTTAATTTAATTACACTTAAATAATATAGTTATAATTTTATTTATTTATTTTCAATTATCAAATTGATATAATTATTTAAATAAATATTATATTATTCTAATGTATTTCAAAATTTAATTTAATTTTATATATACCAAATTTAACTATCAAAATTTTCATTAGTTCAATTAAACTTAAATAATATAATTATAATTATATTTTTTATTTTTGTTAATTATCAAATTGATATAATCATTAAAACAAAATATTTTTTAATTTTTATAAAAAAATTTAAGCTCAAACCATGATAAAAACTTTATATATCAAATATTTTTGTTCTATCACCCCATGACTTCCACTCACCTAGCCACTCATTAGTCACCTCCCCACTATCAATATCCCTAATTTTCTCCATCCACATGGATTTCCGCAAGCTTAATCTCGATTCTACATCATTGAAATGGAAAACAAAACTACTTTTAATAGCATTTTGCACTAATTCACTAAACATTTCATTAATGTCCCATCTTCGAAAAAGGCCAACAATTAATTTTCCCCAAAGTAATAACAACACAATTGACCTAACGTGAAAGATTTTGAATAAATGCAACAAAGGAATATTGTGAGTACAATACCTACAATTTTTAATGGAAAGGTCTTATTGTTTCTTTCCCTTTTTCCTTTCTTATTATGCAAGTATATGAACTCATCCATTGAACTCCATTATATTCAACGTTGTTTGCTGTAAGAATTTAACCAGTGTTTCTCCTACCAGCTTACAATATTACTCCTACCAGCTTACAATAGAAAGATACAAAAATTAAAACAATAAACCGGAACAGAATAAAGTTTAAAATATGAACAGTTAAAATAAGGCAAAATCAAACACTCCCAACACGGTGATGGGATAAGAGTAAGGCAAAATGAAAACATTCCAGAGGTCAAGTAAGCATACATGTACCTGCGCCGGCTCATCCACTCCGTTGGTTAAAAAGTTATCACCGGTTGAAATAGGGGGGTGCCTTCGGCTAAATATAGAGACGCAGACAACTAATCTGATACGTTAACATTTTGGTTTATGCGTTTAATTCACTCGTAACCTTCTCCACAAACGGTTGGCATATTGACAAATAACCAATCTGCTAAGCGATTTCCGGAAGGGAATGTAAGCTGAGGTAATGAATGTGCATTATCTTCATTCCGGAGTTGAGGTAATGAGTTCAGAGTTGCGATCAGAGTAGACTCGCATTATCATATCGTTGGAGATTTTTTCGTTTGTTATAAAAACGTAAGAGTTTAATATCAAGGTAATTTGGTATTCTTTAGTATTGTATATTTTAACTTTTAATAATAAGTATTATATTGAAATTTGTATGACATGTTTTGATGTTATTCAAAGAATAAGAGTTTAAGTTTATTATTTTTATTTTTAATTATAAATATCACGTTATAATTATTGTATTCAAATTTTTAAATGTAGGAATTATGGTATTAATCTTGTTTAAAAGATTTTTAGTGTGAAGTGGACATCTTATAGTTTTTTATTACATTATGAATTATATTTCTCATTCATCTTAAAGGATATAGAGGTATTGTAATCACTAATAGTTGGTGAGCATGGTGATTAATAGTGAACATAATATTGACATGCTCACCTTTTTCGTATGTAGATTCACGAGTGCAAGATAGAGATTGGGACGCAGTAGCAAAGTGGTTTCACAAATAGTAGATCCAGTCAAAGACCCGTTTCCCCAACCCCCATATTGTAATCACTAATAATCAGTGTGCATGGTGATTAATAGTGAACATAATATTAACCTGCTCACCACCCCTTCCTTAACTTAGAGGAAAATGGAAGTATGAAAATTAAAAGGTGTTTTAATGAAAGTGAGTTTGGAAGGTGGAGAGGGGTGGAGAGAGATGGAGGTATTAGAGTGGAACAAAATTTATGCAAAGGAGAATATGCCACTTACTTTATTGGGAACATTGATTAAATCCGCGTTTGTCATATGTTTCTCAAACTTTCCATATTTAATTTTGTTATAACCATTATATATTAACCTTAGATACATTACATTTTAAACTCTTGCTTGAATGACCAACTTAGATATTTTTTGACATATTATATTTACTTAATTTGATTCACTTAATTTTAAGAGGAATGTGATGAATGCATGTTTTAGCTTATTATTTCACTCTATTATGTTGACTAGTATAGTATACACTAACATTGATATGAAACATAAAGTCATTGTAGAGTTTTATTTATGTATCATGGCATTGATTCCATGTACTTCTCACAGTGAGGATATCTGGTACTTATATGACCACTCCACCTCTAAGGCTACAATGCATTCCAATCAAGAATTAACAAAGAGAATAAATTACGGGATCATGCCACTTCAAATTCATGAGGGGAACCAAGTAGTTTATCTAGATAAAAAAACAATGGCTAAACACACAGGGAATTTGAACCCCAAATCCCAATTCTATTCTAGATCAATTCTAGATAGAGGAGACAAACAATAATCACCCAAGCTTAACTATCCCTAAGTTGGAAGAAAGTAGGACCTAAGAATTAGGGAACTTATTGATAGAGTTTCTTAGAGATGTTTTAGCAAGAAATCCAAATTAATTTAGTATTTATATGCTCATGATGAAAGAGCTAAGTCCCTAACAATTTTCCTTTCTGAATGTTATAAATGTAGTTTGACTTGCTTGGGTTAGAACATAATTTCATTACTATCATTATTCATAATATTCATGTAAATTGTTGAATAAAGGTTTCAATTCAATTTTGTTTTAAGATTCGTTGACAAGGTTTTAGAGCTCCCTTGGGTACAACCCATTCAAGGTGAGATAAAAGCATACCCTCCTTGGTTTACTTTCATTTATGTTCAATTAGTCTACTTGCATTGTCTATTCAATTATTTTACGAACACTTGTTTTATTTAGTTTATTTGTGTTTCTATTTTAGTATAGTAATGTGCAATTTGATTTCCCATTTTATTTACAATACTTTTAACTATAAAAATCAACTATATGGTTATGATTTTTGTAATTATTTATGATTGTAATTAATACCTCTTTGTTCATTCACCTTATGAATGTATAGAGAGAAACCTAACCATCTTCATCTACACTAGACTTCATTTCTTTAGTTAATAATACCAATACCATTTGGATTTTAGCAAATCGTAGGAAGAGATAACAATAGGAACCATTCCTTTAAGATTTTGAATGGACCTAAGGTATATTCTTTCCAACAAGTCATAGTTGGTTACTTACTTTTCTATAATATCATAAATTGGGACATTTAGGATACTTCATTTCTCAAGTGTATTAGATCTTTATATTTTTATACATGCAATACAAAACACCTTTGATGTTTGTGTGATAGCATGGTTGATAATTAAAGTGAGCTACGAATTTTAGTACTATGTTTTTGTAATTGTGTAAATCAACACTCTTTGGAGCCATTGCCAAGAACGACACTAAAAACATCTCGATATAATCTCCAATATTTCAAAAACGATATAAAATAATATAACATTAAAGAAGGAATACAATGATAAAAGTAACATTTTTCTTTAGAATCCTTATATGCAATCATGTTTTAAATTCTATTTAGACCTATATTTAGAATGTATGCATTAACACCACCAAGGCTAGCTCACTTGGCAAAGAATGTTATGAAGTGTTATCTAAACTATGAGGTCCTTTGTTCAAATCCCTTGACTATCAAACTTGTGTACCATCCTAGGGGATGGGGTGGTTGCACTAGATGTTATAGTGGTAATGATCCAAATGGATCCTAGAAAACCCTCTAAGTCTTCAAAGTCTTCTAAACATTCAAGACTATTGCAAAAGAAGAGCCTTTTAAAAAGGTAGATTACATTATCAGGAGGAAAAAACATAGAGAAAACATTGAAAAATAGAGTATCGGCGGCTTAAAACTATTTTGCATGGGAGCCGTCAGATATGGCCAATCAATGGTCCAGATCCAATTGGAAAATCGCAATCGGCAGTGGAAAACAGAGGCTATCGACGGAGAGCACATGGTATATGCGACAGAAATCAGCGGGGTCAATGAGGACCGTCGATCAAGCGCGCAGATCAATGGCCCAAGTTGAATTGCAATATCACAATCGGCGATTATAGAGGAGCGCTTACAAATGGCCCGGGGGTATGTGCGATATGCGATTGCGATATCGCAATATTGCATCGGAGCAACACAGAGGAGCGGGGCCGATTCATGCAACTGTGATAGCCAGACCCGAGGGGATTATAAATAAAAACATATATATTTTGAGTTCCATAAAACAACATTTTCCTTTGTATTTGCGTTTTTGGTTAAATAAACGAAATACGAAGGAAAAGCGTCGATGCGATGAAACCAGACCCAAAAGGGTTTATGAATGCATATGCATAATATTTCAAGTCTGTCTAAAGCCATTTTACAGGGTTTTCAATGTTTAATGTATTTTTTTATACAAAGGAAACAAGCAGGATTTCAGGTGGCCGTAGACGGTAAGTGGTTTTGGCCAAGCTCCACCCGAGCCCATACACTAGTTGCCATGTGCCCAGGACCTGGAGAGAGAAAACCACCCTTTTCAGGCGGTTAACCCTCGTACGAATGAGCCACCTGAAATGAACCACAGCCATTGGATCTAGATCTCCTAGATCAATGGTGGAGATGTGATGTCAATACACAGGCAGACCCGATAGGAGTTATAAGGGGAATTAATAGTATTTCAAATTCGATAAATGGTAGTTTGGCGAATTTCTTGTGTTTTTAGTGTATTTCTCTCTGAACACAGAGAACGTTGTTTCTGGGGATTTCAAAGGCTCGATGACCCATTCCGTTACAGAACAGGTGGTCACCATCCCTGTAGGAGTTTAGCAATGATTGCTAATGCTCAGAAGGGGAACTGAGCAGACAGAGGTCGGGAAGCCAGAGAGCCTGAGAAGGAGAAACGAACAGACAGCGCCGATTGGCTTTAAAGCCATAGACTGACAAAAACAGAGATAAGAAGTGCTGAAACAGAGAGCAAACAGAGACAAAGAGTCAGTGAGGAGAGTCTGTGTACTCAGAAAGACTTGGGGGATCCAAGTCAAGCCTTGTTGTTTTGTATCTATTGTGTGAGACTTAAATTGAGCTCACCTTTGTAAAAACTCTGCTTCTGAAGACATAATAGAGAGGTCACCACTGAAGGCTGGACCAGGAGATGTAGCCGAGGAGTGTTGGGTGAACTCCTTATTAAACTTGTTGTGTTTATATGTGTTTGTCTATTATGTTGTTTAACTGCTTCATTGTCTATGTATTTCACAATCTTATCGATCCATTGCACAAAGTAACATAGGAAAATCCATGCACATTAGTCTGTAATACCTTAATAATTGTCTAACATCTTATCATCAGATCAAGTGGTATCAGAGCTTTAGGTTTGCTATGGTTAGACAAGCTTGTGTTGGATTGTTGAATGCTAACTAGGTCAAAGCTCAAATTAGGAGAAGGAGAACTCGTTGAGGCTAACCCAGAAATTGGAAGAGTCTATCAAGGAAAATAGCAGAAGAAATTCCCTTGGAATCAGACTCTCAGTTCATGGACATTTTCATGACCATGAGAGCCATGGTAGAAGAGATGTATCGAGAATTTAAGAAAGGTCGAGGTGAAAGTACTTCAACCTCCAAACAAGACAAAGGAACATAGGAACCTCTTCTAGATGGCCATTTAGAAGGCAAAGGGAAAAGGGAAGAGCCTCCTCTATCAACACCTCCTTCTACCCCTGTAAATAAAAAGAAGAAAACATCTTTGATTAAATTAGATGTAAAATTTGATTTGCCAATATATGATAGAGAATTAAATGCAGAAAAGCTAGATAAGTAGATTGGATAGATTGATGTATATTGCAGGGTTTAGAACATCGATTCAGAAAGGAGAAAGATTCAGTTGGCTAGCCTTCGCCTTGGAGGAACTTCCCTTGTGTGGTGGGAAGGCAGGACACAAGCTGATTTGAAGAAGCATGGTAAAATTCTTTCTACTTGGAGCGAATTTATTTCTGCCATTAAAAGACAATTCTATCCACTAGCTTATATGCAGCAAGAAATGATGAGTTGGCAAACTCTTTGCCAATTAAAGGGGCAAAGTGTACAAAGCTATACACAGGAATTTAGAAAAAGAGCTTTAATTCTAGGCATTTCCCTAGACTCACCTGAAACTTTTTTTAAGTATATAGGTTGTCTACACAGCTATTCGAGGCACACCATTCTCATGTTTAACCCCACTAGCATAGATGAGGTATTCGTTCAGGCTACACATCTAGAGGCTAGAGGCAAGAATGTGAACCCAAAGATTGGGGGATCACCAAAACCCAGTGCAAGCAAGGAAAAGAAGAAGCAAAAATGGAAGGAGAGGAAGACAAACATTGTACAGAAAGACAAACCTTCATGTACTCACTGCAAGAAGGATGGGCATGATGTTGAACACTGCTGGTCTTTGCATCCGGAGTTTAAACCCAAGAAGTTTGGTGGTATGAAGAAGAATACTGCTGCTGCTATTCATAAAGATTTTGGGTCAGACTCATGTGATGAAACAATAGTCACAACCATATGTATAAAAGGTAAAAATTCTGAAGCATCGACTAGTAATTCTACACAATCTATTGATAATGAAGACAATGAGAGGAAAAGACATGAGCTTTTTCATATTAGAGTTATTTCCAAGCATCAAAAGGTTGATACTTTATTTGATAGTGGTTCAAAAGTAAACTTGATTTCTGAGACAATTCTAAAGAAGTTGGGCTTACTAACAACACCTCACAAGAAGCCATATCCATTAGGTTGGGTATGTGATAAAGCAAAGCTATAAGTGACGAGACAATGTAAACATAGGTTTGCTATTGGGTCAACTTTTGTAGATGAGGTTGAGTTAGACATAGTTCCCTTCCCTTGGATATATGTGGTATTTTTTTAGGAAGTCCTTACTTGTATGATAGAAAAACCATTTTCTATAGAACTAAAAAAAAGTATCAACTCACAAAAGATGGAATATAATATATTGTAAGAGCTCATCAGCTCACAAATAACTACACTCTCATAAACTCAGGGAAGATGAAAAGAAGTGTAAATTCGTGCAAGCAACTTTTACTAATGGTTGTAAAGGGAAACACCCCTGATAAAACCAACGCATTTGAGGGCTGTGATGATAAACAGAAAGCTTATTTAGAAAAAGTTGTTTCAAAATATGATATCCTATTTCAAGAACCTAAAGGTATGCCACCCAAAAGGGAAATAGTACATGATATTCATTTGCAGCAAGATGCTCCATTGCCTAGCATCGGAATGTACAGGTTATCCGCTTTAGAGAATGCAGAGATCAAGAAGCAGGTACAGGAGCTTCTTGATAAAGGGTTCATAAGGCCAAGCACGTCACCATGTGGATCTCCAATTGTGTTGGTGAGAAAGAAAGATGGTTGGTGGAGGATGTGCATTGATTACAAAGCACTGAATAAAATAACGATCAAGAATCTTTATTCTCTTCCTCACATAGATGATCTATTAGATTAGTTGAAAGAAGCTGTTTACTTTTCCAAGTTGGACTTGCGTAGTGGCTACCATCAGGTCAAAGTTGCAGAACAAGATGCATGGAAGACTGCTTTCAAAACGAACCAAGGGCTGTATGAATGGTTAGTTATGCCTTTTGGCTTAACTAATGCTCCTGCCACATTCATGAGTGTTATGAATGATGTGCTCAGGCCTTTCATTGATGATTTTGTAATTGTATATTTAGATGAAATTCTTGTTTTCAGTAAAACGTAGGAATAACATTTAAAGCATGTAAAGCAGACTCTAGACGTTTTGAAAAGAGAAAATATTTATGTTAAGTTATCAAAATGTGAATTTGGAAAAACATCTTTGAATTATTTGGGTCATATTGTAGGGGGTGGTGAATTGAAGATAGATCCCTCTAAGGTTGAAGTCATTGTGAACTGGCCTAAACCCAAATTTGCTACAGAAGTTAGGAGCTTCCTAGGAGCAACACAATATTGGAGAAAGTTTATTGCTAACTTTTCCTTGATTGCAACTCCCTTACATGCTTTAACATGATTGAACAAGCTGTTTCAGTGGGGAGGCAAATAGCAAAAAGCCTTTGACACCTTGAAATAAAAAATTAGCACAACACTAGTACTTGCATTGCCAGATCTTCAAAGACCATTCGAGATTGAAACAGATGCCAGTGACTATGCCATGGGAGCAGTGTTGATGCAACATGGTAAACCCATATGTTATCATTCTGAGACATTTAATTCTACAGTAGTTAATTATCCCACATATGATAAAGAATTGTATGCATTAGTACAGAGTGTGAAAAAGTGGAAACATTACCTAATGGGAAAATAAACAGTTATACATGCTGATCATCAACCACTTCAATATTTGCACTCACAAACTAAATTGCAGCAATCAAGACACTATAGGTGGATGGGTTTTCTACAACAATTTCATCTTGTCATCAGATATAAGAAAGGCATACATAATAAGGTTGTAGATATGTTATCCAGACCAATCATAAATGCATCTACTATAATTAAGTATAATTCAGTATTGCATGAAAGCTACATTGAACAATATGCTCAAGATGTAGATTCTAAGGATGTATATGCAACTTTAAGTCATGGAAAACAAGTAGAAGAATTGGATTATCATGTTAAGTACCAACTCTTGTATCATTTGGGAAAGTTATGCATTCCTCAAACTGAAAGAGTTAACATAATCTGGGGAGCACATACTTCTCCAATATCAGGTCATTTTGGTGTAAGTAAAATAGTTGCACAGCTGTAAAGGTTCCGTTATTGGCCAAGAATGAATGAAACAATTTCTAGATATATTAAAGGGTGTACCATGTGTGCTAAAAGCAAGTCCAGCAATAGAAAACTAGGCTTGTACACCCCACTTCCAGTTCCTTATCATCCTTGGGAAAGTGTTTCCATGGATTTTGTTGGAGGATTGCCAAAATATAGAAAGGGTCATGATTATTTATATGTGATTATGGACAGGTTCAACATAATGTGTATTTTAATACCTTGTAACAAGCAGATTACAGCTGAACAAACAACAAAGTTGTTCTCTCAGCATGTATGGGTTCATTTTGGGTTACCTACTCCTATTGTATTTGATCGAGATTCCCGATTTGTTGGGAAGTTTTGGTCTAGTCTATGGGAGTTAATGGACACCAAACTAAAGAAGAGCACAACCTTTCATCGACAAATAGATGGCCAAACAGTGGTGGTCAATAGGACAGTGATCTAGTTGCTCAGAGGCTATTGCAGCAAGCATCCCAAGCTTTGGGATGAACATTTATGTTATGTGCAACATGCTTACAACCGTGCTAAGCACTCTTCTACACAAAGATCTCCTTTTGAGACTTGTTTTGGTTTTATACCAAGGTCTCCCTTGGATTTTGTCTTTAGTAAAGACATAACAGTTGATGGACATAGTGATGTGGACAAAGCAACCAAGTTCATTGAACAGATCCAAGAAATTCACTAGGTAGTGCAGGAATAGTTGGAAAAGAGCCAAGTCAAGTACAAGGCAAGGCATGATAAGCATCGAATTGAGCATAGCTTCCAAGTTGGTGATCAAGTCTGGCTGTACATCAGCAAAGACAGAATGCAAGGCGAAGGTAGGAAATTGAAACCAATAAGGTATGGGCCTTTCAAGATACTTAAGAAAATTGGTGAGAACACTTTTTGCCTTGATTTGCCAGCTTAGATGCACATCTATTCAGTGGTTAATGCAGAGAACTTGAGATTATTTGAACCTTCATTGGTTGAAGAACCCGAAGAGCAAAGTCAGTTGCCTTCTATTGATGATCTGTTGCTTGAATATTTCAATGAGTTGCAGGATGATATAGTTCTGGATATGAAGGTGAGAACTACGCGTAGAGTGGATGTTGAGTACCTCAGAATCAGACTCAAAGGTTCAAAACCAAGAAGTGCAATATGGATAGAGATTGGACAAGTGAGAAATTTGTACCCTCACTTGATTGATGCTTAAAAACCAACTTTGGTGGTCCAAAATCCCTTTTCAGTGGGAAGGAGTGACCCAAATGGATCCTAAAAAACCCTCTAAGTCTTCAAAGTCTTCTAAACATTCAAGACTATTGCAAAATAAGAACCTTTTAAAAAGTTGGATTACATTATTAGGAGGCAAAAACATAGAGAAAACATTGAAAAACAGAGTATTGGCGTCTTAAAACTACTTTGCATGGGAGCCGTCGGATCTGGCCAATCAATGGTCTAGATCCAATCATCAAATCGCAATCAATGGTGGAAAGCGGGGGCTATCGGTGGAGACCACATGGTATATGCGACAACGATTAGCGGGGTCAACGAGGATCATTGATCAAGCATGAAGATTGACGGCCCAAGTTGAATCACGATATCGCAATCGACGATTACATAGGAGCGCTTACAAATGGCCCAGGGGTATGTGCGATATGTGATTGCGATATCACAATATCGCTTCGGAGCAGCCCAGAGGAGCGGGTCTGATTCATGCGACTGCGATAGTGAGACCCGACAAGATTATAAATAAAAACATATATATTTTGAGTTCCGTAAAACAACATTTTCCTTTATATTTGTGTTTTTCATTAAATAAATGAAATACGAAGGAAAAGTGTCGATGCGATGAAACTAGACCCGAAAGGGTTTATGAATGCATATGCATAATATTTCAAGTTCGTCTGAAGCCATTTTACAGAGTTTTTAGTGTTTATTGTATTTTTTATACAAAGGAAACAAGCGGGATTTCGGGCGACTGTAGGCGGTAAGTGGTTTTGGCTGGACTCCACCCGAGCCCATACACTGGCTGCCATGTGCCTAGGCCCTGGAGAGAGAAAACCACCCTTTTCGGGTGGTTAACCCCCGTATGAATGAGCCGCCCGAAATGAACCACAGTCGTTGGATCTAGATCTCCCAGATCAACGGTGGAGATGCGATGTCGATACACAGGCGGACCTGATAGGAGTTATAAGGGGAATTAATAGTATTTCAAATACGATGAATGACAATTTGGCGAATTTCCTGTGTTTTTAGTGTCTTTCTCTGTGAACACAAAGAACATTGTTGCTGGAGATTTCAAAGGCCCGATGACCCATTCCGTTACAGAACAGGTGGCCACCATCCCTATATGCGTTTAGCAATGGTTGCTAATGCTTAGAAGGAGTGGACAGAGGCCGGGAAGCCAGAGAACCCAAGAAGGAGAAATGAACAGATAGCGCTGATTGGCTTTAAAGCCACAGACTGACAGAAACAGAGACAAGTAGTGCTGAAACAGAGAGAAAACAGAGATAGAGAGTCAGTGAGGAGTGTCTGTGTACTCAGAAAGACTTGGGGGATCCAAGTCAAGCCTTGTTGTTTTGTATCTGTTGTGTGAGACTCAAATTGATCTCACCTTTGTAAAAACTCTACTTCTGAAGACATAATAGAGAGGCCACCATTGAAGGTTGGAAAAGGAGATGTAGCCTAGGAGTGTTGGGTGAAATCCTTATTAAACTTGTTGTGTTTATATGTGTTTGTCTATTATGTTCTTTAACTGCTTCATTGTCTATGTATTTCACAATCTTATCAATCCATTGCACAAAGTAACATAGGAAAATCCATGCACATGAGTCTGTAATACCTTAATAATTGTCTAAGATCTTATCATCAGATCAAGTGGTATTAGAGCTTTAGGTCTGCGAAGGTTAGACAAGCTTGTGCTGGATTGTTGAATGCTAACTATATCAAAGCTCAAATTAGGAGAAGGAGAACTGGTTGAGGCTAACCTAGAAATTGGAAGAGTCTATCCTAGGAGGAAAATGGCAGAAGAAATTCCCTTGGAATCAGACTCTCAGTTCATGCATAGTTTCATGACCATGAGAGCCATGGTAGAAGATATGTATCGAGAATTTAAGAAAGGTCAAGGTGAAAGTACTTCAACCTCCAAAAAAGACAAAGGAACATTGGAACCTCTTCTAGATTGCCATTCAGAAAACATCTTTGATTAAATTAGATGTAAAATTTGGTTTGCCAATATATGATGGAGAATTAAATGCACAAAATATAGATAACTGGTTTAGACAGATTGATGTATATTGCAAGGTGTAGAACATCGATTCAGAAAGGAGCAAGATTCAGCTGGCCAGCCTTCACCTTGGAGGAACTGCCCTAGTGTGGTGGGAAGGCAAGACACAATCTGATTTGAAGAAGCATGGTAAAATTCTTTCTACCTGGAGTGAATTTGTTTCTACCATTAAAAAACAATTATGTCCACTAGCTTATATGCAGCAAGCAATGATGAGTTGGCAAACTCTTCCCCAATTAAAGGGGCAAAGTGTACAAAGCTATACCCAGGAATTTAGAAAAAGATCTTTAATTCTAGGCATTTCCCTAGACTCACCTGAAACTTTGTTGAAGTATATAGGTGGTCTACACAGCTATTTGAGGTACACCATTCTCATTTTTAACCCCACTAGCATAGATGAGGTATCTGTTCAGGCTACACATTTAGAGGCTAGAGGTAAGAATGTGAATCTAGAGATTGGGCGATCATCAAAACCCACTGCAAGAAAGAACAAGGAAAAGAAGAAGAAAAAATGGAAGGAGAGGAAGACAAACACTGTACATAAAGAGAAACCTTCATGCACTCACTACAAGAAGGATGGGCATGATGATGAACACTGCTGGTCTTTGCATCTAGAGCTGAAACCCAAGAAGTTCGGTGGTAAGAAGAAGAAGACTGCTGCTGCTATTCAGAAAGATTTGGGGTCAGACTTAGGTGATGAAACAACAGCCACAGGCACAGGTATAAAAGATAAAAATTCTGAAGCATCTACTAGTAATTTTTCACAATCTATTGATAATGAAGACAATGAGAGGAAAAGACATGAGCTTTTTCATATTAGAGTTATTTCCAAGCATCAAAAGATTGATACTTTATTTGATAGAGGTTCACAAGTAAACTTGATTTCTGAAAAAATTGTAAAGAAGTTGGGCTTACTAATAACACCTCACAAGAAGCCATATCCATTAGGTTGGGTATGTGATAAAGCAAAGCTACAATTGACTAGACAATGTAAACCTAGCTTTGCTAATGGGTAAACTTTTGTAGATGAGGTTGAGTTAGACATAGTTCCCTTGGATATATGTGGTATTGTTTTAGGAAGTCCTTACCTGTCTGATAGAAAAGCCATTTTCTATAGAACTAAAAATAAGTATCAACTCACAAAAGATGGAATAGAATATATTGTAAGAACTCATCAACTCAAAAATAACTACACTCTCATAGACTTAAGGTAGACGAAAAGAATTGTAAATTCATGCAAGCAATTTTTACTAATGGTTGTAAAGGAAAAGACCCCTGATAAAACCAATGTGTTTGAAGGCTGTGATGCTAAACAGAAAGCTGATTTAGAAAAAGTTGTTTCAAAATATGATATCCTATTTCAAGAACCTAAAGGTCTGCCACCCAAAAGGGAAATAGTACATGATATTCATTTGCAGCAAGATGCTCCATTGCCTAACATTGGAATGTACAGGTTATCTGCTTTAGAGAATGAAGAGATCAAGAAGTAGGTATAGGAGCTACTCGATGAAGGGTTCATAAGGCCAAGCACATCACCATGTGGATCTCCAATTGTGTTGGTTAGAAAGAAAGATGGTTCATGGAGGATGTGCATTGATTACAGAGCATTGAATAAAATAATGATCAAGAATCGTTATCCTTTTCCTCGCATAGATGATCTATTAGATCAGTTGAAAGAAGCTATTTACTTTTCCAAGTTGGACTTGCGTAGTGGCTACCATCAGGACAGAGTTGCAGAACAAGATGCATGGAAGATTGTTTTCAAAATGAACCAAGGGCTGTATGAATGGCTAGTTATGCCTTTTGGCTTAACTAATGCTCCTTCCACTTTCATGAGAGTTATGAATGATGTACTCAGGCCTTTCATTGATGATTTTGTAATTGTATATTTAGATGACATTCTTGTTTTCAGTAAAACATGGGAAGAACATTTAAAGCATGTAAAGAAGAGTCTAGATGTTTTGAAAAGAGAAAATCTCTATGTTAAGTTATCAAAATGTGAATTTGGAAAAGCATCTTTGAATTATTTCTGTCATATTGTAGGGGGTGGTGAATTGAAGATAGATCCCTCTAAGGTTGAAGTCATTGTGAACTGGCCTAAACCCAAATCTACTACAGAAGTTAGGAGCTTCCTAGGAGCAACACAATATTGGAGAAAGTTTATTGCTAACTTTTCCTTGATTGCAGCTTCCTTACATGCTTTAATAGGATTGAACAAGGTGTCTCACTGTGGAGGCAAATAGCAGAAAGCCTTCAACACCTTGAAAGAAAAAATTAGTAGTACTAGCATTGCCAGATCTTCAAAGACCATTCGAGATTGAAACAGATGCCAGTGACTATGACATGGGAGCAGTGTTGATGCAACATTGTAAACCCATATGTTATCATTCTGAGACATTTAATTCTGTAGTAGTTAATTATCCCGCATATGATAAAGAATTGTATGCATTAGTACAGAGTGTGAAAAAGTGGAAAAATTATCTAATGGGCAAAGAAATAGTTATACATGTTGATCATCAACCACTTCAATATTTGCACTCTGAAACTAAATTGTAGCAATCAAGACACTATAGGTGGATGGGTTTTCTAAAATAATTTCATCTTGTCATAAGATATAAGAAAGGCATACACAATAAGCTTGCAGATATGTTATCCAGACCAATCATAAATGCATCTACTATACTTAAGCATGATTCAGTATTGCATGAAAGCTACATTGAACAATATGCTCAAGATGTAGATTTTAAGGATGTATATGCAAATTTAAGTCATGGAAAACAAGTAGAAGTATTGGATTATCATGTTAAGGACCAAATCTTGTATCATTTGGGAAAGTTTTGCATTCCTCAAACTGAAAGAGTTAACATAATCCGAGAAGCACATACTTCTCTAATATTAGGTCATTTTGGTGTAAGTAAAATAGTTGCACAGCTGCAAAGGTTTCGTTATTGGCCGAGAATGAATGAAATAGTTTCTAGATATATTAAAGGGTGTACCATGCATGCTAAAAGAAAGCCCAACAATAGAAAACTAGGCTTCTACACCCCACTTCTAGTTCCTTCTCATCCTTGGGAAAGTGTTTCCATGGATTTTGTTGGAGGATTACCAAAATCTAGAAAGGGTCATGATTATTTATATGTTATTGTGGACAGGTTCAACAAAATGTGTATTTTAATAACTTGTAACAAGCAGATTATAGCTGAACAAACAACAAAGTTATTCTTTCAGCATGTATGAGTTCGTTTTGGGTTACCTACTCCTATTGTATCTAATCGAGATTCTCGATTTGTTGGGAAGTTTTTGTCTAGTCTATGGGAGTTAATGGACACAAGACTAAAGAAGAGCACAACCTTTCATCCACAAATAGATGGCCAAACAGAGGTGGTCAATAGGACAGTGATCCAATTGCTCAGAGGCTATTACAGCAAGCATCCCAAGCTTTGGGATGAACATTTATGTTATGTGCAACATGCTTACAATTGTGCTAAGCTCTCTTCTACACAAAGATATCCTTTTGAGACTTGTTTTGGTTTTATACCAAGGTCTCCCTTGGATTTTGTCTTTAGTAAAGACATAGTAGTTGATGGACACAGTTATGTGGACAAAGCAACCAAGTTCATTGAACAGATCCAAGAAATTGACCAGGTAGTGCAGGAACAACTGGAAAAGAGCCAAGTCAAGTACAAGGCAAGGCATGATAAGCATCAAATTGAGCATAGCTTCCAAGTTGGTGATCAATTCTGGCTGTACATTAGCAAAGACAGAATGCAAGGTGAAGGTAAGAAGCTGAAACCAATAAGGTATGGGCCTTTCAAGATACTTGAGAAAATTGGTGAGAACGCTTTTTTCCTTAATTTTTGCTAGCTTACATGCACATCTATTCAGTGGTTAATGCAAATAACTTGAGACTATTTGAACCTTCATTGATTGAAGATCCTGAAGAGAAAAGTCAGTTGCCTTCTATTGATGATCTGTTGCTTGAATATCTCAATGAGTTGCAGGAAGATAGAGTTCTGGACAGGAAGGTGAGAACTACGCATAGAGGGGATGTTGAGTACCTCAGAATCAGACTCAAAGGTTCAAAACCAAGCAGTGCAAGATGGATAGAGATTGGATAAGTGAGGAGGCTGTATCCTTACTTGATTGATGCTTAAAAACCAACTTTTGGTGGTCCAGCGGGAAGGCGTGATCCAAATGGATCCTAGAAAACCCTCTAAGTATTCAAATTCTTCTAAACATTCAAGACTATTGCAAAGGAAGAGCCTTTTAAAAAGTTGGATTACACTATCGGGAGGCAAAAACATAGAGAAAACATTGAAAAACAGAGTATTGATGGCTTAAAACTACTTTGCATGGGAGCAGTGGGATCTGGCTGATCAACGGTCCAGATCCAATCGGCAAATCGCAATTGGTGGTGGCAAACGGAGGCTATCAGTGGAGACCACATGGTATATGCGACAACAATTAGCGGGGTCAATGAGGACCGTCGATCAAGCATGCAGATTGACGACCATAAGTTGAATCGTGATATTGCAATCGACGATTACAGAGGAGCGCTTACAAACGGCTCGGGGGTATGAGCGATATGCGATTGCGATATCGCAATATCGCGTCGGAGCAACACAGAGGAGTGCGGAAGATTCTTGTGACTTTGATAGCCAGACCTGACGAGATTATAAATAAAAACATATATATTTGTAGTTCTGTAAAACAACATTTTCCTTTGTATTTGCATTTTTCATTAAATAAACAAAATACGAAGGAAAAGCACTGATGTGATGGAACTAGACCCGAAAGGGTTTACGAATGCATATGAATAATATTTCAAGTCTGTCTAAAGCCATTTTACTGGGTTTTTCAGTGTTTAATGTATTTTTTTTATACAAAGGAAACAAGCAGGATTTTGGGCAGCCATAGGCGGTAAGTGGTTTTGGCGGGGCTCCACCTGAGCCCATACACTGGTTTCCATGTGCCTAGGTCCCAAAGAGAGAAAACCACCCTTTCCGAGTAGTTAACCCTTGTACAAATGAGCTGCCGGAAATGAACCACAGTCGTTGGATCTAGATCTCCCAGATCAACGGTGGAGATGCAATGTCAATACACAGGCAGACCCGATAGGAGTTATGAGGGGAATTAATAGTATTTCAAATCTGATAAACGACAGTTTGGAAAATTTCGTGTGTTTTTAGTGTATTTCTCTATGAACACAGAGAACACTATTGCTGGGGATCTCAAAGGTCCGATGACCCATTCCATTATAGAACAAGTGGCCACCATCCCTGTAGACGTTTAGCAATGACTGCTAACGCTTAGAAGGGGATCTGAGTGGACAGAGGCTGGGAAGCCAGAAAGCCTGAGAAGGAGAAATGAATTGATAGTGCCGATTGGCTTTAAAGCCACAGACTGACAGAAATAGAGACAATCAGTGCTGAAACAGAGAGCAAACAGAGACATTGAGTCAGTGAGGAGAGTCTATGTACTTAGAAAGACTTGGGGGATCCAAGTCAAGCCTTGTTGTTTTGTATCTATTGTGTAAGACTCAAATTGAGCTCACCTTTGTAAAAACTCTGCTTCTGAATACATAATAGAGAGGTCACCACTGAAGGCTGGACCAGGAGATGTAGCCGAGGAGTGTTGGGTGAACTCCTTATTAAACTTGTTGTGTTTATATGTGTTTCTCTATTATGTTGTTTAACTGCTTCATTGTCTATGTATTTCACAATCTTATCGATCCATTGCACAAAGTAACATAGGAAAATCCATGCACATGAGTCTGTAATACCTTAATAATTGTCTAACATCTTATCATCAGATCAAGTGGTATCAGAGCTTTAGGTTTGCTATGGTTAGACAAGCTTGTGTTGGATTGTTGAATGCTAACTAGGTCAAAGCTCAAATTAGGAGAAGGAGAACTGGTTGAGGCTAACCCAGAAATTGGAAGAGTCTATCGTAGGAGGAAAATGGCAGAAGAAATTCCCTTGGAATCAGACTCTCAGTTCATGGACATTTTCATGACCATGAGATCCATGGTAGAAGAGATGTATCGAGAATTTAAGAAAGGTCAAGGTGAAAGTACTTCAACCTCCAAACAAGAGAAAGGAACATAGGAACCTCTTCTAGATGGTCATTCAGAAGGCAAAAGGAAAAGGGAAGAGCCTCCTCTATCAACACCTCCTTCTAGCCCTGAAAATAAAAATAAGAAAACATCTTTGATTAAATTAGATGTAAATTTTGATTTTCCAGTATATGATGGAGAATTAAATGCAGAAAAGCTAGATAACTAGATTAGACAGATTGATGTATATTGCAAGGTGTAGAACATTGATTCAAAAAGGAGAAATATTCGGCTGGCTAGTGTTCGCCTTGGAGGAACTGCCCTAGTCTGGTGGGAAGGTAGGACACAAGCTGATTTGAAGAAGCATGGTAAAATTCTTTCTACCTGGAGTGAATTTGTTTCTGCCATTAAAAAACAATTCTATCCACTAGCTTATATGCAGAAAGCAGTGATGAGTTGGCAAACTCTTCACCAATTAAAGGGGAAAAGTGTACAAAGCTATACCCAGGAATTTAGAAAAAGATGTTTAATTCTAGGCATTTCCCTAGACTCACCTAAAACTTTGTTGAAGTATATAGGTGGTCTACACAGCTATTTAAGGCACACCATTCTCATGTTTAACCCCACTAGCATAGATGAGGTATCTGTTCAGGCTACACATCTACAGGCTAGAGGCAAGAATGTGAACCCAGAGATTGGGGGATCATCAAAACCCACTACAAGCAAGAACACAGAAAAGAAGAAGCAAAAATGAAAGGAGACGAAGACAAACACTGTATAGAAAGACAAACCTTCATGCACTCACTGCAAGAAGGATGGGCATGATGATGAACACTACTGGTCGTTGCATCCGGAGCTGAAACCCACGAAGTTCAGTGGTAAGAAGAAGAAGATTTCTGCTGCTATTCAGAAAGATTTGGGTTCAGACTCAGGTGATGAAACAACAGTCACAACCACAGGTATAAAAGGTAAAAATTTTGAAGCATCTACTAGTAATTCTGCACAATCTATTGATAATGAAGACAATGAGAGGAAAAGATATGAGCTTTTTCATATTAGAGTTATTTCCAAGCATCAAAAGATTGATACCTTATTTGATAGTGATTCACAAGTAAACTTGATTTCTGAAACAATTGTAAAGAAGTTGGGCTTACTAACAACACCTCATAAGAGGCCATATCCATTAGGTTGGGTATGTGATAAAGCAAAGCTACAAGTGACTAGACAATGTAAACTTAGGTTTGCTACTGGGTCAACTTTTGTAGATGAGGTTCAGTTAGACATAGTTCCCTTAGATATATGTGGTATTGTTTTAGGAAGTCCTTACTTGTATGATAGAAAAGCCATTTTCTATAGGATTGAGAATAAGTATCAACTCACAAAAGATGGAATAGAATATATTGTAAGAGCTCATCAGCTCAAAAATAACTACACTCTCATAAATTCAGGGTAGATGAAAAGAATTGTAAATTCATGCAAGCAATTTTGACTAATGGTTATAAAGGAAAAGACCCCTAATAAAACACATGCATTTGAAGGCTGTAATGCTAAACAGAAATCTTATTTAGAAAAAGTTGTTTCAGAATATGATATCCTATTTCAAGAACCTAAAGGTCTGCCACCCAAAAGGGAAATAGTACATGATATTCATTTGCAGCAAGATGCTCCATTACCTAACATCGCAATGTACATGTTATCTACTTTAGAGAATGTAGATGTCAAGAAGCAGTTATAGGAGCTGCTCGATAAAGGGTTCATAAGGCCAAGCACATCAACATGTGGATCTCCAATTGTGTTGGTGAGAAAGAAAGATGGTTCATGGAGGATGTGCATTGATTACAGAGCACTGAATAAAATAACGATCAAGAATCGTTATCCTCTTCCTCACAGAGATGATCTATTAGATCAGTTGAAAGAACCTGTTTACTTTTCCAAGTTGGACTTGTGTAGTGGCTACCATCAGGTCAGAGTTGCAGAAAAAGATGCATGGAAGACTGCTTTCAAAATGAAGCAAGGGTTGTATGAATGGCTAGTTATGCCTTTTGGCTTAACTAATGCTCCTGAGACTTTCATGAGAGTTATGAATGATGTACTCAGGCCTTTCATTGATGATTTTGTAATTGTATATTTAGATGAAATTCTTGTTTTCAGTAAAACATGGGAAGAACATTTAAAGCATGTAAAGCAGACTCTAGATGTTTTGAAAAGAGAAAATCTCTATGTTAAGTTATCAAAATGTGAATTTGGCAAAACATCTTTGAATTATTTGGGTCATATTGTAGGGGTGGTGAATTGAAGATAGATCCCTCTAAGGTTGAAGTCATTGTGAACTGGCCTAAACCCAAATCTGCTACAAAAGTTAGGAGCTTCCTAGGAGCAAAAAAATATTGGAGAAAGTTTATTACTAACTTTTCCTTGATTGCAACTCCCTTACATGTTTTAATAGGATTGAACAAGGTGTTTCAGTGGGGAGGAAAACAACAGAAAGCCTTCAACACCTTGAAAGAAAAAATTAGTACATCACCCATACTAGCCATTCGAGATTGAAACAGATGAGAGTGACTATGCCATGGGACCAGTGTTGATGCAACATGGTAAACCCATATGTTATCATTCTGAGACATTTAATTCTGCAGTAGTTAATTGTCCCACATATGATAAAGAATTGTTTGTGTAAGGCTATCTGACCTGTAATGATGTTATCACTCGGGTTGTTCCCCAAAAGATCTGAGAAAAGGGAATACGGCCTGTTAGCACTTGAAATTTCACCTCAGGCTGAGAAGGCAAATCTCAAAGCTACATCAAACCATTCGGCCTCATAGCTAGCCCTACGGGGCAGGAGAAGGCTCTCTCCGGTCAATCTTGGCAAATCTTCAATGAGATGAGATGACCAATCAAAGGTAACACTGATATTAGGCTAGTAAACTGATTATAAAGGTTGATTTGGGGTTTTTTGGGGTTTTTGGTGGCAAATTGAGGAGCTGCAATTTAGGGTGCGGGGATTTGACACAGTTTCTGCAGGGGGGTCATTGGGGCAAGGTAGGAGCTTGTGTAGATGTTTTTAACTGAAATGGATGATCAGGAAGAAAGATAAGAAGGCTAAAGAGAGAAAACAATGGATTTGAATTCTCTTTAGACAGCAGAAAACATAGAAATTAAACAAATTTGAAAGCAGAGCATGGCAAGCATGAATTCTAACTTTATCACTTCATTTGTTTAATATGCAGCAGTATAGAAAGGAAATGAATCACATAACAAAGCTTACAATAACATGAAGAGACACACCATCAACACCTGAGTCCACAAGAATCCCAAAGATGACTGCAAAACCCTGGTCTTCCTTAGCCAAAAATTGCAGAGATACAAGTGAAATATACAATGATAGCTCCTCCCTCAAGAGTCCAACCATGAAAATGAGCATGAAAGTACATAATATAGATGATATAACCTCTTTCCCTGCCTCCATGGGTCGAGCTCACTATCCTAGGAGCTGTTTGAACTACTTCTAAACTAAGCACTACAAAATAGGCAGTCAAAACAACTTGCCTCTAAAAACTTGGAAACCAGATCATACAGTCAATTTTACCCTTTTACATGAGAGAAACTTCTAGAAGAGTAAAACAAGAGTAAAAGCATCCAAAAAGTGCCACAAGTACAGTCAAAAGGACCACCATCGACCTTAGCAAGTCAAACTGGAGCTAAACTGCAAATTCTGGGCTGAACTGGTCAAATCTAGCACAAATTCCTCAACGGGTCGCGCACATCATCCTCAACGGGTCGCGCACTTTGGAGCACTGTTTAGAGGCCTTCCCGGTGTCAGAATCAGGTGCAGGATAGCTCGTTGGAAAGGTCTCTGAGTCTGCTTTCCAACGCAGCTATAATTTTTGGATTTGGAGGTCATTTTCCCAGTCAAAAGTCAATTCTCCCAAGACTATTCTGCAGCTCAAAAAAGGGGCAGAAAGTCAAAATTTGGCTGTATTTCGACCTTTTGGAGGCCCAAAACTCCATGAAAACTCAAGGTAATGCATGGGCATATGTAACTTTGCATGAAAAATCCCAAAATGCTGAGTTTTTGCAAAATGGAGCTACGATGACAAAGGGTCTCACCGGGGGTGAGACCCGTTGAGAAGCCAAAACCTGTAAATTTCCCAAAAATACCAAAATTACCCAAAATTCTCAAAAAAATTTGGGATTTGTACTGTAGCTGATGCTAGTGAGTGCCATGATCTTTGAGGGAAGCCTCAGCCAAGATACGGAGGGGATTTGGCCTCTTTCTCCTTTTTTGTGCCTTGGCCAAACTCCTTGGATCCGACGATTGTAATTTTGGTATTTCTCTAAAACCATGACACCTGTGCAAAAAGTGAATGAGGTTTTTCTTCTTTTGTATGTTATGGACAAAAACCTCTCTCAGTTTTGCAAAATTCATCTTTGATTACTTTGAAACATCATTTGAGTAAAACTTGCCCCGATGTGTGAAACAAGGAATTTTGTCGAAATGGAGCGAGATGAAGGGGATAGGGGGCTTCTAAATTCTTGGGGAAATTTGTGGGAGTGGGGAGGGATGTTAGGAAGCAGGGGAAAGTGGAATCTCAGTGATTGAGTGAGGGGAAGGGGTCCAAAAGGGCAAAACACAGGCCAAACCTAGAAAATTGCCAGGTTGTAGCTAGAAACTAGGGTTTGTGGAAAAATGAGGAATTTGGCGGATCTAAGGGATGGGAAGTGTTTTATAAGGTACTTTAAGGATAGGGGAAGGTGTATGAACATCAGGATATGAGTTTTGCTGATTATTTAGCCGCCCAAGAGAAATTGCCTTCAAAACCCTAGGAGAGGGAAATGACCTTGCCAAAGCACAACTGAAGCATGAACAAGATGTAAAATGACTCATTAGACACTGACATGATAATGAAAACCCTCTGAATGATGATAGGCTCAGCTGAATGATGACATGGACTGACATTTGGGCAAACCCTAGACCTAATGCCTTGTGACCAAATTTTGCTTGAAGACTCACTGAAATGACAAAATTTGACCTTGACACTCTGAGACTTTGTAAGAGCATATTTGATCACTGTGGGAAGGCTGGAAATACTGACACTAACACGGCCGAGGTAACCACTAACCAATATTTTAGATGCAGAATCTAGCCAATTTGCAGCCAGAGAGAGCCCTCTCTGGCTGCAAATTGGCTAGAATCTGCATCTTAAAGATTGGTTAGTGGTTACCTCAGCTGTATTCCCTTTTCTCAGATCTTTTTGGGAACAACCCGAGTGATAACAGTATGCATTAGTACAGAGTGTGAAAAATTGGAAATATTACCTAATGGGCAAAGAAATAGTTATACATACTGATCATCAACCACTTCAATATTTGCACTCACAAACTAAATTGCAGCAATCAAGACACTATAGGTGGATGGGTTATATACAACAGTTTCATCTTGTCATCAGATATAAGAAAGGCATACACAATAAGGTTGCAGATATGTTTTCCAGACCAATCATAAATGCATCTACTATACTTAAGCATAATTCAGTATTGCATGAAAGCTACATTGAACAATATGCTCAAGATGTAGATTTTAAGGATGTATATGCAACTTTAAGTCACGACACACAAGTAGAAGAATTCGATTATCATGTTAAGGACCAACTCTTGTATCATTTGGAAAATTTATGCATTCCTCAAACTGAAAGAGTTAACATAATCCAAGAAGCACATACTTCTCTAATATCAGGTCATTTTGGTGTAAGTAAAACAGTTAGACAGCTACAAAGGTTCTGTTATTGGCCGAGAATGCATGAAACAGTTTCTAGATATATTAAAGGGTGTACTGTGTGTGCTAAAAGCAAGCCCAGCAATAGAAAACTACGCTTGTATACCCCACTTCTAGTTCCTTCTCATCCTTGGGAAAGTGTTTCCATGGACTTTGTTGGAGGATTGCCAAAATCTAGAAAGGGTCATGATTATTTATATTTTATTGTGGACATATTCAGCAAAATGTGTATTTTAATACCTTGTAACAAGTAGATTACAGGTAAACAAACAACAAAGTTTTTCTTTCAGCATGTATGGGTTCATTTTGGGTTACCTACTCCTATTGTATCTGATCGAGATTCCTGATTTGTTGGGAAGTTTTGGTCTAGTCTATGGGAGTTAATGGACACCAGGCTAAAGAAGAGCACAACATTTCATCCACAAACATATGGCCAAACAGAGGTGGTCAATAGGACAGTGATCTCAGAGGCTATTGCAGCAAGCATCCCAAGCTTTGGGATAAATGTTTATGTTATGTGCAACATGCTTACAACCATGCAAAGAAATCTTCTACACAAAGATCTCCTTTTGAGACTTGTTTTGGTTTTATACCAAGGTCTCCCTTGGATTTTGTCTTTAGTAAAGACATAGTAGTTGATGGACATAGTGATCTGGAAAACCAACCAAGTTCATTGAACAGATCCAAGAAATTCACCAAGAAGTGTAGGAACAACTGGAAAAGAGCCAAGCCAAGTACAAGGCAAGGCATGATAAGCATCGAATTGAGCATAGCTTCCAAGTTGGCGATCAAGTCTGGTTGTACATCAACAAAGATAGAATGCAAGGTGAAGGTAAGAAGTTGAAACCAATAAGGTATGGGTCTTTCAAGATACTTGAGAAAATTGGTGAGAATGATTTTCGCCTTGATTTTCCAACTTACATGCACATATATTCAGTGGTTAATGTAGAGAACTTGAGACTATTTGAACATTCATTGATTGAAGATCCCAAAGAGAAAAGTCAGTTGCCTTCTGTTGATGATCTGTTGCTTGAATATCTCAATGAGTTGCAGGAAGATACAGTTCTAGACAGGAAGGTGAGAACTATGCGTAGAGGGGATGTTGAGTACCTCAAAATCGGTCTCAAAGGTTCAAAACCAAGCAGTGCAAGATGGATATATATTGGACAAGTGAGGAAGTTGTAACCTCACTTGATTGATGCTTAAAAACCAACTTTTGGTGGTCCAAAAGCCTTTTTTAGTGGGAAGGCGTGATCCAAATGGATCTTAGAAAACCCTCAAAGTCTTCAAAGTCTTCTAAACATTCAAGACTATCACAAAAGAAGAGCCTTTTAAAAGGTCGGATTACACTATTGGGAGGCAAAAACATAGAGAAAACATTGAAAAACAAAGTATCGACGGTTTAAAACTACTTTGCATGGGAGCCGTCAGATCTAGCTGATCAACAGTCTAGATTCAATAGGCAAATCACAATCGGCGGTGGCAAGCGGAGGCTATCGGCGGAGACCACATGGTATATGCGACAACGATTAGCGGGGTCAACGAGGACTGTCGGTCAAGTGCGTAGATCGATGGCCTAAGTTGAATCGAGATATTGCAATCGGTGATTATAGAGGAGCACTTACAGATGGCCTGGGGGCATATGCGATATGCGATTACAATATCGCATCGAAGAAACACAGAGGAGCGGGCCTGATTCATGCGACTACGATAGCCAGACCCGACGGGATTATAAATAAAAACATATATATTTTGAGTTCTGTAAAACACCATTTTCCTTTGTATTTGCGTTTTTCGTTAAATAAACGAAATACGAAGGAAAGGCACCGATGCGATGAAACCGGGCCCGAAAGGGTTTATGAATGCATATGCATAAGATGTCAAGTCCGTCTAAATCCATTTTACGGGGTTTTTCAGTGTTTAATGTATTTTTTTATACAAAGGAAACAAGCGGGATTTCGGGCGGTAGTAGGCAGTAAGTGGTTTTGGTTGGGCTCCACCCGAGCCCATACACTCGCTGCCACGTCCCCAGGCCCTGGAGAGAGAAAACCACCCTTTTCAGGGGGTTAACCCCCGTACAAATGAGCTGCTCAAAATGAACCATAGCTATTGGATCTAGATCTCCTAGATCAATGGTGGAGATGCGATGTCGATACGCAGGTGGACCTGATGGGAGTTATAAGGGCAATTAATATTATTTCAAATCTGATAAACGAAGGTTTGGCAAATTTACTATGTTTTTAGTGTATTTCTCAGTGAACACAGAGAATGATATTGCTGGGGATTTCAAAGGCCTGATGACCCATTCCGTTACAGGACAGGTGACCACCATCCCTGTAGGAATTTAGCAATGCTTGCTAACACTCAAAAGGGGATCTGAGCGGACAGAGGCCGGGAAACTAGAGATCCTGAGAAGGAGAAATGAACAGACAACACCAATTGGCTTTAAAGCCACAGATTGATAGAAACAGAGACAAGCAGTGCTGAAACAGAGAGAAAACTGAGACAGAGAGTCAGTGAGGAGAGTCTGTGTACTCAGAAATACTTGGGGGATCCAAGTCAAGCCTTGTTGTTTTGTATCTATTGTGTGAGACTCAAATTGAGCTCACCATTGTAAAAGCTCTGCTTCTGAAGACATAATAGAGAGGTCACTACTAAAGGCCGCACCAGGAGATGTAGCCTAGGAGTGTTGGGTGAACTGCTTATTAAACTTGTTGTGTTTATGTGTGTTTGTCTATTATGTTCTTTAATTGCTTCATTGTCTATGTATTTCACAATCTTATCGATCCATTGCACAAAGTAACATAGGCAAATCCATGCACATGAGTCTGTAATACCTTAATAATTGTCTAAGATCTTAGCATCAGATCAGGTAATGTTTGAAATTGAACCCCTTTCACATGAGTACGAGCCCGATGTAGTTCTTGATTTCTCTAGTCATTTAAAAAATATTTAAAAAAGAAGAAATTTTGCATTAATATATGGATAAGCTAGGATTCTTCTACTAGAAACTTACTTTTTGGGCATAGGCCAAGAAGAGACAAGTGGGAACTAAAGATGATCATAATAAAAAATACCCTAGTAGAATAAGAAGAATTTGAACTATAAAGTGTGTAATAGACATCCAACTAATTCTAATTACCCAAGCAGAACAAGAATAATTTGAACTACGAAATATCCAATGGGAATCTAACATATTATTAAGAATTTGTTAAGAGACATGATGATATAGAACAACTTGTTATAAGAGCAAATGCACTTTTTTCTTACTTTAATATAAGAGTTGAATCTATAGAAACATCGGTATCTATAAATATCATGGAAAGAGGGAGAGAAAAGAACATTAATGTTTTTCATTTCCAACTTAGTAAATAAAAGAAGACATAAAGATGAAAACGTAGATTGCTATTTTCTCCCTCACTTTTATGAGTTAACCGTTGAAGACTCAAATACCATTCTCCTTGAATTTCAGGTTCTATGTAGAACTTATCATAATATCAATATAAATCCATGTTAAATCTAGATCTACCAAGTGTAGAGAGGAATCAAATTTCTCTAGGTGAAAACCTCTTTTCGAATGCAAAATTTGAGGAAAGGTTTGCACCTAAGTGATTTGATCCTTCTAAGTGCTTAGTAGATTTAGTGTTAAGACATATCTAATCTGATTCTTTATAATATTGTTTATATTTATATAAATTTCACATATCTATATATAGAAATGTTCTTACTTATAATTTTATTAAAACCCTCATAATACATATAGCTACATACATATGCTCATGTCATATTTCATTAACATTAACATTTTTACAATTTTTACAATTTTATTTTTAAATGTGATATATGTGTGTAAGGGGGTAAGATGGATCTTAATTTATTGCTAATATTTATATTTTATTTATATTTCACACACACACACACATGCACGCGTGCGTGCACACACACACACACAGATATATATACCTTTTTAATGCAAAATTTGAGGAAAGGTTTGCACTTAGGAGGTTTGATCCCTCTCAGTGCTGGGCAGATTTTGTGTTAAGATGGATGATATAGGGAAAATTTTAAGGATGGAAATTTATCTTAAAGGTTAGAAACCTTGGCGAATCTTACTAATCCATAATATGCAAACTATAAAATGCTTGGTGATATTTTAGTAAAAATATTCAAACTTCTAATGGTTTTATATAGTCTCTGTTAAATTTTGGCGATATATAAGGTCAAATATTTTTTTCTTGTAAAATTTAGGCGAATCATTTTTATGAAAAATGGGAATTGGTGATTCCGTTTTTTGGAAAAAGGATGGAAAATTAGCCCATCCACGAATATTAGACCCTAAAATTTTCTGTGATGGATCTATGATAATTCTTTATAATACTATTTAAATTGATATAAATTTCACACACACACACACACACAGAGAAATGTTCTTATTTTTAATTTTATTAAATTGCTTATAATACATATAGCTACATACATATGCTCATGACATATTTCAATTACATTAACATTTTATAATTTTATTTTTAAATGTGATATATGTGTGGCGGGGGGTGGAGGTTAAAATCGATCTTAATTTTTTTGTGGATAAATCCCTCCAACAGATAGAAGTGATCTCCCTAGATTCAGTGGCTCAACCTAGAAACAATGAGACAAAATACAATGCATTTCCCTTGAGATATTTGAAACATTAGAAGAATACTTACTTGGAATTCAATGCAAGCTTCCTTCTTCTCTTCACTTGTTTGCTTAAGCTCCAACTTTGGATTCCAAGAGTAGAACTTGTAAATCAACCAAAAGAAGCAAAGGTACCAAAATAGACAATATGGTATATTAAAATAACTCTAAAGAAGAGATTAAGGAATCTTATTCTACACATGTAAAAGAAAATACATAGTGTATGGGAAAAACAATGCACTTTGTATTAATAGAAATGGAAAAATATTAAAACCCCTTTTAGGTCTTGATGTTGTGAATCTCTCACAGCTTTCTTGTCCTTTCTTTTCCATAATGATAAGCCTCCAATCTCATGAATATCTAAGGATGGATTATGGAACTCCAAAGTTCAATGAGAAACATAAGAGAAAGAATTAGAGTCTCCAAAATCCAACCCAAACACTATAGAAGGTATTTCTTTTATAGGACAAATGAGGAAGTTTTAGATCCACCATACTAGGGCTAGATCCACTTTAAAAGGGGATAAGGTCCATGGGATAAGAGGTAAAACCTTACTAGTAGGAATTCAAGATAATCTTCAATAGTAAATGGAAGAATCGGTTCCCGAAGCATCCAGAAGGGGAAGCTTCGAAATTATATTTTATTTTTCCTCATTTCCAGGTATCATCACACTTATTGTAAAGGCAACCCGCACTAACTAGCCCAAGTTTCATGTGTGCAACCTGAGCCATTGCATTTTGTTGAGAGAGTAAATGCAATGGGGTATTAAATTAAGGGTTTTTGCCATTGTAATCCAGGATCTTTACAACTTTCGGGAAGGTTTCTCTTTAGGTATTACAAGGGATTGATGCAAAGTTTATTGGATGGCGAGAGATCCAGATTCAGGGTATTTTGCATAAGCATGAAAAAATGGTCAGTATCATTAATTTATAACTACCATTTATATTTAATGTATATTTCACGTCTATATATAATACTATTGTTTGTTAATGCAAAATTTAAGGAAATTTTCACATTTAAGAGGTTTCATCCCTCTGTACTTGGTAGATTCAGAGTTAAAATGAATCTATACTTATTATTTATAATACTATTTATATTTATATAAATTTCATATCTCTATATATAAACACTATTTTATTTTTTAATTTATTAAAACCCTCATAGTACCTATCGCTACATGCATATGTTCACAACAGATTTCATTGATACTAACATTTTTACAATTTTTACAATTTTTTTCTTTAATTGTGTGTGTGGATCTTAATTTTTAGCTACTATTTATATTTTGTTTATATTTCACATTTCTATATATAAAAAGATTTTTATTTCTAGTTTTATTAAAACCCTCATAGTACATATAACTAGATCCACACATGTAGGACATTATTCTATGACATGTTTTATAAAAATTTTTATTTAATTTTTTTAATGTGATATGCGTGTACATGCGCACGTATATATAAAGTTTAGAAAAGCGTATTAATTATTTATATAGTTGTGAAGTAAATTTAAACATAAAGTTTTGAAATATCACGACTCTGAATATGAATCATCATTATGTAAATTAGTTTTGATGTGATATCTATACTATGAATTCTTTTTGAATATATTGACTATAATTTTAGTAAAATAAAAAATACAATAAATTGAATTCAGTTGAGCTATCATTTTTATTATTACATTTTATTTGTTATTATTTTTTGAATTGAGTTGACATTATGTTTGGTTATTAATATTTGTTTATACCCTTTCATAATTTTCATATTTTCTCCACTTAATTCAAATTGTTTGATATTATACATTAAAGGACATTATGCAATTTGGAGCTAAAATATGGAAAACCCTACATGAAAATGTTTGTTTATTTCCTTAGTCAACCTCCTCTTCATAGTTTTCTTAGTTAATTCAGTAATTTTCTCACTTCGAATTGTTTGATGTTTTAAACTTGAAGTTATGTTATGCATGCGTGTGTTTTTTGGTTTCCTTAGTTGATTCAGTAATTTTATCCTTTTGAATTGCTTGCTATTTAAACTTGAATTTATGTTATATGTGTGTGTTTAATTTGAATTGATCTGAATTTTATCTTATTTTAGTTTAGATCTAGGAATTACTACAACATCTCCCCTTAATGTATGAAATGTGGATGGATTCAACATTATAATTTTTTTTTAAATTTAATTTTAGATGTAACTCATTGATCTAACACTCCGATACAATATCCCCCCCACATTAGGCTATATAGCACCTCTTGGCACAAAACTAGGTGCCAAGAAGTTGAGGTTCTTTCCATCCACCATAAAGGAGGCAACATTAATATGGTTTATGAGTCTAGATGGAAACAACATCAACACTTGGAAACAGTTGGAATAATATTTCATTAAAAAAATTTGATCCTTAATAGGAATAAAAAAATGGGAGAAAATAAAAAATACAACATGATAATAACAACACTATTTTACCCTAGAAAATTCAATCCACTAAAACCTAACCTGAATAGATCTATCAACATTCTTGACCAAACCCACCAGGCATCCAGGCGAGCCTCTACCACTCATCTCTAGGGCCATTGCTATGGAATATTTCAAGCCTATTTAAATTCATGATTATATAAAAATCCATGGGAAAAAATCATGGACTACAAAAACCATGGTCCCAAAAACCACCACTATTGACCTAACACAATTGTTAGGGTGGTTTGGGTAAACTTGACTTGGTTAGAGTCAATTTATCTTTCGTTGTTTCCAGGGTCCTAGTTTTGATATACCATGGTTTTTCCCATGGTTCTCTTTGTAATGTAGCCTATTTAAAGGTGTGAAGACTTCATTTTAATTTTACTTTGAGCCAAGAATGATCCATCTATTTGTTCCTACAAGGATTTATAGGTTAAAAATATTGTGCAACGTTTGATTGTTTATGTGTTTATGATGTAATTGTTTATTTCTCTCACATTATTTTTTATTATTAAAAATTGGTGACAGAGGGAAGTTGAATTGATATAGGCTGATCAAGTGCATGGATGTCCATGTATGTAGAGAAATTCATGGAATTTCGACTCATCAATGAGAATTGTTGAAAATGGAGCAATATTCCTATTATGAGATAGTTTGGAGCTCAGGTGAAGAAGAAGTGGATTTTTAATGATCTAGATACAATTATGTGGTGTGAGATTTTGTTTGGAGGTCGAGTGGGCTATGTGAGAAGAAAGCTCTAGTCAAGAATACATGTTCTTAGAAGGTCTCCCAACTAAGGAATAAATGAGAACCACCAATAGTTGTGTTGTGTCATGTAAGAATATAACACTAGACTAGGGTTTGGGCTTAAAGTCAAGTTAAAAATTTGTTGATGGCTATGATGACTAGCTCATAGATCCCTAAAGGAATATGGATAGTGGAAGGCACAACAATGGTGATGAAGACTCATGTATTTCATATATATATATATATAGGAAGGATGGGTACAAGGTATCATAGCCTAGAGAATTGTACAATGGAAGAACCCTCAAAAGACGATGATAAAGTAAAATCACTGAATCTATTAGCACAGAAGGTGAAAAATCCTGAAATATATCCAATAAGAAGAAGATGGTGGAAAATTGGACCAAGCACAAAATCATGAAAATAGAAGCTTTAATAAGGTGGAATTGTTTACAGATTTTTTTAGGACTGACGGTAGAGCTCTGGTGGAAACGAGGGTTTGAAGCTCACGGACTCATCAGATCGAGGTTTTAAGTCTGGAGAAGAATAGGGCCAGAGCGACATAGCTCCACAGAAGGGGACAGACTCTAACCCGACAAATGGAAAACGTGGGGTCCATTGGGACCCCATCTTACAAACAAGTAATGATGAACAAGCCGACAGCATGGGATGGGGTGTAGATAGCAGGTTACGAAAGTTCAATTAAGGAATATATGACCAGCAAGGGGAGGAAAGGCAATATAGGCAATGAAGGTAATAACACTCAAAAACTGAAAGAAAAAGATAACAGTAAAAGAAAAAAAATCAGAGCCAGAGAGAATCCAACACAAGCACATTTCGCTCATGAAAACAAATAGGGAAAGGAGCAAGCAGGAGCAAAGGAAGAGGTTCTGAATCAAGATAAAGAGGAACAAGGGGGAATGACATCAACAATCAACAGAAAGAAGAACCAGGGTCCATGTAAACCCAAAGCTGCAGAAACCCTAAAGGTTGTGATATCGGACCCGGAGATTCAGGCATATCGGGATCACATGGTTGAACATGCAGTGATCTGCAGGTTCATGGGGTTCTGGCCAACAGAACGGGCATTGTGTCAGTGGATAAAGCAACAATGGAAACCCAGAGGTGATGTTAGACTGCACTTAGGAGCTAAAGGCTTTTTTACTGTTGTTTTCTCAAATTTAGAAGATAAGGATAGAATATTCGATGGAGGGCCTTATTTCTTTGCCTCTGTGGGCCTTTACATAAGGCCATGGAAACCCAACTTTGTACCAGAAAAGGAAACCTTCAAGCAGGTACCAGTGTGGATACGCCTTTTTTCCCTACCAATTGATTATTGGGGACATGCAGCTCTAAAACAAATAGGTAATAAGCTAGGGACCTTCATCAAAGCTTCAGAAGCGACTTTGCAAAAAAGGTACACCTCCTGTGCCAGAATCTGTGTGGAAATGGATGTGTCAGGAGCTTTGCATGAGGGCCTATGGCTGGAATACAGGGACGAGAATTACTTCCAAGCCATAGATTATGAGCAATTCCCGTTCCGCTGTAGAAAATGTCATGAGCATGGTCATTTAATCAGAGAATTCCCACTGAACAAAGTAGCAGGAGATCACAAGGATGGCAAAGAAGAGAAGAATAAGGATATCTTCACCAGACCGAAAGCTAAACAGAGAGCAAATAGGAGACGGCAAACCAAGGCAAGCACTTCACAAGGTAACATGAGAAATGCTTTTGGAATCTTGGAAACTGAAACGGAATCAGAGGAAAACATTAGAGAACAAAAAACCACAAAAATAAGCAAATCTACAATAGAGCCATAAATAAAAGAACCAGAGGGGAACCCTCTGAGCATAGTGCTCTAGGTTCAAGAAACAATAGAGGGGGTTGAAGAAGACTCAGAAATGCTCACTAGTGAAATCAGAAGTGAAGATATGGAACTCAATGATATACTAGAGCAAGAGGGTGTGGATCTACTAGACATGGTTGAAAACTGGAAAAAGAAGGGAATGGAACACATATCAGAAGAGGAAGTAAAAATAATTAATGACATGCTCATAGCACGGCAAAGAGCAGAGATGGAACTGCAAAGAAAAAGCTTGGGTACAGCTAAAGGGCTTGGGGTTCAGACATAGGGTTTGCATCAAACCTCTACAATTTCCAAATATCGTAAAAAGAGAGGATGCAGAACCAACAATGAGGCATTGCAAGAACTGGGACAAATGCTCTTAAACTCTGGTAAGATGAAAGCCCTAGAGGCTTTTTCTCTAATCTCCTAAACTCTGTTTAAAATGAAAATTCTTTCTTGGAATGCTAGAGGGCTAAACAGCCAAACAAAACAATGTCTTTTAAAGAAGAAAGTCCAAAAGGAACAACCAGACATAGTGTTTGTGCAGGAAACTAAATGTTCAAGCAGCACGGTAATCAATATCAGCAAAAAACTAGGTAAGCGTATGGAATACTTGGAGACTGCCAGCAATGGATGGGAGGGAGGCTTAATCACTCTGTGGAATCCACAAGTAATCAAGATCCTTTCCTCTGAGGCGGCCAGATCCTTCATAGCTGTAGAAGCTCAAGTTGTAGGAAACTCTGAGACCTATCTTTGTACTAATGTCTATGGTCCACAGAAGCTAGAGGACAAGCTTCTTTTTTAGAGAACTCTGCTTAACCTGAAGCTAAGTTATCCCCTAGCAAAGGCGATCATAGGAGGGTATTTCAACATGATAACCACCCTCATGGAAAAGAAAGGAGGTATAAGGAAACTCAACAGAGACTCTGAAGCTTTCCTAGACTTCATCAAGACGGCTAATCTAGTGGATGTTTTCCCCAGAAGTGGTGCTTTCACATGGAACAACAAAAGGGGAGGTGAAAGGCAAATAGCTTCTCGACTAGATAGATTTCTAGTAACAGAAGGAGTACTGCTTGAAGGAATTATAGTGGAATCAGATATTCTTCCCAATGGAGGGTCAGACCACTGGCCCATTACATTAACTGCTGCAATCTAGGGTACTCCAAGAAATAAACCTTTTAGATTTTAAAAATTCTGGCTCACCCATCCTGATTTCATACAGCAAATTGAACAATGGTGGAAAAAACTTGTGGGCATTAAAGGCAACAAAATGTATAGGTTACAGGGTAAGCTGAAATACATTAAAGACAAAATCAAAATCTGGAATCAAGTAGTCTTTGGGAACATATTCAAAGAAAAAAAGAAACTAGAGGAGCAATTAGAGCAGATACATGAAGGATGGATTCAAGGGAACATAAACCCAGAAACTGTAACCAAGGAAAATATGTTGATGCAGGACTCACAATTACGTTGCCAACAGGAGGAAACTCTTTGGAAGAAAAAATCTCAAGTTCAGTGGCTTAAGGAAGGAGAACAAAATACGAAATTCTTCCACAGATCAGTTATTGACCACAGAGGAGCTAATAAAATCCTTAGCCTTAAAGATGAACAGGGAGCCACGATACAGACACATCAAGAGATCTCTAACCTTCTTACTACGCATTTCAGCAGAATAGTTCAAGAACCTGAAGTTGACAGAATGAAGGCCATTGATGAACTTATTTCCTCAATCCCCAAGCTAATCACGGCAGAGCAGAACTTGGCTTTAACTCGAGAAATTTCCATGGAAGAGGTGGAAGAGGCCGTGAAAGAAATGCCTAATGATAAAGCACCTGGCGTGATGGTTTTACCATTAACTTCTACAATGCTTGTTGGGAAATAGTCAAAAAAAGAAGTTTGGGAGGTAGTGGAGGGTTCTCGATGATCTGCATCAATCCTCAAGTCCCTCAATTCCACCTTCCTTGCCCTGATTCCAAAGGAGGAGGAAGTTAACACCCCTTCAAAGTTTCGTCCAATAGCACTATGCAATGTCGTATACAAGATTATTTCCAAAGTAATAGCCAATAGAATGAAACCCATACTTCCGGGCATTAGCTCAGAAGAGCAATCAGGCTATGTAGACGGGAGACAAATTCTGGACAATGTCTTACTGGCACAAGAGATGATTCACACACTTCAAACTCGGAAGAAAGCAGGTATGATGATGCAACTAGATCTGTCAAAGGCGTATGACAAGGTTAACTGGCATTATTTGGAAGCGATATTGAGAGCCTTTGGCTTTGCTGAACAATGGATAGTTTGGATTCTAGCTTTGGTCAAATCTACTAGATTTTCAATTCTGGTGAATGGAGCCCCTTCTGCCCAATTCTCTCCTTCGCAAGGTCTTAGACAGGGTGATCCGTTATTCCCCTTCCTTTTCTTGATTTTGATGGAAGTTTTAAGTAGACTTATTCATAAAGCTAAATAGGAAGGAGTTATTAAAGGACTGCAGCCACTGGCCTCAATTCCCGCAACTACCCACCAACAATTTGTTGATGATACGATGTTGCATGGTACTCCCTCAATCAAAGAAGCCTTGGGCTACAAAAGGATTCTCAATCTCTTTAGCAAGGCCTCAGGTATGGATCTAAATCTATCAAAATCTTCTATCTTATTTTTCAATACTCATTTAGTTGTGCAGAAAAATCTTTCCTCCATTGTAGGCTTCCAAAGAAGCAACCTCCCCTCGAGATATCTAGGAGCTTCGTTAACTGACAAACCTTGGCAAAAAATGCACTGGGAAATTTTTTTGACCAGCCTAGAAAAAATATGTCATCATTGGACCCACAGGGCCCTAAACTTCGCAGGAAGATTGGTCTTAACCAATGCAGTCCTCCAGGCCATTCCTCAATATATGCTCTCCATTATTCTAGCACCCAAGGGAGTACTGCAAAAGATAAGGGTCATACAAAGGACCTTTCTCTGGTCGAGTAATTCAGAGAAGAAGAAATGATCATTGATAGTGTGGAACAAATTGTGCAAACCTAAACATCTGGGATGGTTGAACTTGCAAGACCCTTCCACTATTAACCGAGTGTGTGGTGCTAAATTATGGTGGAAGTGGCTGAAAGAACCTAAATTACCATGGGCCAAACATTGGAAGGAAAAGTACGCTCCAAATCATAGTTTAGAGAACTTAATCAGAATGTAAGAAAACCCAGAAGGCTCACCAATCTAGAACCTAGCAAGAAAAAACCAGCAAATTATCCAGGAGCATAGCTTTTGGGAAATTCATGATGGTAAAACAACCCTTTTTTAGGAGGACGCATGGCAATAACTCCCCAAGTTGGAAAGGCTTGAGTTCGCAGAGTTCAAAAGAAACAACCAGGAGCTAGGGAGAACTACAGTGAATCAATATTGGAAGCCTAATGAAAGGGACCAGGTGTGGAGAACCTGGATATTCAATGAGACAGAGCACCTGACCGAAGTAAAAAACGGTATGAGGAACCTGAGAACACAACTAGACAAGAGAAGGATAAGGATAGCAGGAGATAGTGCACAATTACGATGGGGAAAGCTAGAAGGAGGCAACTTCACGATCAGAGAAGCCAGAACTCACATAGAAGATTTAGAGCATGAATAAAAGGTCAAATGGCACAACAAAGTCTGGGATGCCCAGCTTTGGCCAAAAATCAAAACTTTCCTATGGCTCCTAATGCATAGAAAAACACTAACTTGGGAGAATCTCTAGAAAAAAGGATTCACAGGCCCTTCATGCTGCCCCATGTGTGGAACGGAAGAGGAAACCATGAATCGCCTCTTCAATACATGTGAGTGGGCGGACAGTTTATGGAAATGGGCGGAAACCATACTTCAAAGGACGGACAGGGACATGAGTTCTATTCAAGAAACTATCGAGAACTGGAGGGGTAATTTCTCTAATAATCAACTAGTTAACACCATTTGGAAACTCATACTAGGGTTCATTGCATGGTCAATTTGGAAAGAAAGGAACTGGAGAGTCTTCCTAAATGAAATTAGAAATATAAACTACTTAAAGGATACAATTCTCCAAAATGTCAAGCAATCGGTTCTCGTCAAAGGAAGGATAGAACAAGACACAAACATCTCGAGTGCAGACTTACAGATTTTGAAAGCTTTTAACCTTGACAAGGGAAACTTTGCATCCTCCTCGAATCGTCGGCAGGAGTTAAATACCAGTGTGAATACCTGGAAGCGGCCGCCATTAGGATTCCTCAAACTCAATTTCGATGGAGCTTCCAGGGGTAATCTAGGGCCTGCTGGCATCGGAGGGGTTCTAAGGGTTAGTGAAGGCGGAATTCAATATATCTACAGTCGAGCTGTAGGTGAAGGGACTAACAACGAAATGGAATTTTCAGCATTGGAACAAGGTTTGAGAATTCTCAGGAAACTAAAAGCTGGAGTAGCTGTGGTGGAAGGGGCCTCTTAGCTGGCAATCACAGCAGCGAGGAAACTGTATTCGGGAGCCAAAACAAGTAAAGTCACTCGGCACTGGAGACTGGCCAAGGTAACAGAGAGCATTGCTGAACATCTTTCTTGGCTGAATGGCTTAATCTTTCAGGCAGTTAGACGCAAAGCTAATACCGTAGCGGATCACTTGGCAAATTATGGCATTGATAATCCCACTGTCAACTTGGACAGCTGTTGGTAGGACATCACTTGCACGGAGTTGAGAAATAGGTGCACACTGCTTTCGAGGCAAGACATTTTTAACGAAATTTGAGGCTAGGGGTATGAAGATCTTCGACGTTAGTGGAGAATGACGCCATCCAATCGAAGGGGAGTAAGGATAAAGGGTCGGCAGGCTAAAGGAGTACACAAATGGAAGAGGCATTCAATGCACAAGCAGGCAGGGTCAGTTCCTAGGAGCTCCATGAACAAAAATTATGGACTCCGCTGGCATCAAAACAAAATAAAAGCCACTTGGCACTCACCGGAATGGTTCAAGCGGGGCAGATTTAATAACAGGGATCTGGCCCATCAACACAATTGTGATCCTCAGAGTAGAAATAATTATGAAGGGATGTGCGAGCATAAGTTGACGAGATGGGGAGCCTCAAGCGACTCTGGGTCTCCCTCTTCTATAATTAAAGTCCCCAATTACAAGAGCAAGGCTCTGCTCTCCAACGGATACCAGCATCGTCTCATTTGTGCTCTTAGAAGGTGGCTTTTCTCTGTTCTTTGTCAAAGGAGGATGGCGCGAGAAGGTAGCAAAAACGTTGCGGCCAAGAAAGACTTGCAGTATTCTCGGGAGGCATACGAAACGAGAACCTCGTAGAAGGAAAAATGCAAAATAGAGGAGTTGGAAGCAATTACTGCTAAAGAGGAAGAAAACCTGGAGGATAATGAACTGGAAAAGGAAATGGAGTGGGTTCAGGATCCCTGCACAGCAACAACGCGGGCAACTCAATATGTCCGCACTCAGGCAGAGATGTGGCAAATGAAAACATTGTTAGCAAAAGCTATCAGTATGCAAGGGGAGTATCACAATCAGGCTCACTAGGCTATTTTTGTCTTATCTGCGGATCACACGGCGGTTTTGGAAGCACTGGACTTCAAAATCAATTTGCGGGAGCAACAATTTGGTAACATATCCAAAAAGTTGATAGTCCTGATTAGCCTTCTAAGCCATTTGCCAAGATGCCACTGCTGTGGGGGAAGGGGCGGGAGACCACGGGGATTAGTTAGGGGAAGCGTTCTTCCCAACATCCACCTCATTCTGGCAGAGATACAACTTCGGCCGGCCAAGATTCTTCCACCAAGGATTATATCATTCTAGGGCTGTAATGGGATGCCTCAGGAGTCTCTGTGTGCTTTCATGGGTCTTGGGTCAGCACTTTTCTATTTCGGTTACGCGAGTCTACTTGTTATGTTTCAGTACTCTGTCTCTCTTTTTAACAGTCTTTTTCTTAGTTTTCCTTGCTTGTCTCGGAGGAACTTTGGTCATTTTGATCTCTGTTTTGCCATATACTCAGATGGATTACTGGTTTTGATGTCCCCAGCCCTCTCTGTGCCACCCTGCGTGGTGAGCCTTGGGGATTTTTGACAGTCTAGATGGTTATGAAATGTTGGAATCGGGCAAGGGAGTCGATCCTTAGTCTGCATGAGCAGACCTTTTTGTACACTATGTATTTTTTGTCTTAATACAAATTGCTGATTTACACAAAAAAAAGGTGGAATTGTTTACAGATGTAATCAAATAGATATGGAATAGGTTCTAGAACTACAAGATGTTGAGTTTGTGGTAGCATAATATTATCATAGAGACAACCATGTGGAGCCCAAATATGTCTTTGAAATTCTGGTTATAAAATGTTTGATCAGGGTGATCTTCTTCCCAAAAGGGTTCACTACAATTTTGGCACAGAGGTGGAAGTACAACCCTTGGAAAAAGGCATTGGAGAAGTGCAGGGAACAGAGCAAGTGGTTGCCTTAATATGTGTAGGCCCTAAAAAAATAATCTTCATCCTTTATGTCACTAAATGGAACAACATATTCATCAAAGGAGTCATGCATTTCTTCAAATATAAGAAAATACATGTCATCACCATGCAGATAATGCACAAGTTCATCTTGTCTCATGATAACATATGTAATAGGAGGGTTTCAAGGTCAACTACTTCGCTATAAAGAAAATATAGCTTCATTAAAATCAATGAGATTGGGACTTCCATTAAGTTTAATAGGTTTGGTCTTCATCATGAATGTTCACGACAAAATTGGTGTGATTCAACCCATTAGGTGAAATACATATATGAAACCAATTTTTCTTCCACATTGATGTGTCCCAAGCGATTAGTGAAATTTATGTCAATTTCGATGAGATGGAGGTGGATTTGATGTCATTGAGTGGAAATAATATTTCATGGGCGATGTTAATGAGGCTAATAAATAATGGATGGATATGTTTATTAAGTTGGAGTCATGAGATATCATGTGGATTTGGTGAGTGTAAATGATGTTTGAAGGTCATTAAAGTATGGGTTGGCAAGGGCTGGAGATATAGTGAGAGACGTCGTATAACTGTATTTTGAGAGAAAGTAGATGGAGTCAGTGGTGTTGAGGTTTGGTGAAGGATCCACTGTGCTATGGATATATGTAAAGGTGTGAGAACACCCTAAAGGCTTCAGGTCCAGGTTGTAATTCCTAGATGTAGCTAGGTTATATTCCCCAAGGATATTATAAGACTTGTTGTTTAGGAATACATTTAGCATGACAAGACATGATGTCCCAAGTTGTGGAATGAACTACTTGAATAGGTATGAGGGTTGTAGGTGTACTTGTATGCTATCTTGAGATTAGTTTTTGGATTGGAGCAGAATAAAGAGTTATGCATAATCAAGTTCTAGAAATGACCACTTGAATAGGCATGAGGGTGGTGTTAGGAAAAATACTAAGAGGGGTGGGGGGGGGGGGGGGGTTGTGATGTATCAGTCTTTTACACACTTTCAATTTCAATTTCTTATTCTTATTATTGTATGCGATTTTTGTAAAGGAAACTAGCATATGTATGAAACTGTTACTTTAGAAACCCACATATATCTAGATAACTTATCTGATCATCTGTACACAATTAATCAATGCATTATTATTCCATTATTCATCAATTAAAAAGTAAGTGTGAGTAGTTAAGAAGCAGTTAGAACATAAACACACACACCCATATGAACAACATTATTTTTAGGTGGAAATCCAATGTGGGAGAAAACCATCGTTGTTGTCTTCTCTCTCTTCTTCTTTTCTTAAAAATAATACTCTTACAATATTGTACTAGCATAGACTTTAACGAGTATGCAGGCTCCTACTTGTAGAAGGCTAGAACTTTCTTTCGTTTTCTAGCTCCTACTGGAAGGGAGCTACAAACCCCTTTGCGAATACTTCTACCCTTGGATCTTTGTGGATCAGTTTTAGAATGTTTATGTTGGCTTGAGGGGATTTAGACCCAGTTTCAGAGTTAGCTGCACCAACCAACAAAACCATAAACGATCAGCCCTTTCGGAAACAACCCGTGTAGCACAGGCTGCAGTCTCACGCGAGGAAGTATTGGGGGATGACAAAACCAGGTTTTGGTATCCAGAGGTCTATGTGATGTAGTCATGTTACTTCTAGGGCTTTATCCCGAACTTCACGAACCCCAACCCTTGACATGCAAAAATTACAACAACTTATAGATAGCATATATAAACTCTTTGCTAAGTATTCTAAACATTCATAACATCATGTAATTAACTAGATCTATCACTTTCACGAATCTATTAAGCATGTTTCATAATAAATTGCAGTAAGTAGGACAAATACACAGTAAATTCAATAGTGAACATAAATGCACAGATGCACATATATTGTTTCAAAATAGTCTTTATTATGTCCAGATCTTCTATTATAGACTCTTCCTTCCCTATGTACACAGTTGTAGGGGCCCACGCACTCAACTGTGGACTTACGAAGGTCTCCGTGCACACAACTGCAAGAGCCTTCCCCTTCACCTAAGTACATAAAACAAACTCTTGTGACTTAGATCACTTTCTCATACAATCTTATATATATCCTATGACTCTCTATGACTCCTTTTTATATCATAATCTTTTATAATACCATGGTCCGTGAACCATAGGCAGTTCATAAAAAAACTTAACTTCTAACAAACTAAGGGGCTTTGACATTCCTAAATCCCCTTTCACTCTTAACGAACTTCATGCTCTGCTCTTCAAAATGCGGAGACTTTACAAAAATAAAAAAAACTATTTGCAAAATTTACCCCAGGGGACCCTGTCCCAACAAGCCCCCATCACAAATTCATGACTCGTCCTGAGGTCACTCTACTGGTGGCACCTTGATATTCACCTGTAAATCACTGAATTCGATCTTCAACACTTGTAGGTCTGTTGTACCCTGCGCAGCGGCCTGAAAAACTTCGTCAACTAATTTTTTTGTGGTTGGGCCTTTGACTACAAGGCCCATGGTTCTCTGCATCTGCTACATCACCTTTAGCCTTCTCTGTACTGACAGTGTCAACTGGCTTGCTTCATCTGCCAAGGGTTGCATCCTTGAAGATATTGTTAGGGTCCTATAATAATAGGATTCATAATTTTGAATTGGCTATGGTTAGTCTTGTAATATTGTACATACTTTTGATTTCTACAAAATGTTTTCCATATTAAAAATAAAAAAAATGTAAAGAGGGTATGTCCTAAAAGAATAATCAAAGGAGAAAAACAAAGAAAAAAGATTAAAAAAGTGAAAAATATGAACTCCAAAAAGAAAAAAAATACATCATGTAAGTGTGCAAATTCAAATGCCACTACTTTTACTTTACTATGAAAAATAAGATTGTGTGCAACTTGTCAAAAATGCCACAATCTGTGATGTTCAAAAAGCTTAATGTTGACTCATTCATGCTTTAAATTTCATGTTGATAGATAGAGAATAAATATCTAGCCAAACTAGCTAACCATGGCAGATAAGTAGTTAGGTAGGGAATAAAAATGAGCTCATCAGTTTAATTTGAGACATTGGAAGTTATAAGGTTAGAATTAGATAATTTTCTTATCCAAAGAAAAGGTAATAAAGGGTTAGCAAGCTCAAATGCACCCAATAAATGAAGAGAAAATGTTAGGGTAGATAGAGGGTATGTAGAAGAAATGTTGCAAATGCACAAGGTTGCTAAGTCAAAAGCATGTTTATCATGCTAAATGTTATTTTTCATGTGCAGGTGGAATTGTGTGAAACAAAGGATATTCCCCAAGCTTGTTTACTACTTTCCCCTCATTTAACTACACCCCCACATACTTATTTATTGACTTCCCCATTATCCTTTCATTACTTATAAATGCCATTTTCCCCTCATTTTGAACTTTTCCCCTTGGTTTCACACATTTCCCTAGACATTACCCTTCAAAAATCATCCCCCCTTCCCAAAACCCCTTTTCATAGTGTGAAACCCATTCCCCACTAAAAATATCAATTCCCCCCCTTATTAATTTCTCTTCCCCCCTCAAAAACACACAAAACCCCCTTATCCTAAATTTTTATGCCCCCGCATTATGTAATTAACATCCCCCACTTCATAATTCCTTGATACCCTTTTTAACCCACCAACCCTTGGTGTAGTTAAAAAACTCCCGCCACATAACCCATGGTCCCACCTTATTAACTCACTTCTTATATTAAAAAATCCGACATTATTCGTTAATTAATTACATTTCTATGTAATTAAACCCCGGGACCTGCCAAATCACTTTCCCAATTCTATTCGTGCAACTCAACTGCGTGATATCCCTCCGATCTCCTACCCCTAGATCCAATGGTGTACAACCATATCGCGCAGATTCATTGTCTGGCCGATAACAGCCCGAGAGCAGGAGAGATTCGCGGTTTTTCCTGGGCATTGTTCTTCTATGTGGCGACAATGGGTTAGATTGTGTGCTCGCAAAAAAAAAACGCCCGTCCTCCAAAAGTGGTCCAATGGCGCACAAAACCACCTGCCCGCCTAAAATGAAAACTGCCCACTGTTCATTAAATAATTTGCAAGCCAAAATGTGACCTTTATCAGTTAAAAGGCCGAAAAAGCCCCAATTCGCTCTTTTTTTTAATTTTCACTGTAAACCTGCTGCTTAGCCATTTGCGACACCCTGAACCTCTGCGACCAATTTGACCACCTTTTGCCGCCTGAAGATGCTCTGGATACCCAATTGAAGCAGCCAGTTGACAGTTGAATCCTCAATACCTTCTGTAGTTACCACAGAGCCCAGTGTGCACGCCAATTCACCAAATTCCAGGTATTCTTGGAAAAAACCAGAATGGCCCTCGAATTTGAAAATGCTTAGTTTAAATTAAAAGGTTAATTAATTGAATTAATTAAAGAAACCTTCCTGAATTGAGAAGAAACCTATTTGTACATCACAAACCCTTTTACAAATTGTAATTACCCTCCCACTGTTCCAGAGCTCCTAAACCTCACTCCTAAAAGCACTAAAAGCCTAATTCAAATCTGTAAACCCAATTATGGCTTCCCAAACCTCTCTAGACGTGAGACTTTTGTAAACCCCTCACTTGGACATCGACCACCTTGCATTAACAGATAGAGGCTTCCAAATTAAGGACATTTCTTCCCTTGCCTACCTTCTAAAGCTCCACTGCTGGAGTAAGGACAATTTTTTAAACCAGAACGATGACATCCACCTTTGGCAGTCCAATTTTCCCAAGTATTTGTTCCTAGAAGTTCACCCATTCCCAGAAATCATTCACTTCTGCCAAGCTTACTACATTCCCAATCAAAGAGCCATTGTCACCCCTGACCAACAATTTTTATTCACCATCACTACAAAATCCATTAACCAAATGCTGCAAGTCCAACCAAGCCCAAATGAGACCCCACTTTCTATTGAAGGATTTCTTGACCTCTATACCAAGTTAGACCTTCCAAGGATAGCCCAAATTTTCCAAACTTTCATCATAGAGGAGTTTCATACCCATACAGAGAGTCCACCATATGCTGCCACCATTTTTTTTGAAAGAGGTAGATAAATCATCACCTTGCTTTCCTCCATTTTAGGATACACCACAGATGAACATGTGGATGAGGTTGTCCTAGATTTCCTTTCTATATTTTTCCTAGGAAATCCTCCTGCTATAATGTATAACTATGCTCAGTTCATAGTAGACAGAATGCATGAGCAATTCATCAGACTACCAACTGAGAGAATCTTCAAGTACTCATCTATATTGTTTCACATGTTTTTATATTATCAGTCAGACAAATTTTTTGTCAGCATCCAGAAATTGGATACTAAAGGAAATCCAAGATAAGTCATCCACTGGACACAATTGATTCAAAAATTCTCCACCATTTTTTCCTATAACGACTTCTTTGATTCATTTGTCCATCTAGTTATGAATATACTAACTAGTAGCCATCAGCCTAGAATCAGTCAAGAGATCAAAAGAGTTTTATAGTTGGCTAAGAACAATAAAGTGGGAGATTGGTATCTGTACCAGAACCACACAGAAATAAGGATATATGGATGCCAACTTGCCGCCTACAAACTACCCAAATACCTCCCCATGAGGTTATTTGCATTAGAATACTTTAGGCAGATAATAAACTCTGACGAAGTAAATTTCCTATCAGCTAGGAAGGAGACCCAGTTCAAAATGAAAAATCAATTGGGCCCCTTCATTTGTAATACTAGGGAAGCTGAACCAAAGTCAGATAAGATTTTGCAGCAGATGAAATTTAAGAACAGTTTTATGTGGCAATATGACCCTCATGAAGTGATAAATAAGATAAGGCTCAAGGTCAAATTGGGCCTTTCATTCATCATCCCAGGCCAGACATAGAGAGATTTTCCAACCAATCAAAATGGTTGGAAAACACTTTGATAGACATGGATAGTACTGTGGTTGATGTAGAGAATACATTAATTGATGTAGAAAAAAATATTGATACAAGTTCCTTCTCAGAGGTACCAGAATTAGGAGAACCAATGAATATTCCTCCTATTTTAAAGACTCCAGTAAATGAAGACAAAAATACAAAGAGAATGAGGGAAGAAGGTACTAGTTCAGCCATGGAAACCACAGATGAATAGTTTGAAATCAGTTACAGGAAGAGGCCCAAGCTTAATCCTGTAGCTGAACAGGAAGATACCATTGACTAAGTGGAAATAACTGACACTAATACAATGGTGGAAAGGAGCAAAGGCCCAACATCCTCAGGAGAAACACACCAGCCCTCAACATCAAACACTCAACTTATTGAGAGACAAATCAATGTTGAGGTCTCTTCATTCACCTAGCCTGTGGATAAAGAGAAAGACATCAAAGATAGGTATAAGGAAATTAAGTTGGGAAATGAGAAATTGAAGGCTTAGACTTATGCTCAATAACTCAAGTAGACACCTATGAATCAAAACAGATGAATGCCAACCTTCGACATCAAAACAGGGAAAATGAAGATGACATTTATGCAACTTACAGTCCAATAGCCAAAAGCATCAGTAGACTATAGGAGAACAATTTTTGAGGTTTTGGCCAGGGATGTTCATCCCATTGACCAAATTGAGTTTCACAAGTATCCAAGTGAGATGATCTATTCCACCTTGACAGGTAAAGCTATGACTGCACACAAACTGCAAAGCTCATTAGATAATATCACTGCACAGTACAAGCTGGAAAAGGCCTCCTCACAGGCCAAAGATAACAAAATCAAGTCACTAGAAGACTTGGTGATTGACCTGGGACATGATCCCAATGATATCAAGGCTATTGAGAAGTTGATAAAGAAAAAGAATGAGGACATTGATTCTCTCAAAAAATAACTCAAATTGCCTCATTTAGAGCACGCATAGATAAAAGAGGCCTTAGAAAGCCAAACACATCAGGAGGAAATGACGGACCTTGTTTTACAACTTAATGATCAGCTGAAGGAAATTTTGAAGGAGTTGGACAACTTGATACAGTTAAAACAAGCCAGCCTTGAGACTACCCCAGCCACTGTCATTCCAACAGTCATCACAGCAGTACCATCCACCTTGGCAGCTTCATTGTTTCCTACAGCTCTACAGGCTATAGCCCTCCCAGCTGCAATAGCATCTACATTAGCAACAGGTTCGACAGGTAGTAGCCCAACCAGGTGATGAGGCAAGTAGATTGGTCAAGGCAATGGAGGACATGTCCATTCAAACCACATAGATAAACAAGTTTAAGGAAAATATAACCAGTCTAGAGAACGATAACAAGCTTGCACAGATTATGCATAAAGAAGAAGTTTAGAAGTCAACCAGGTTGAGTGAAAGGATTAAGAGCTTGGAGAAGGAACTGAAATTAAAGGAGCCACTTGGCCAAGCTAAGGAAAAATTATGGGCCAATATCATTGACTCTGTAAATGATATTTGGCCATCCATTCAGTTAATTTTTGAACAAAACGACTTAGTGAAAGAGGCTACATAAGTCATTCGGAGAGTTAAGGTTGAACTGGGAGACATGCCAGAAGAAGCCACTAGGATCATTCACTTCATTAACTCCAACAAAAAATATGAATTATAGGAGCTTGACATACCAGACAGGACTGGCACCATCCAAGAAGTAAAAAAGGTGCTCACCAAGAGAAATTTAATGTTGAACCTTGAGGAAAAATGCAAAACCATGTAGCTGGCTATAGACAGGTTCATGGTAAAGTTTGATATTTTGAGGCAGAAAGGTTTTCCTAATCCCTTCGTGATAAATGATAAATTGATGCCACAAGATGACTACAACAGGAGAATCAGAGAGGTGGCCAGAGATCATGTAAACACTTCATCTATGAAGGGGATGCCTACTGGAAAGGTTCTATATCAGGCATTTGAGAACCTGTTTTACCTCCAGCATGAGGTAAAACACCTTTTTGTGAACAGGCCAACTTTTGCCAAGTATACAGAAGCAGATGAAATTTATAGGAAAATGGTAAATATTCAATTATCAAATGCAGACACATGGGAAAAGTTAACTGACCTGCTGTAAAAGTGCACTGTAAAAGTGAAAACAACATAGTAGAGGAAAAGCGACAAGTCAGTTAGATAAAAGTGTATCATTTGAAAGGTCAAAGTAAAAAGAAAAGCCAGTGTGAAGACCAATAGTGAGGCATAGAATAAAAAACAAAATATCAGAGCATAAAGATAGCACAACCAAATAAACAGGGACATCATACAGTAGTTAAACATCTGTCTTTATGTTCTTGCACGAAGATATTTCTTTCTCCTAGATTAATTCCCAGGATATTTTGGGATATTTTGTAAACTATTTTGTATAAATACTTCATAATTCGAAGTATTAATTGTGGATTGATAGACATTTTTAGAGTTGTATTGATAAAAAAACTTGAGGGTTATTGTACCAATTTTTCAAGTCAGCAGACTAGATTGAGTAATAAAAATATTGCATTACATGATTCATGTGTTAAGCTATTACAATGAAGTATTTTCTTTGTCTAATTTGTTATCTTCTTATGTATTACACAAACTTACATGTTATCTAAAGTGAATGAATTAACTGGAAATTTATCTCATAATTTGTTCAAGTACACTCTATTTTGAACAGTTGATCATTTCTATGTTTTCTTCTGATATCCAGGTCTCATAATCCTTAATTGCTCTCCCATCCCAGTTTACCTCTTTCACTTCTTTAATAATATGGCCTAAGGAACCCTTAATTTCCCTTTGGATCCGATTGAAACCAACTTCACCATCTAGCCTTAAGATCTGAAATAGCTCAGCTACTTTTCCCTGTAGACACTATTTTTAGAACTTGATCCAGTCATGTTTGCTTGACACTTGACCCCATAGCCCAATGGTAAAAGACATCCCTCTACCCATCTAAGTCAATAATCTAACCACCAAATGAAAACCGAAACCCAAGTACAACCATAACTAGCCTAAAATCAAATAACTAAAACAAAGTTAAAATATAAAGAGAGAGCCCTCTCTGAGAATTAGGAAGGCTAGATCCTAATCTCCAAAGTTGGTTTGCCAGCAAAATAAAGTTGAAACAATTAAGACACCGGGTCTATTACAACCTTTATGCATTCCAAGCCAACGTTGGGAGGAGGTTTCAATGGATTTTATCACAGGTTTACCCAAGTCTGAGGGAAAGAGTGTCATCATGGTGGTAGTTGACAGACTTACCAAGTATGCACACTTTTGTGCATTATCACATCCAATTAAAGCCAGTACAGTTTCTACTGCATTTATGGAAACAATTCAAAAGCTACATGGAAACCCAAAGATTATTGTAAGTGATAGAGATCCCATTTTCACTGGAAATTTTTGGACAGAATTATTTTCTTGTCTTGGTACTTAGTTAGCTCATAGCTCATCTTATCATCTTCAATCTGATGGGCAAACTGAGATAGTAAACAAATGTTTGGAAGGATATCTTCGTTGTTTTGTATCTGATAAACAGACACAATGGGTCAAATGGTTGCCTCTGGTTGAATGGTGGTATAACACTTCCTTCCATACAGCAACAAAAATGACCCCATTTATGGCAGTTTATGGGTATCAACCACCATCCATCACATCATATTTAAGAGAAAATTCTAAGGTTCATGCAGTGGAACATCACATCGAGCATCAACAACAAGTCCTCCAACTCTTAAAGGATAACCTCGTGTTGGCACAAAATAGAATGAAACAACAGGCAGATCAACATCGCAGTGAAAGAAGTTTTGATGTAGGTGATTGGGTATTTCTACGGCTACAACCATATAAGCAAATATCCCTAAAGCAAGCTAAGAAGGATAATAAATTATCACCAAAGTATTATGGTCCGTACAAGGTGTTGCAAAAGATTGGTACTATGGCATACAAATTGGAGCTTCCTGCAGCTTCTCGATTGCACCCAGTTTTCCATGTTTCATGTTTAAAGAAGGTTATAGGTGACAAGCTCCCAATTTAAACAATATTGTCAGAACTTGACGAGGAAGGAAAAATTATATTGGAACCGGAAGCAGTCACAGAAACAAGAACTCGACAGCTACGAAATCGATCAATTTCAGAGTATCTTATCAAGTGGAAGAACTTATCCGCTGAAGATTCCACATGGGAGGATGAGAATTTTATGCAGAAGTATCCAGAACTACTCAAGCGTTGAGGACAACACTTTTTTGAAGGAGAGGGGCATGTTGGGTCCCTATAATACTAGTGATTACCCCATTACTATTGTAGTTATACCCCTTATTTATATTGTTGTGCCCCTATTACCCCCATATTGTTATTTCTGTGCCCCATAGAATCCCTCTATTGTTATTTTTGTGGCTTTATATTATTATTGTTAGGTCGGTTGGATTATATTGTGACTCCTTAGAGTCCTATATATAGAAAGGAGGTTTTGTCATTTGTATCATCCAAGAATTGTTCATTTATGTAAATGTAAAGGAGGTTGCCCCCTCAAAGAGGCCGAATTCTAAGGCGTTGATCTATCTTTTCTATCTTTTATTGAGCTGGTTTCATAACATTTGGTATCAAAGCTTTGGATTCTAGGGTTTTGCTGCTCCAAACAGGTCATCGTGGAATTTTCGCTATAAAGTTTTTTCTGTGACGTTTCAGAAGCCGCAAAAAAACCCCATTTGAGAAGAAAGCGTGTTGAACCTTGGGTCCGAATTTCAGAGCTTTTCGCGCGATATTTGCGGAGATATGATCTGAGGAAGTTGGTATTTTTGCAGAATCCTGAATTACATTCAAAACAGGTGACCTGGGGAAAATCGTCATAACTTTCTCTCTGGGGATCAGATTGAAATTTCCTAAGAAGGTACAGAAAGAGGATGGACTGTAGTTTCTTGGGTGTGTGTTTCAGATTCAAAGGTTGAAACAGTGACTCGTGGCACGTCGTACAAGTTCGCTCTACTGAACGAGTCTAAAAGCAAGTCAATGTGGGAGATTTCACATAACTCTTCATTGGAGAATCCAATTTGGCTCGGACTTGTGGCATTGGAAAGAGGACTCAGAAGGCTACTACAGGTAGCAATTTCAGAACTGGATGATCCGAAATTACAGAGATACATCAGATTCAATATCAGGCTTCTATAAAGTGAAAAAAATGTGTGTAGTTTTTTTTTTTTTAATTTTTGTGTAAGCTTGGTTTAACGGAATTCAAAGGGCATAGTAAAGCATTATTATCGGTAACTGATGCCCCGAGGAAAGAAAATGCAAACACCTAGTAAGCAACCTGAAAGCTCTAGCATGACTCATGAAGAAGAGGAAGAAATGCTACATGATATATCAAAATTACAAGAACAAGTGCAACAAATGTCACGCTCACAAAAGCTAACAGAATCTAAGATAAGTGGCGTGGAATCTAAGATAAATGGCGTGGAATCTAAGATAAAGGGCATGGAAGCTAAGATGGAGGATTCGATGGCAGATTTGAAGATAGACTTGAAGACAGACATGGAAGAATTGAAGAAGTTGCTACAAGAAAGGGTCACTAATGGTGAAAAGGTAGTAAAGGAAACTCATGATGAGAACAAAAGAAATGTTAATCATGATTCCATAGATGCTAATGTTGGATCGAAGAATCACCATATTCCAAAAATCGATATGAGGAAGTTTGATGGCAAGGATCCTGCCACATGGATATTACAGATGGAGCAATTCTTTGATCTCAATAATGTGCAAAACGCACAAAAGGTACGTATGGCAACTGTATATTTGGAACCAAATCAGTTTGTATGGTATCAATCGCTTAGTATTAATCCCTTCATTTTATTATTCCCTTGGGTTTAGAATATCAATCATGGTCAACCATTTTCAATCATTGCAAATCATGGTCAACCATGTTTGAATGTCGCATTGTTACAACGATTGTCTCACCATCAAAATAAACCATGTTTATTTTAGTGTTTGTAGGTTTATATTTGGGTTTAATGAGGTTGGGTTTATAATATTAGTCCCATGGGTTTAATATTATTCCCTTGGGTTCATAATCCCTTGGGGTTTTAGTATTAATCCCTCAGTTTTATTATTCCTTTAGGTTTATAATATCAATCCCTTGGGTTTATTATTCCCTTAGGTTTATAATATCGATCATGGTCAACCATTGTCAATCATAAACAACCATGGTCAACCATGGTTGAATGTCACATTGTGACAAGGATTGTCTCACCATGAAAATAAACCATGTTTATTTTAGTCTTTCTAATATTTATATTAGGGTTTACCAATGTTGGGTTTATAATATTAGTCCCTTGGGTTTAATATTATTTCCTTGGGTTCATAATCCCTTGGGGTTTTAGTATTAATCCTTTGGGTTTATTATTAACTTGGGTTTATAATATCAATCATGGTCATCTTTATTAATCTTTTGTGTTGGGAATATCAATTCCTTGTGCTTCTTGATCCCTTAGGTTTTTAATATTTATCTGTTGGGTTCACTAATTCCTTGGGTTTATAATATTCAACGGTTGGGTTTATTAGTTCCTTGGGTCTATAATATTAGTCCCTTTTGTTTAATATTATTCCCGTTGGTTCATAGTCCCTTGGGATTCTAGTATTAATCCCTTAATAAACAAAAGGAACAAATATTATAAACCCAATGTATACAAACCCTAAGATAAATATTAAAAATACTAAAATAAACATGGTTGAATTAATAAAGCCTAATAATAATAATAATAACAATTATTATTATTATTAATATTACTAATATTATTATGAGTTTATATTATTATAATAATAATCATAAATATATGAATATTTATATAAGAATATCGTTGTTATTATTTATATAGTTATTAATTATCATAAATAGTTGGTCTTTAAAAAATTACACATAATAGTTCATTTATCACAATTCTAATTATTATTGCATCATGGTTGTCATTATGAGCTAATATTATTATTATAATAATAATTCAATATAATTGTGATTATTATTATTATTATTTTATATTATTGTTATAATAATATAATAATAATCATAATATATTATTATAATAATAATAAAATAATATAATAGTAATTATTATTAATATTAATGATGATGATGATGGTGGTGGTGGTTAATGTCCACTGAAACCAAACTTTGGTCTATCGGACCTAAAGAAACAAATTATTTAGTTTGATTTAAGATTTTATTCCTATGCTCAAAAAGTTTGAAGAGAAGTTTCTCGAGCTCACTATAATTTTGACATCGTAAAAGGCTAGGAAGGTCAGTATTGCGACAAAGATTATGAATCTGAGATCTAATGTGGTTGTATGCAGGGCACTCTAAGAGGAAGTGGTTTTCATCCTCGATGTTCCTATTCTCACAGAGATGGCAGATCCTTTCCATCCATGGTGTTTTAGGAATTGCCCAATGACCTGTTCCACTATGGAGCTCCTGAGAGTTTGTTCTAATCTTCGCTATATTAATTTTCTTCTTTGAGCTAGTTAAAACATAGAGATACATTTGATCTTCTAGGGTGGGGTTGATGATCTTCTTATAAGAACTTAATTTTCTTTTAGTTGCTAAATCTTTCTCACACCACATTTTTTCTTTGAACTTAGAAGTAACAATATTTTTAATGTTATTAATGTTTTGCAATGCATCATTCTCGTTGATCTCCCAAACCAGGCCCTCACGTCTTTATACCACGCCCTCTTGAGGCTTAGGTGGTTTTGGCTGGAATTTAAAGCTTGCTTAGGAAGTCTATGATCTCCTATGTTATTGAGTTTGTGCTATTATATTATATTTATATAATATAATAGCTATGATATTATTATTATTATAATAATATATTATAATAATATTAATTATATTATTATTATAATAATAATTATATTTATATATTATTATAATAATATAATGATAATATAATATTATTATAATATTATAATCCGATATTATTATTATTATTATTATTATTAATTTAATAATTTTATATTATTATTATAATAATATAATAATAATTATATTATTATATTTTTTTAATAGTATAATGATAATCTAATATTATTATGAGCTATTTTTATTATTAATTAATATTAATATTATTAGGAGTTTATATTATTATTATAATATTTAGATAATATTCATATAATATATATAAATAATCTGGTTATTAATATTTATATAGTTATTAATAATCCTAATTAGTTGGTGTTTAAAAAAATACCCATAATAATTATTAATGTGGTTGATATATATTCTTATCCGCGTATATCAATCACATTGGAAAATGTGGTTGTATATATGTTTCATATACGCCTATCAATGTTTATCAACCACATTAATAAATATGATTATACTAATAATAATATTTTAAATCTGTTGTATTATTAAAATTAAATAATAAACCTAACCAGCACGTGATCGTTTCCCACGAGTGATGGTTTCACTGAAAAAATGGGTGGAAAGCAGGCCTGGAATTTGACATTCCATAGGATGTATTTTGGATTTCAGAACGTATGTGACAGTTGTTAAAAAAAATTTACTGTCAGATTTGACCTGTGTTATAATAGGTAAACTGTCAAAATGACTTCCAATTTCAAAGTTAAACCGTCAAAATCTATAATACTTTAAGTGCCAGTAAAGATAGCCTACAGTAAAATATTATGATACCTCATTCCAGGAAATGATTAGTACAAATTACATTACATTAACTTTATGTCAATAGATTGGTGAGAACACCAAATGCTAACATTTTAACACTGTATTTATGCTCCTATTTATTAGGATACCAAACCCCTATGATCGGAAAATGGTTGGTATATGTGTGTAATTAGTATTATTTTCCCCTTTTTGTTATCAGATTCTCATTCTGAACTTTTGGGGTTTAAGAGCTTGTTTAGTTATCATCAACTAATATTGGATTTCAATTTCATCTAGAATGTGCACAAAAGTAGTAAGTTCACAGTTCCATCCTTCTATGCGTCCTTGCCACCTTGCGCAGGAAATGGGCTGCTGAAGAAAGCTTATGAGCTCTCTGTGCTATGCGATGCTAAAGTGGGACTTTTAATTTTCTCCTCAATAGGTAAGTTATACGAATTCACTAATCCCAAGTGTGTGCTGGATGAGTATTTTCCTAAACTATTAGATTTCTATCATGCATAATTCTCTGGAATGTTTGACTTCCCTTCTATTCGGTAGACTATTAATGTGTATTTCTTTACATTGAATGTTTGATTTCTCTTTATTATTTCTGAGCCTCTATTTACATAAAGTAATGAAAGCGTTTTAGGGATAACTGTAAAGGGATATACTCTTGGAAAGTCTCGGCCATTATTTTGGATATAACATGAATGCGCAGTTAGATACATGTTTGATTATCGTTAGATATATTTTTGATTATCGTTTCACAGTTCCGCACAAATGGTTCATTGTTCTTTCACGTTCCACTAGAGAGAAAATTTTGGGCTTAATTGTCTAGTGTTGATTGGTTAAAGGTCAAAGGCATTAGCTTTTGTTATGGACTTGTAAAGCTTTAGGTTGATGATACTTCAGAACTGAAATAAACATTTGGCAATTTATAATTATGTGGTCATTGGGCCAAGTTCCAATGGTTTCTATGCCGAAGAAGGCTTTCCTTGCTATATAACTCGAATAGATTTATACTGGGGTTTCAAAGCAATAGAAACTAATAACTCCTTTGTATCTATTTATTTCATTTCTCGATTAGCAATGTGTGTGGGGAAAATATTCAATGCGCTCAATATCTGTGAAAACAAGGCATTTCTCTTAACTGAACAGAGGTTGTAGTTTTTAGTTGGTAGAGGCCACAGTTTTTAGTTGGCATCTTGCATTTTATTAAACAGTTTGGAAAGTGGTTGTCTAATTAGAGAGGTTGACATTTCCAAATTTACTTAGAAAGTAAAATGAAAAGCATAGAAAATGTAAAAACGTCATGAAATTTTTGTTTGATGGACAAAAAAAATTTGAAATTCCAAGCCCGGTGAAAAGTGGTTTCTCCTGACAATTAAAAAAACTTTAACAATTAAAAAACAGGTAATGGAAAATTTTGACGATTCACATATTAATATCTTCTTAATTCAATGCTAATATCTTCTTAATTCCATGTGCATTGAAGGATACAATTAAAAAAGAGGTAATGGAAAATTTTGACCATTCAAATATTAATGTCTTCTTAATTCCATGTGCATTGAAGGATGCCCGACGCTCCATGTATTAACCATGTTATTCTTTGGGCTGTAACGATACATGCGTGAACCATGCAACAACCACGCTTAAAATGATACATTTTTTACCGGCCCCATTAATGTAGCTGATCTTTGGTGTACCTTTCGTAGGCCACATGAACCACAAACCCAACACAATGATATGAACGAAACTCAAACGGGCCCACGACAAAATCCAAATGTCCACCAGGGTGGGATAATGATGATTTTCCTATATAAATTTCAATTTTTTTCCTATATATTTCTAGAAATAAAGATGATTTAGAAAATTGGTATAAACCTGAAGTGGAAATTCTCTAATGAAAATTAATTTGGAACAACGACTTTAATACATATTAAATTCAAACCGGATGGTGTAAACTAGTTTCAGAGAAATTTAATGTGAGGACTCTAGAATATATATATATATTTTTTAAGGACTAGAATATATCCTGTGCAACCATTAAGTTAACCGTTCATAATTTACACTTTATTCTGTTCCCGTTTATAGTTTTAATTTTTGTATCTTTCTATTGTAGGCTGGCAGGAGTAACACTGGTTAAATTCTTACAACAAACTACGTTGAATATAATGGAGTTCAATGCATGAGTTCATATACCTGCACAATAAGAAAGGAAAAAGGGTAAGGAATAGTGAGACCTTTCCATTAAAAATGGAAGGTATCGTACTCACAGTAATGTTGGAAACAATCCTCTTTTGTTGCATTTAGTCAAAATATTGTTGTATTACTTTGCGGGAAAATAATTATTGGGCTTTTTCGAAGATTGAACATTAATGAAATGTTTAGTCACCTTTCCATTAAAAATTGAAGGTATAGTATTCACAATAATGTGTGAAACAATCCCCTTTTGTTGCATTTATTCAAAAGCTTTCTCGTTATGCCAATTGGGTTCTTACTTTGCAGAAAAATAATGATTGGCCTTTTTCGAAGATTGGACATTAATGAAATGTTTAGTGCCTTTTCCATTAAAATTGAAGGTATCGTACTCACAATAATTATTGGCCTTTTTCGAAGATTGGACATTCATGAAATCCATGTGAAGGGAGAAAATTAGGAATGTTGATAGTGGGAGGTGACTAATGAGTGATCTCGTGAGTGGAAGTCATTGGGTGATAGAACAAAATTATTTGATAAAGAAAGCTCTAACCATTGTTTGACCTTAAAATCTTGGATAAAAATTAGTAATTTTTTTTTAAATCTTTCATCAAAATTAATAACTATTTTATTTTAATGATTATATTAATTTGATAATTAAATAATAATAATAAAATTATAATTATTTTATTTAAGTTTAATTGAATTAACGAAGATTTTGATATTTAAATTTAGCACATTTAAAATTAAATTAAAATAAAAAAGATATTTTCTTTTTATTTTAATGATTATATTAATTTGATAATTGAAAAATAAATGAATAAAATTATTGATTTACAAAATTACAACAACAGAGTACTAAAATTCATAGCTCACTTTAATTATCAACCATGCTATCACACAAGTATCAGAGTTGTTGTGTATTACATGTATAAAAATATAGAGATCTAATCCATTTGAGAAATGAAGTATCCTAAATGTCCCAATTTATGATATTATAAAAAAGTAAGTAACCAACTATGAGTTGTTGGAATGAATATACCTTAGGTCCATTCAAAATTTTAAAGGACTGGTTCCTATTGTTACCTTTTCGTACAATTTGCTAGAACTCAAATGGTATTTGTATTATTACCTAAAGAAATGAAGTCTAATATAGATGAAGCTCGCTAGGTTTCTCTCTATACATTCACAAGGTGAATGGACAAAGAGGTACTAATTACAAGCATCGAGAATTACAAAAATCATAACGATATAGTTGATTACTATAGTTAAAAGTATTGTAAACAAAATGGGAAATCAAATTGCACATTACTATACTAAAATAGAAACACAGATAAACTAACTAAAAATAATGTTGGTAAAATAATTGAATAGACAATGCAAGTAAACTAATTGAACATAAATGCAAGTAAACCAAGGAGGGTATGCTTTGATGTCACCTTGAATGGGTTGTACTCAAGAGAGCTCTAAAACCTTGTCAAAGAATCATAAAACAAAATTGAATTGAAACTTTTATTGAACGATCTACATAAATATTATGAATAATTATAGTAATGAAATTATGTTCTCAACCAAGCAAGTCGAACTACATTTATAACATTAAGAAATGAGAATTGTTAGGGACTTAGCTTTTTCATCATGAGCCATATAAATAGTGAATTAATTTGGATTCCTCGCTAAAAGATCTCTAAGAAACTCTATCAATAAGTTCCCTAATTCTTAGGACTTACTTTCTTCCAACTTAGGCATAGCTAAGCTTGGGGGATTATTGTTTGTCTCCTCTATCTAGATTTGATCTAGAATAGAATTATATTTGGGATTCAAATTGCCCATGTATCTAGCCATTGTTTTTTGATCTAGATAAACTACTTGGTTACCCTCATGAAATTGAAGTGACATGATCCCGTAATTTATTCTCTTTGTTAATTCTTGTTTAGAATGCATTGTAGTTTTAGAAGTGGAGTGGTCATATAAGGACCAAATCTCCTCATTGTGAGAAGTACATGGAATCAATGCAATGATACATAAATAAATATCTACAATGACTTTATGTTTCATACCAATGTTAGTATATACTATACTAGTCAACATAATAGAGTGAAATAATAAGCTAAAACATGCACTCATCACATTCCTCTTAAAATTAAGTGAATCACATTAAGTAAATATCATATGTCAAACAATATGTAAATTGGTCATTCAAGCAAGAGTTATAATTTAATTTTACATATGTCAAATTTAAATATCAAAATCTTCCTTAATTTAATTACACTTAAATAATATAGTTATAATTTTATTTATTTATTTTCAATTATCAAATTGATATAATTATTTAAATAAATATCATATTATTCTAATGTATTTCAAAATTTAATTTAATTTTATATATACCAAATTTAAATATCAAAATTTTCATTAGTTCAATTAAACTTAAATAATATAATTATAATTCTATTTTTTATTTTTGTTAATTATCACATTGATATAATCATTAAAACAAAATATTTTTTTATTTTTATAAAAAAATTTAAGTTCAAACCATGATAAAAACTTTATATATCAAATATTTTTGTTCTATCACCCCATGACTTCCACTCACCTAGCCACTCATTAGTCACCTCCCCACTATCAATATCCCTAATTTTCTCCATCCACATGGATTTCCGCAAGCTTAATCTCGATTCTACATCATTGAAATGGAAAACAAAACTACTTTTAATAGCATTTTGCACTAATTCACTAAACATTTCATTAATGTCCCATCTTCGAAAAAGGCCAACAATTAATTTTCCCCAAAGTAATAAAAACACAATTGACCTAACGTGAAAGATTTTGAATAAATGCAACAAAGGAATATTGTTTCAAACATTATTGTGAGTACGGTACCTACAATTTTTAATGGAAAGGTCTTATTGTTTCTGGCCCTTTTTCCTTTCTTATTATGCAAGTATATGAACTCATCCATTGAACTCCGTTATATTCAACGTTGTTTGCTGTAAGAATTTAACCAGTGTTACTCCTACCAGCTTACAATAGAAAGATACAAAAATTAAAACAATAAACCGGAACAGAATAAAGTTTAAAATATGAACAGTTAAAATAAGGCAAAATGAAACACTCCCAACACGGTGATGGGAAAAGAATAAGGCAAAATGAAAACATTCCAGAGGTCAAGTAAGCATACATGTACCTGCACCGGCTCATCCACTCCGTTGGTTAAAAAGTTATCACCGGTTGAAATAGGGGGGTGCCTTCGCCTAAATATAGAGACGCAGAAAACTAATCTGATACATTACCATTTTGGTTATGCGTTTAATTCACTCGTAACCTTCTCCACAAACGGTTGGCATATTGACAAATAACCAATCTGCTAAGCGATTTCCGGAAGGGAATGTAAGATGAGGTAATGAATTTGCATTAAGCAATCAGAGTAGAATCGCATTATCATATGGTTGGAGATTTTTCCGTTTGTTATAAAAAAATAGGAGTTTAATATCAAGGTAATTTGGTATTGTTTACTATTCTATATTTTAACTTTTAATAATAAGTATTATATTGAAATTTGTATGACATTTTTTGATGTTATTAAAAGAATAAGAGTTTAACTTTATTATTTTTATTTTTAATTATAAATACTGTATTCAAATTTTTAAATGTAGGAATTATGGTATTAATCTTGTTTAAAAGATTTTTAGTGTGAAGTGGACATCTTATAGTTTTTTTATTACATTATAAATTATATTTCTCATTCATCTTAAAGGATATAGAGGTATTGTAATCCCTAATAGTTGGCGAGCATGGTGATTAATAGTGAACATAATATTGACATGCTCACCTTTTTCGTATATAGATTCACGAGTGCAAGATATAGATTGAGACGCAATAGCAAAGTGGTTTCACCCGTAGTAGATCCAGTCAAAGACCCACCTCCCCGACCCCCATATTGTAATCACTAATAATCGGTGCGCATGGTGATTAATAGTGACCATAATATTAACCTCCTCACCACCGCCTCCTTAACTTAGAGGAAAATTGAAGTATGAAAGTTAAAAGGTGTTTTAATGAAAGTGAGTTTGGAAGGTGGAGATGGGTGGAGAGAGATGGGGGTATTAGAGTAGAACAAAATATATGCAAAGGAGAATATGGCACTTACTTTATTTGGAACATTGATTAAATCCATGTTTGTCATATGTTTCTCAAACTCTCCATATTTATTTTTGTTATAATCATTATATATTAACCTTAGATACATTTTAAACTCTTGCATGAATGACCAACTTAGATATTGTTTGACATATGAGGATATTTGGTCCTTATATGACCACTCCACATCTAAAACTACAATGCATTCCAATCAAGAATTAACAAAGATAATAAATTACAGGATCATGTCACCACAAATTCATGAGGGCAACCAAGTAGTTTATCTAGATAAAAAAACAATAGCTAAACACACAGGGAATTTGAATCCCAAATCCCAATTCTATTCTAGATCAATTCTAGATAGAGAAGACAAACAATAATCCCCCAAGCTTATCTATGCCTAAGTTGGAAGAAAGTAGGACCTAAGAATTAGGGAACTTATTGATAGAGTTTCTTAGAGATATTTTAGCAAGAAATCCAAATTAATTTAGTATTTATATGCTCATGATGAAAGAGCTAAGTCCCTAACAATTTTCCTTTCTAAATATTATAAATATAGTTTGACTTGCTTGGGTTAGAACATAATTTCATTACTATCATTATTCATAATTTTATGTAGATTGTTGAATAAAGGTTTCAATTCAATTTTGTTTTAAGATTCGTTGACAAGGTTTTAGAGCTCCATTGGGTACAACCCATTCAAGGTGAGATAAAAACATACCCTCCTTGGTTTACTTGCATTTATGTTCAATTAGTCTACTTGCATTGTCTATTCAATTATTTTACGAACACTTCTTTTAGTTAGTTTATTTGTGTTTCTATTTTAGTATAGTAATGTGCAATTTGATTTCCCATTTTATTTACAATACTTTTAACTATAAAAATCAACTATATGGTTATGATTTTTGTAATTCTTTATGGTTGTAATTAGTACCTCTTTGTTCATTCACCTTATGAATGTATAGAGAGAAATCTAACCATCTTCATCTACACTAGACTTCATTTCTTTAGGTAATAATACCAATACCATTTGGATTTTAGCAAATTGTAGGAAGAGATAACAATAGGAACCATTCCTTTAAGATTTTGAATGGACCTAAGGTATATTCTTTCCAACAACTCATAGTTGGTTACTTACTTTTCTATAATATCATAAATTGGGACATTTAGGATACTTCATTTCTCAAGTGTATTAGATCCCAGGAGATGTAGCCGAGGAGTGTTGGGTGAAATCCTTATTAAAATTGTTGTGTTTATATGTGTTTGTCTATTATGTTCATTAACTGCTTCATTGTCTATGTATTTCACAATCTTATCGATCCATTGCATAAAGTAACATAGGAAAATCCACGCACATGAGTCTGTAATAACTTAATAATTGTCTAATATCTTATCATCAGATCAAGTGGTATCAGTGCTTTAGGTTTCCTAAGGTTAGACAAGCTTGTGCTCGATTGTTGAATGCTAAGTAGGTCAAAGCTCAAATTAGGAGAAGGAGAACTAGTTGAGGCTAACCTAGAAATTGGAAGAGTCTATCCTAAGAGGAAAATGGCAGAAGAAATTCCCTTGGAATTAGACTCTCATTTCATGGATATTTTCATGACCATAAGAGCCATGGTAGAAGAGATGTATCGAGAATTTAAGAAAGGTCGAGGTGAAAGTACTTCAACCTCCAAACAAGACAAAGGAACATAGGAACCTCTTCTAGATGGCCATTCAGAAGGAAAAGGGAAAAGGGAAGAGCCTCCTCTATCAACACATCCTTCTAGCCCTGAAATAAAAAGAAGAAAACATATTTGACTAAATTAGATGTAAAATTTGATTTGCCAATATATGATGGAGAATTAAATGCAGAAAAGCTAGATAACTAGATTAGACAAATTGATGTATATTTTAATGTGTAGAACATCGATTCGGAAAGGAGAAAGATTCAGCTGACCAACCTTCACCTTGGAGGAGTTGCCCTAGTGTGGTGGGAAGGCAGGACACAAGATGATTTGAATAAGCATGGTAAAATTCTTTCTACCTGGAGTGAATTTATTTCTGCCATTAAAAAACAATTCTATCCACTAGCTTATATGCAGCAAGCAATGATGACCTGGCAAACTCTTTGCCAATTAAAGGGGTAAAGTGTACAAAGCTATACCTAGGAATTTAGAAAAAAAGCTTTAATTCTAGGCATTTCCCCAGACTCACTTGAAACTTTGTTGAAGTATATAGGTGGTCTACACAGCTATTTGAAGCACACCATTCTCATGTTTAACCCCACTAGCATAGATGAGGTATCTGTTCAGGCTACACATCTAGAGGCTAGAGGCAAGAATGTGAACCCAGAGATTTGGGGATCATCAAAACCCAGTACAAGAAAGAACAAGGAAAAGAAGAAGCAAAAATGGAAGGAGAGGAAGACAAACATTGTGCATAAAGAGAAACCTTCATGTACTCACTACAAGAAGGACGGGCATGCTGATGAACACTGCTAGTCTTTGCATTTAGAGCTGAAACCTAAGAAGTTCAATGATAAGAAGAAGAAGACTGCTGCTACTATTCATAAATATTTGGGGTCAGACTTAGGTGATGAAACAACAGTCACAACCATAGGTATAAAAGGTAAAAATTCTGAAGCATCGACTAGTAATTCTGCACATAATGAAGACAATGAGAGGAAAAGGCATGAGCTTTTTCATATTAGAGTTATTTCCAAGCATCAAAATATTGATACTTTATTTGATAGTGGTTCACAAGTAAACTTTATTTCTGAAACAATTGTAAAGAAGTTGGGCTTACTAACAACACCTCACAAGAAGCCATATCCATTAGGTTGGGTATGTGATAAAGCAAAGCTACAAGTGACTAGACAATGTAAACTTAGGTTTTCTATTGGGTCAACTTTTGTAGATGAGGTTGAGTTAGACATAGTTCCCTTCCCTTGGATATATGTGGTATTGTTTTAGGAAGTCCTTACTTGTATGATAGAAAAGCCATTTTCTATGAAACAGAAAAAAAAAAAGTATCAACTCACAAAAGATGGAATATAATATATTGTAAGAGATTATCAGCTCAAAAATAACTACACTCTCATAAACTCAGGGCAAATGAAAAGAATTGTAAATTCATGCAAGCAACTTTTAATAATGGTTGTAAAGGAAAAGACCCCTGATAAAACCAATGCATTTAAAGGCTGTGATGCTAAACAGAAAGCTTATTTAGAAAATGTTGTTTCAGAATATGATATCCTATTTCAAGAACCTAAAGGTCTACCACCCAAAAGGGAAATAGTACATGATATTCATTTGCAGCAAGATGCTCCATTGCATAACATTGGAATGTACAGGTTATCTGCTTTAGAGAATGCAGAGATCACGAAGCAGGTACAAGAGCTTCTCGCTAAAGGGTTCATAAGGCCAAGCACATCACCATGTGGATATCTAATTGTGTTGGTGAGAAAGAAAGATGGTTCGTTGAGGATGTGCATTGATTACAAAGCACTAAATAAAATAACGATTAAGAATCGTTATCCCCTTCCTCGCATATATGATCTATTAGATCAGTTGAAAGAAGCTGTTTACTTTTCCAAGTTGGAATTGTGTAGTGGCTACCATCAGGTCAGAGTTGCAGAACAAGATGCATGGAAGATTGCTTTCAAAACGAAGCAAGGGCTGTATGAATGGCTAGTTATGCCTTTTGGCTTAACTAATGCTCTTGCCACATTCATGAGAGTTATGAATCATGTACTCAGGCCATTCATTGATGATTTTCTAATTGTATATTTAGATGACATTATTTCTTTTAGTAAAACATGGGAAGAACATTTAAAGCATGTAAAGCAAACTCTAGATGTTTTAAAAAGAGAAAATCTCTATGTTAAGTTATCAAAATGCGAATTTGGCAAAAAATCTTTGAATTATTTGGGTCATATTGTAGGGGGTGGTGAATTGAAGATAGATCCCTCTAAGGTTGAAGTCATTGTGAACTAGCCTAAACCAAAATCTGCTACAGAAGTTAGGAGCTTCTTGGGAGAAACACAATATTGGGTAATGTTTATTGCTAACTTTTCCTTGATTGCAACTCCCTTACATGCTTCAAGAGGATTGAACAAGGTGTTTTAGTGGGGAGACAAATAACAGAAAGCCATTGACACCTTGAAAGAAAAAATTAGTATAGCACTAGTACTAGCATTGCCAGATCTTCAAAGACCATTCGAGATTGAAATAGATGCTAGTGACTATGCCATGGGAGAAATGTTGAGGCAACATGGTAAACCCATATGTTATCATTCTAAGACATTTAATTCTATAGTAGTTAATTATCCCACATATGATAAAGAATTGTATGCATTAGTACAAAGTGTGAAAAAGTGGAAGCATTACCTAATGGGCAAAGAAACAGTTATACATGTTGATCATCAACCACTTCAATATTTGCACTCACAAACTAAATTGCAGCAATCAAGACACTATAGGTGGATGGGTTTTCTATAATAACTTCATCTTGTCATCAGATATAAGAAAGGCATACACAATAAGGTTGCAGATATGTTATCCAGACCAATCATAAATGCATCTACTATACTTAAGCATAATTCGGTATTGCATGAAAGCTAAATTGAACAATATGCTCAAGATGTAGATTTTAAGGATGTACATGCAACTTTAAGTCATGGCAAACAAGTAGAAGAATTGGATTATCACGTTAAGGACCAACTCTTGTATCATTTGGGAAAGTTATGCATTCCACAAACAAAAAAGAGTTAACATAATCCGGGAAGCACATACTTCTCTAATATCAGGTCATTTTGGTGTAAGTAAAATAGTTGCACAGCTGCAAAGGTTCTATTATTCGCCAATAATGCATGAAACTGTTTCTAGATATATTAAAGGGTGTACCATATGTGCTAAAAATAGAACAAGGTTTTTACACCCCACTTCGAGTCCCTTCTCATCCTTGGGAAAGTTTTTCCATGGATTTTGTTGGAGGATTGCCAAAATATAGGAAGGGTCATGATTATTTATATGTTATTGTGGATAGGTTCAACAAAATTTGTATTTTAATACCTTGTAACAAGCAGATTATAGCTGAAAAAACAACAAAGTTGTTCTCTCAGCATGTATGCGTTCATTTTGGGTTACCTACTCCTATTGTATCTGATCGAGATTCTTGATTTGTTGGGAAGTTTTGGTCTAGTATAAGGGAGTTAATGGACACCAGACAAAAGAAGAGCACAACCTTTCATCCACAAATAGATGGCCAAACAGTGGTGGTCAACAGGACAGTGATCCAATTGCTTAGAGGCTATTGCAGTAAGCATCCCAAGCTTTGGGATGAGCATTTATGTTATCTACAACATGCTTACAACCGTGCTAAGCACTCTTCTACACAAAGATCTCCTTTTGAGACTTGTTTTGCTTTTATACCAAGGTCTCCCTTGGATTTTGTCTTTAGTAAAGACATAGCAATTGATTGACATAATGATGTGGACAAAGCAACCAAGTTCATTGAATAGATCCAAGAAATTCACGAGGCAGTGCAGGAACAACTGGAAAAGAACCAAATCAAGTACAAGGCAAGGCATGATAAGCATCAAATTGAGCATAGCTTCCAAGTTGGTGATCAAGTCTAGCTGTACATCAACAAATATAGAATGCAAGGTGAAGGTAAGAAATTGAAACTAATAAGGTATGGGCCTTTCAAGATACTTGAGAAAATTGGTGAGAATGCTTTTTGCCTTTATTTTCCAGCTTACATGCACATTTATTCAGTGGTTAATGCAGAGAAATTGAGACTATTTGAACCTTCATTGATTGAATATCCCGAAGAGCAAAGTCAATTGCCTTCTATTGATGATATGTTTCTTGAATATCTCAATGAGTTGCAAGAAGATACAGTTCTGGACAGGAAGGTGAGAACTACGCGTAGAGGGGATGTTGAGTACCTCAGAATCAGAATCAAAGGTTCAAAACCAAGCAGTGCAAGATGGATAGAGATTGGACAAGTGAGGAAGTTGTATCCTCACTTGATTTATGCTTAAAAACGAAATTTTGGTGGTCCAAAAGCCCTTTTTAGTGGGAAGGCGTGATCCAAATGGATCCTAGAAAACTCTCTAAGTCTTCAAAGTCTTCTAAAACTTCAAGACTATCACAAAAGAAGAGCCTTTTAAAAAGTCATATTGCACTATCAGGAGGCGAAAACATAGAGAAAACATTGAAAAACAGAGTATCCGTGGCTTAAAACTACTTTTCATGGAAGCCATCGGATCTGGCCGATCCACTGTCTAGATCCGATCAGCAAATCGCAATCGGTGGGAGCAAGCGGAGGCTATCGATGGAGACCACATGGTATATGCGACAATGATCAGAGGGGTCAACGAGGACCATCGATCAAGCGCGCAGATCGACGGCCCAAGTTGAATCGCGATATCGCAATCGACGATTATAGAGGAGCGCTTACAAATGGCCCGGGTGTATGTGCAATATGTGATTGCGATATAACAATATCTCATCGGAGCTACACAAAGGATTGGGGCTGATTCATGCGACTGTGGTAGCGAGACCCGACGAGATTATAAATGAAAACATATATATTTTGAGTTCCGTAAAACAAAACTTTCCTTTGTATTTGCATTTTTCGTTAAATAAACGAAATATGAAGGAAAGTGCCGATGCGATGAAACCAGACCTGAAAGGGTTTATGAATGCACATGCGTAATATTTCAAGTCTGTCTAAAGCCATTTTACAGGGTTTTTCAATGTTTAATGTATTTTTTTATACAAAGGAAACAAGCGGGATTTTGGGTGGCCGTAGGTGGTCAGTGGTTTTGGTGAGGCTCCACCCGAGCCCATACACTGGCGGCCACGTGCCCAGGCCTTGGAGAGAGAAAAACACCCTTTTCAGGCGGTTAACCCCCATATGAATGAGCCGCCCGAAATGAACCACAATCGTTGGATCTAGATCTCCCAGATCAACGGTGGAGATGCGATGTCAATACACAAGCGGACCTGATAGGAGTTATAAGGGGAATTAATAGTATTTCAAATACGATAAACGACAATTTGGTGAATTTCCTGTGTTTTTAGTGTATTTCTCTGTGAACACAAAGAACGTTGTTGCTGGGGATTTCAAAGGCCTGATGACCCATTCTGTTACAGAACAAGAGGCCACCATCCCTGTAGGCGTTTAGCAATGATTGCTAACACTAGGAAGGGGATCTGAGTGGACAGAGGCCGGGAAGCCAAAGAGCCCGAGAAGGAGAAATGAACAGACAACGCTGATTGGATTTAAAGCCACAGACTGATAGAAACAGAGACAAGTAGTGCTTTAACAGAGAGCAAACAGAGACAAAGAGTTATTGAGGAGAGTCTATGTACCCAGAATGACTTGGGGGATCCAAGTCAAGCCTTGTTGTTTTGTATCTATTGTGTGAGACTCAAATTGAGCTCACCTTTGTAAAAACTCTGCTTTTGAAGACATAATAGAGAGGTCACCACTGAATGCTGGACCAGGGGATGTAGGCCAGGAGTGTTGGGTGAACTCCTTCTTAAACTTGTTGTGTTTATATGTGTTTGTCTATTATGTTCTTTAACCGCTTCATTGTCTATGTATTTTGTAATCTTATCGAACCATTGCACAAAGTAACATAGGAAAATCCATGCACATGAGTCTGTAATACCTTAATAATTGTCTACATCTTATCATTAGATCAAGTGGTATCAGAGCTTTAGGTTTGCTAAGGTTAGACAAGCTTGTGCTAGATTGTTGAATGGTAACTAAGTCAAAGCTCAAATTAGGAGAAGAAGAACTATTTGAGGCTAACCCAGAAATTGGAAGAGTCTATCCTAGGAGGAAAATGGCAGAAGAAATTCCCTTGGAATCAAACTCTCAGTTCATGGACAGTTTCATGACCATGAGAGCCATGGTAGAAGAGATGTATCGAGAATTTAAGAAAGGTCGAGGTGAAAGTACTTCAACCTCCAAACAAGACAAAGGAACATAGGAACCTCTTCTAGTTGCCATTTAGAAGGAAAAGGGAAAAGGGAAGAGCCTCCTCTATCAACACGTCCTTCTAGCCCTGAAAATAAAAAGAAGAAACAATCTTTGATTAAATTAGATGTAAAATTTGATTTGCCAATAGAGAATTAAATGCAGAAAAGCTAGATAAATGGATTAGACAGATTGATGTATATTGCAAGGTGTATAACATCGATTCAAAAAGGTTAAAGATTCAGTTGGCCAGCCTTCACCTTGGAGGAACTGCCCTAGTGTGGTGGGAAGGTAGGACATAAGCTGATTTGAAGAAGCATGGTAAAATTCTTTCTACCTGGAGTGAATTTGTTTCTGTTATTAAAAAACAATTCTATCCACTAGCTTATATGTAGCAAGCAATGATGAGTTGGAAAACTCTTCGCCAATTAAAGGCGAAAATTGTACAAAGCTATACCCAGGAATTTAGAAAAAGAGCTTTAATTCTAGGCATTTCCCTAGAGTCACCTGAAACTTTGTTGAAGTATATAGGTGGTCTACATAGCTATTTGAGGTACACCATTCTCATATTTAACCCCACTAGCATAGATGAGGTATCCGTTCAGGCTACACATCTAGAGGCTAGAGGCAAGAATGTGAACCCAGAGATTGGGGGATCATCAAAACCCACTGCAAGCAAGAACAAGGAAAAGAAGAAGCAAAAATGGAAGGAGAGGATGACAAACACTGTATAGAAAGAGAAACCTTCATGCACTCACTGCAAGAAGGATGGGCATGATGATGAACACTGCTGGTCTTTTCATCTAGAGCTAAAACCCAAGAAGTTTGGTGGTAAGAAGAAGAAGACTGCTCTTGCTATTCAGAAAAATTTGGGGTCAGACTCAGGTGATGAAACAACAGTCACAGCCACAGGTATAAAAGGTAAAAATTCTGAAGCACCTATTAGTAATTCTGCACAATCTATTGATAATGAAGACAATGAGAGGAAAAGACATGACCTTTTTCATATTAGAGTTATTTTCAAGTATCAAAAGATTGATACTTTATTTGATAGTGGTTCACAAGTAAACTTGATTTCTGAAACAATTGTAAAGAAGTTTGGCTTACTAACAACACCTCACAAGAAGCCATATCCATGAGGTTGGGTATGCGATAAAGCAAAGCTACAAGTGACTAGACAATGTAAACTTAGGTATGCTATTGGGTTAACTTTTGTAGATGAGGTTGAGTTAGACATAGTTCCCTTGGATATATGTGGTATTTTTTTAGGAAGTCCTTACTTGTATGATAGAAAATCCATTTTCTATAGAACTGAAAAAAAAGTATCAACTCACAAAAGATGTAATATAATATATTTTAAGAGCTCATCAACTCAAAAATAACTACACTCTCATAAACTCAGGGCAGATGAAAAGAATTGTAAATTCATGCAAGCAATTTTTACTAATGGTTGTAAATCAAAAGACCCCTGATAAAACCAATGCATTTTAAGGCTGTGATGCTAAACAGAAAGCTGATTTAGAAAAAGTTCTTTCAGAATATGATATCCTATTTCAAGAACCTAAAGGTCTACCACCCAAAAGGGAAATACTACATGATATTCATTTGTAGCAAGATGCTCCATTGCCTAACAACGGAATGTACAGGTTATCCGCTTTAGAGAATGCAGATATCAAGAAGCAGGTACAGGAGCTGCTCGATAAAGGGTTCATAAGGCCAAGAACATCACCATGTGGATCTCCAATTGTGTTGGTGAGAAAGAAAGATGGTTCGTGGAGGATGTGCATTGATTACAGAGCACTAAATAAAATAACGATCAAGAATCGTTATCCTCTTCCTTGCAAAGATGATCTATTAGATTAGTTGAAATAATATTTTTACTTTTCCAAGTTGGACTTACGTAGTGGCTACCATCAGGTCAGAGTTGTAGAATAAGATGCATGGAAGTCTGCTTTCAAAATCGAAGCAAGGGCTGTATGAATGGCTAGTTATGCATTTTGGCTTAACTAATGCTGCTGCCACATTTATGAGAGTTATGAATGATGTACTCAGGCCTTACATTGATGATTTTGTAATTGTATATTTAGATGACATTCTTGTTTTCAGTAAAACATGGGAAGAACGTTTAAAGTAGGTAAAGCAGACTCTATATGTTTTGAAAAGAAAAAATCTCTATGTTAAGTTATCAAAATGTGAATTTGGCAAAACATCTTTGAATTATTTGGGTCATATTTTAGGGGGTGGTGAATTGAAGATAGATCCCTCTAAGGTTGAAGTCATTGCGAACTAGCCTAAACCCAAATCTGCTACAGAAGTTAGGAGCTTCCTAGGAGCAGCACAATATTCGAGAATGTTTATTGCTAACTTTTCCTTGATTGCAGCTCCCTTACATGCTTTAACAAGATTGAACAAGGTGTTTTAGTGGGGAGGAAAATAGTAGAAAGCCTTCGACACCTTGAAAGAATAAATTAGTACAGCACTAGTACTAGTATTGCCAGATCTTCAAAGACCATTCGAGATTGAAATAGATGGAAGTGACTATGCCATGGGAGAACTATTGATGCAACATGGTATTTACCCATATGTTATCATTCTGAGAAATTTAATTCTATAGTAGTTAATTATCCCACATATGATAAAGAATTGTATGCATTAGTACAGAGGGTGAATAATTGGAAACATTACCTAATGGGCAAAGAAACAGTTATACATACTGATCATCAACCACTTCAATATTTGCACTGACAAACTAAATTGCAGCAATCATGACACTATAGGTGGATGGGTTTTCTACAACAGTTTCATCTTGTCATCAGATATAAGAAAGGCATACACAATAAGGTTGCAGATATGTTATCTAGACCAATCATAAATGCATGTACTATACTTAAGCATAATTCAGTGTTGCATGAAAGCTACATTGAACAATATGCTCAAGATGTAGCTTTTAAGGATGTATATGCAACTTTAAGTCACGACAAACAAGTAGAAGAATTGGATTATCATGTTAAGGACCAACTCTTGTATCATTTGGGAAAGTTATGCATTCCTCAAACTGAAAGAGTTAACATAATCCGAGAAGCACATACTTCTCTAACATCAGGTCATTTTGGTGTAAGTAAAACAGTTTCATGGCTACAAAGGTTCTGTTATTGGCTGAGAATGCATGAAACAGTTTCTAGATATCTTAAAGGGTGTACCATGTGTGCTAAAAGCAAGCCCAACAATAGAAAACTAGGCTTGTACACCCCACTTCCAGCTCCTTCTCATCCTTGGGAAAGTGTTTCCATGGATTTTGTTGGAAGATTGCCAAAATCTGGAAAGGATCATGATTATTTATATGTTATTGTGGACAGGTTCACAAAAATGTGTATTTTAATACCTTGTAACAAGCAGATTACAGTTGAACAAACAACAAAGTTGTTCTTTCAGCATGTATGGGTTAATTTTGGGTTACCAACTCCTATTGTAGCTGATTGAGATTCCCGATTTGTTGGGAAGTTTTGGTCTAGTCTATGGGAGTTCATGGATGCCAGACTAAAGAAGAGCACAACCTTTCATCCACAAATAGATGGCCAAATAGAGATGGTCAATAGGACAGTGATCCAGTTTCTCAGAGGCTATTTCAGCAAGCATCCCAAGCTTTGGGATGAACATTTATGTTATGTGCAACATGCTTACAACTGTGCTAAGCACTCTTCTACACAAAGATCTCCTTTTGAGACTTGTTTTGCTTTTATACCAAGGTCTCCCTTGGATTTTGTATTTAGTAAAGACATAGTAGTTGATGGACATAGTGATGTGGACAAAGCAACCAAGTACATTGAACAGATCTAAGAAATTCACCAGGAAGTGCAGGAACAACTGGAAAAGAGCCAAGACAAGTACAAGGTAAGGTATGATAAGCATCGAATTGAGCATAACTTCCAAGTTGGTGATCAAGTATGGCTGTACATCAGCAAAGGAAGAATGCAAGGTGAAGGTAAGAAGTTTAAACCAATAAGGTATGGGCCTTTCAAGATACTTGAGAAAATTGGTGAGAACGCTTTTCGCCTTGTTTTTCCAACTTACATGCACATCTATTCAGTGGTTAATGTGGAGAACTTGAGACTATTTGAACCTTCATTGGTTGAAGATCCCGAAGAGCAAAGTCAGTTGCCTTCTATTGATGATCTGTTGCCTGAATATCTCGATGAGTTGCAGGAAGATACAATTCTGGATAGGAAGGTGAGAACTACATGTAGAGGGGATGTTGAGTACCTCAGAATTAGACTCAAAGGTTCAAAACAAAGCAGTGCAAGATGGATAGAGATTGGAAAAATGAGGAAGCTGTATCCTCACTTGATTGATGCTTAAAAACCAACTTTTGTTGGTCCGAAAGCCTTTTTCAGTGGGAAGGCGTGATCCAAATGGATCCTAGAAAACCCTCTAAGTCTTCAAAGTCTTTTAAACATTCAAGACTATCACAAAATAAGATCCTTTTAAAAGGTTGGATTACACTATCGGGAGGCAAAAACATAGAGAAAAAATTCAGAAACAGAGTATCGGTGGCTTAAAACTACTTTTCATGGGAGCCGTCGGATCTGGCTGATCAATGGTTCAGATCCAATCGGAAAATTGCAATTGACGATGGTAAGTGGAGTCTATCAGAGGAGACCACATGGTATATGCGACAACGATCAGCGGGGTCAACGAGGACCGTCGATCAAGCACGCAGATCGACGGCCATAAGTTGAATCGCGATATCACAATCGATGTTTATAGAGGAGCGCTTACAAATGGCTCGGGGGTATGTGCGATATGCGATTGTGATATCGCAATATCGCATCGGAGCAACACAAAGGAGCAAGGCCAATTCATGCAACTGCGATAGCTAGACCCGATAGGATTATAAATAAAAACATATATATTTTGAGTTCCGTAAAACAACATTTTCCTTTGTATTTGCGTTTTTCGTTAAATAAATGAAATATGAAGGAAAAGCGTCGATGCAATCAAACTGGACTGAAAGGATTTATGAATGCATATGAATAATATTTCAAGTCCATTTAAAGCCATTTTACAAGGTTTTTCAGTGTTTAATGTATTTTTTTATACAAAGGAAACAAGCAGGATTTCGGGTGGCCATAGGTGGTAAGTGGTTTTGGCCGGGCTCCACCCAAGCCCATACACTGGCTGCCACATGCCCAGGCCCCGGAGAGAGAAAACCACCCTTTTCGAGCATCTAACCCTCGTATGAATGAGCCGTCGAAAATGAACCACAACCGTTGGATCTATATCTCCCATATTAGTGGTGGAGATGCAATGTCGATACACAGGAGGACCCGATAGGAGTTATAAGGGGAGTTAATAGTATTTCAAATCTGATAAACGACAGTTTGGAAAATTTCCTATTTTTTTAGTGTATTTCTATATGAACTCAAAGAACGTTGTTGCTAGGGATTTCAAAGGCCCAATGTCCCATTCTGTTACAGAACAGGTGGCCACCATCACTGTAGGCATTTAACAATTACTGCTAATGCTCAAAAGGGGATCTGAGCAGACAGAGGCAGGGAAGCCAGAGAACCCGAGAAGGAGAAATGAACAGACAACGTCGATTGGCTTTAAAGCCACAGACTGACAGAAACAGAGACAATCAGTGCTGAAACAGAGAGCAAACAGAGACAAAGAGTCAGTGAGGAGAGTCTATGTACTTAGAAAGACTTGGGGGATCCAAGTCAAGCCTTGTTGTTTTGTATCTGTTGTGTGAGACTCAAATTGAGCTCACCCTTGTAAAAAATTTGCTTCTGAAGACACAATAGAGAGGTCACCACTTAAGGCTGGGCCAGGAGATGTAGCCCAGGAGTGTTGGGTGAACTCCTTATTAAACTTGTTGTGTTTGTATGTGTTTGTCTATTATGTTCTTTAACTGCTTCATTGTCTATGTATTTCGTAATATTTTCGATCCATTGCACAAAGTAACATAGGAAAATCCATGCACATGATTCTGTAATACCTTAATAATTGTCTAATATCTTATCATTAGATCAAGTGGTATCAGAGCTTTAGGTTTGCTAAGGTTAGACAAGCTTGTGCTGGATTGTTGAATGGTAACTAGGTCAAAGCTCAAATTAGGAGAAGAAGAACTGGTTGAGGCTATCCCAGAAATTGGAAGAGTCTATCCTAGGAGGAAAATGGCAGAAGAAATTCCCTTTTAATTAGACTCTTAGTTCATGGACATTTTCATGACCATGAGAGCCATGGTAGAAGAGATGTATCGAGACTTTAAGAAAGGTCGAGGTGAAATTACTTCAACCTCTAAACAAGACAAAGGAACATAGTAACCTCTTCTAGATTTCCATTTAGAAGGAAAAGGGAAAAGGGAAGTGCCTCCTCTATCAACACCTCCTTTTATCCCTAAAAATAAAAAGAAGAAAACATCTTTGATTAAATTAGATGTAAAATTTGATTTGCCAATATATGATGGAGAATTAAATGCAGAAAAGCTAGATAACTAGATTAGACAAATTGATGTATATTGCGAGGTGTAGAACATTGATTCAGAAAGGAGAAAGATTCAGTTGGCCAGCCTTCGCTGTGGAGGAACTGCCCTAGTGTGGTGGGAAGGCAGGACACAAGCTGATTTGAAGAAGCATGGTAAAATTCTTTCTACCTAGAGTGAATTTGTTTCTGCCATTAGAAAAAAAATCTATCCACTAGCCTATATGCAACAAGCAATGATGAGTTGGCACTCTTCACCAATTAAAGGGGCAAAGTGTACAAATCTATACCTAGGAATTTAGAAAAAGAGCTTTAATTCTAGGCATTTCCCTAGACTCACCTGAAACTTTGTTGAAGTACATAGGTGGTCTATACAGCTATTTGAGGCACACCATTCTCATGTTTAACCCCACTAGCATTGATGAGGTATCCGTTCAGGCTACACATCTAGAGGCTAGAGGCAAGAATGTGAACCCAAAGATTGGTGTTGTTGGGAAAAGTATCCAATTCGGAATGCCCCTATCCCACTCTAAGAGGTGATAGTGCCTTAGCAACAAACGAAGTAAACTAATTAAATATTCTTCTTTATTAAATGTAAATGAGGAAGAAGGATCTAACTAACCTGTATCTTCCGCTAGTTTGTCGATCCAAATCACTCCTCTCTTCAGTAGCTCCGAGCCTCTTGCTCCTTCACCGGCCCAGCTTCACCGAATTCCCACAAGATCACAAGAGAGAGAAACTACACAAAGATACGGATATACATTCATAAAAAGCTCAAGATCAGATTAAGCTAAACATGTAAGCATAAAAAACATCATTGGTACACAACATATAGGAGAAACTCAAATAGTTTATTGATATGATAATAAAGTCCAAGAGGAGATACAACCAAGTGAGTTCCGATCCAGCATCTACCTCCCAGCAAAGGAATCCCTTCCTCTCCTCCAACAAAGCATAAATCACCCAATGTACTAATCTCAATCTCAAACCAACAGCAATTCTCTGCAAAGTACAAAATTCCAGCCTCCTGAACCTCTGGGTGAGAGATCCATATATAGATGTAAGCAGAGAGGATGAGTTAGCTTATGTTTTGACTTGTGGCTTCTGTCTGTTAGTTCTTGCTTCCACTTGGAGGTTGAGAACCTCTTACTCATCACTTAGTCGAATTCATTGAGGCAAGTGTCATTGGAGAAGATTCTGGAAGCTTCCAAGGTCTTTCCACCTCGTTGAATGAGCTTGCCATTTGTCATTTCCCGCTCAGCGCACCCTGGTAGTGCTTCCACCTGCGTTGCAGTGCACCTAGCCAGTGTAGACTCTGCATTTCAACGCAAGCAGCTAGTGGAGCCTCTGAATTGATCTTGAATTGACTGTTTCTGAGTGGTTTTTGGTGGAGAACTTCTGGGAGAAGCTGTCATTGGTTGACCTTGTTCCTTTAGGAGCCGTAACAACATCTTTAGGGACTTTGGATCCCTTGAATTATGGACATTTCATGCTTATAGCTGTAAGGCACAAAAATGTCTATAACAGTTGCCCCCTAAAGTATGAGGTCATTTATCGGGTGAAATGCTTTATTAGGAGGATCCGAAGTTCATTCAATGCTGGGAGGAGACCTGTAATAAGATACAATACAATACATTATTTTTCATACTGCTTTCATGATCTAGCTGAGGCGGGCATTCCCATGCTCAGCTTTATAAATTCATTTTTATGTACATAGGACAGACAATTGTCTGATGATAGACTGATGATCCTGCTGAAATCATCATCCTTTGGTAGGATGATTGTCTGTGATGCAATGCTGTACATGTCAATGTCTTTATTTTTCCTGAATATATATCGCAGCCCGGATGGATGAAACTAGATCCGAGGTCTTCAAACTCGTTCGACCTTCACTCTAAGTACAAGTCGATCCATGTGAGAAATGTTTTGAAGTCGAACATGGAAAGACATCGCTTGATTACCAGTCAATGAGGTAAACCATTAACAAGCGCGAGAGGAATCACCGACAATGATAATGACCCTCAAGGTACTGCAGTACAATTCACGTGGTGTGAATAAAGGACTTGGCGTCGAACACCACGCAAAATCTTTCGGTCGAAGGTCATTGATGTATACCTATCGCCGGAAGTGAGAAACTTGCCATTGAGGCATGCAAGCTTCAAAGTACTGAAAGGGTTGTTCCTAGATCAACTTCTTGGATAATGAGCTGATGTCGACAAGAAGCAATCCGTCAAAGGAGGGCCTTAATGTATCCCACATCAGTGACACGGAACGGAGCAAATGATTTTGATGGAGGTGAAAACGATATGATGATATATAGTTCAGGGTGGCGGTCATGAAAGAATGAAGGATAATGTATGGTAGTGGATGGGACACGGTTGACTTCTCTGGATGACTTCTCTTGAACATATCGGCGACACTTGTGTGATGGATTGGTAGCATTTACCCCAAAGGTGGATGGTATGGCGAGACCATGGCGATGCGACCGGTGAATGAAACAACCCAACCCGACTCAGGCACGGAGTGGAAGTGTCATGTTCAAGAGCGACTTGCTACCAATAAAGTTCTTTGAGTTTCTCCCAATTTTTCCCCAGTCATTGCTGACTAGTATCTCTTTATTTTTGTCAAGCTTGAGGAGGATAACATATGCTTGTTCTATAATTTGCCCTTCGGGCAAACCCATCGCTATGTTTTAACGAGCCTAGCGATAGTGAAACTCGTTCTCGTCTAAAGACAAGTTTGTCGCTATTTAATGTTTTTAACGAGTCTAACGACAAAGATAACTCGGTCCTTTTCATTTTTAGAGAGTCTGAAAAGGTACGTAAAGTCAACTCCAAAAGTTCCTTTTTCGTCATCTAATCCCTTAAGTCCGAAAAAGTATAAAACAATACAAAAGGGATGAATTTTCGATAGTTTTAACGAGATGAACAAAACAAGCGCTCGATCTTTTTGTGCAATAATCCCTCAGGTACAAAAAGATTAAAATCTAGAGGAGGGATAGCACTTCCAGTCGCTTTAACGAGTTGGAAGGCCAAAACTCAGCAATCTTTTCATATTTTACGAGTCAGATGAAAAGAGCTTAAAGAAGACTCGTCTTTTGAGGAACGAGTGATAAAACGGGTTAGCATCTGATTCCAGGTAAGGGTTGGAATTTTCCAATCACGGCAGTGTCACAAGGATGGCTAGTGAAATCACTCTTCGCAGCTGTTCCTCAAAATGGGTAAACAATCATATGGAGGTGAACGATCGGCCAATGGAAAAGTGGAGGTGACGGTGCAAACACGACCAAGGCTTTAATGGCTGATAATGTTACATTCACAGCGGTTATTTACCGGAGGGTAGTTCATTTTTTAACAAGCTTAAACGCGGAAAAACACTGCTCGGTCTTATGTTTATTTTTTAACGAGCATGAACTATGTGCTAAAACTGCTCGATTATCCAGTCATATGATAAGAATGTCTCATGTAAGATGCCATTTTTTATGGATCTTGCACCTTACCAAAGCTATGCCCCGCATCCTTTCGTTATGCAAGTTCGGAAACGACTAATCCTACGAGTTTAAAGGGTTAGACCTACAGGTTTAAAGGGAGGACCTAAAAATTTTAAAAATAAATAGTCGCCCCTTGCTTGCACTCCAAAAGGTTTGCATGCCCCCAGGTATAAAGTACGATTTCAAGGTTACCCCTCAATTTGCAGATAAAACATTTGTTTTACCAGGAAAGGCCTACCTCTTTCAGGTTACCCAAAGATTGTTTCATCAATGCAGCGAACAAAACACTTCTTCGACGATGTCTACCAAGATAGACAAAGGTGAGTGACAACGAGCGCCAAACACATAACTTTGACAAAAGAATCTTATTCTAGAATAACCCCTCTTCCAAGACGGACGGGGTATAGACTAGTCATATTCTCCTGCGGAAACCTACCCTATACCCAAAGTTTTCCTGCCAAAGCAGACCAGGACGCATGCCCCCTGGGTTCCAGTCATATCCCTCCGAATTACTCGCACTCATCGGGAGGACGGACCGTGGGTTGAGACATTTCTTGCGTGAAGAGACCATTTAGGGATGGTATATGACTATTTGCGATGCGTGGTCTGGGAAATGAAAGCTGGTCCACGAGCTTGACCACTCTTCCTTCGTGCGGAAAACACATTGTTCTAAAGAGTGAGGAGACGATGGCTCCCATGCAATATATATAGTCTCGTCCAAGGAGTAGGTTATAATCCAAGGGTCCTTGAACGACCATCACGTTCATTTGAACGGTCTTCCCTTTCAATGTGATAGGCACATTGGGGAGGATCCCTAAAGGTCGACTGGTTCCTTTATCAAAGCCTGTCAGATTTCTCATTTCAGGCAAAAGCGTTGGCGAACCATGCGCTTTCCAAGAAATAGAGGAAAGGATACTCACAGATTCCCCCTCATCTATGATGGTGCCAGCCATGACCATTCTATATATTTGGACGATAATTCTGAATGGTATGCTTGCTAGCAAACAGGGTCTGCCTAGTTGGTTCCAGTCGAAGGAGACAACTAGGTTGCTTGGTGGTGGGACCGAGTAAACGGCCGGGTATCGCTATGACGAACTTCCTTCCTGTGATAAAGGAATGGAGGGAGTGCCCCCGTGCTTGTCGGAGTCTGTGTTGATGAAGAGAATTTGGATGGTGTCATCTTTATCCTCTTCAGTGACTGTATCATTCGAAGATAAATCCTTTGAAGGCAAGACCGGGTCAACTGCCGCCTCGACCTTTTGACTTTCGTCGGGTATGGATTCAGCTTGTTCATCTTCAATGACCGGCGCTTCAGCTGACCACTTGAGTGAGCCAGCTAGATTTTCAACTAACGAAGGACTCGACAAGAGTTTTTTATATCCAGGAGGGAGTCGTAACGGTGAAACTGGACGATCATCCAAAACTCTTTTCGCTTCGTCTAAGAAGGGACAATGGTGGATGGCATGGTTGCCTTCGCACAGTCTACAGGGAGATCTAGCTCTCCCTTTTTGTCCAAGGGCTTCACTTTCGCTAGTTGACGGTATGCATTCAACATGGCTATCAGAGGTTGATGCCACCGGATTGTGCACACGGGGAGACCAGTCCCTTAGTATCCGAGGGATGCAGGGACAATCTCTGTAGAAGTGGTCTCCCTTGCATATGACACATGGCGATTTAGGCCTAGTCAGTGCTGTGTGTGGATTTTTGTCAGACGACACTCTTTTGCCCCCAGTCACTTTTGGCTCCGTCTTCTTCTTCTCTTGCTTCTTCTTTTCCTTCTTCTCCTTAGGAACTTGGTTTTTTGTTTTACCAGTTTTGTCAAGCGAAGAGGAAGGAGCAGAGGAAGAATTAGAGGAAGTAGAAGGGTGGTGGGCAACTCTGGACTGGTCTAACTGTTGATTCGATTGTTCAGGAATAGTGGTGTTCTGAACGACATTGGTTGAGAAGAGCCAGACTGGCAAGCCAATTTTCAGTCCTAGAAGCGACAATGTGGCCATATGGGGCGCACCAACATCTCCCCAAGAGGAGAAGGGACTAGGATTTCCACCAAGGGGAATTCCTTGGTTGGTGGGTTCCATTTTCTCAACCTAAAGATCAACGCAGGAAAAAGGGGTGATTGTTCCGTTTAAAATTAATTTTAACGACGCTTTAGACACAACTTGCTTTTTCAGTTTTAAAGAGTCGAGAAAAAGCTAAAGATGACTCTAGTCTCCTTCGATGTTTTAACGAGCCCGAAGTGACAAATGCTCGGATGGACTTTTTCTGTTATAGAGTCTGAAAAAGGCCAAAAGGAAGTGCTCTAGAGTTCTAGGTAGAGGGTGTGCCAAACTTTTCGCAAAACCGCAGAATACTTTTTAAGGTACAGGCGGTCAATCTTCCCGAATGTTGTGTTCAGTGCATTGCGATCAGTAGGGCGGCTGACACGACTTCCTAAGGATAAAGGTTTTATGCCTATAGGGGTCTCCCAATATATACTCGACGGTACGTGGGAGCACAATCCGTACTGGTGCTATCGTCTCTCAGGAGGAATCACCCAACCATCAGCGAGATCGACAGTCACCAGGTTTTACGACGCCGGAACACGTCTCTAGCCTAGACCTCTATGTTGTGCGTTAAGTTACAAAGCGTTGTTAAGTTCATTCAATTTATTTTAGGTTGATCTTTCTTAGAAGTTTGCCTTTTTGGATCACCACGAGATGTATGATACAGTTCCTAAATGCAGTCTAAAGATGATAAGCAAGCTTTTATATCTTTTCAACAATGAAAATCCTAGCTACAAGGGGAAAAGGAAGACACAAACTTTTCTCAAAGAGCATAGAGCACACTGTAATGCACTTTTCCCTAAATCAAAGCATGCAAACTATCAAAATGAAAATGCACAAATGCATGTATTTGTTTTCGCTTTCTTAATATTGATGCCTAAAAAGAAAGCTGTTGTACAAATTTGAATTCGATTTCAAGTGAAAACATAAACAAGTTCCTTTTCAAAATCAAAAAGATGATTACGACACTTTATGATTTACTTGTTTTGACACTAGAAATGCATAAATTCAAACCAAACGACAAAAGTAAAAGCTCAATCAACTGTGAACAACAAACAAACTCACTCCTAAGATCAAAACGACACTTACGACAGGTCTAGATCTAAGGGCGACAGTATGACTAGTTTACTTTTGTAATGGGAAACTGCAAATGATGTAACAAATACACAAAGAACAAATATAGTTTCTTTATACAACTGAGGTGGAATTGAGGCAAAGAAAAGGGGTTTCAGATAGGTACACTGACTGATAACAGGCTGCAAAAAACAGAGATAAAACTGAGCAAAAGGAAGCAGGGAACCACAGCTGCACAAGGCAAGGGCTGATCAGCGCACCCTCAGCACAGAGAATCTGAACTTCAGCGCAAGTATCCTTCATGGGACCTGCGTTGAAATGCGGAACCTCCTCACAGAGTCTGCGTTGAAGCAGAAACCAGAGTTGTTTCTGGGTTCTGGGTTACGGTTTGCAGTTAAATCTACAGTTTTTGGCCGGATCAAAGATATCAATTAGGTACAATTAGGAGGATGATTTAAAGGAGGACTAAGATCTATCACAAAGGGCTGTTAGAGCACTTGTGGATCAGTTTGTTCAGATCATAAAAGCAGGCCAAGTGAGTGGACTAGAGTGGCAGATCTCTACTTTGCATTTGAAAATGGCAAATGCATTTCGATTCAGCACTCCTGAGTTTATGAGAAGAACAACAATAGAAACAAAAATAAACTAACAAGATACTTTCCCCAGTGGAGTCGCCAATTTGTTGTTGGGAAAAGTATCCAATTCGGAATGCCCCTATCCCACTCTAAGAGGTGATAGTGCCTTAGCAACAAACGAAGTAAACTAATTAAGTATTCTTCTTTATGAAATGTAAATGAGGAAGAAGGATCTAACTAACCTGTATCTTCCGCTAGTTTGTCGATCCAAATCACTCCTCTCTTCAGTAGCTCCCAGTTTCTTGCTCCTTCACCGGCCCAGCTTCACCGAATTCCTGCAAGATCACAAGAGAGAGAAACTACACAAAGATACAGATATACATTCATAAAAAGCTCAAGATCAGATTAAGCTAAACATGTAAGCATAACAAAACATCATTGGTACACAACATGTAGGAGAAACTCAAATAGTTTATTGATATGATAATAAAGTCCAAGAGGAGATACAACGAAGTGAGTTCCGATCCAGCATCTACCTCCCAGCAAAGGAATCCCTTCCTCTCCTCCAACAAAGCATAAATCACCCAATGTACTAATCTCAATCTCAAACCAACAACAATTCTCTGCAAAGTACAAAATTCCAGCCTCCTGAACCTCTGGGTGAGAGATCCGTATATAGATGTAAGCAGAGAGGATGAGTTAGCTTATGTTTTGACTTGTGGCTTCTCTCTGTCAGTTTTTTCTTCCACTTGGAGGTTGAGAACCTCTTACTCATCACTTAGTCGAATTCATTGAGGCAAGTGTCATTGGAGAAGATTCTGGAAGCTTCCAGGGTCTTTCCACCTCGTTGAATGAGCTTGCCATTTGTCATTTCCCACTCAGCGCACCCTGGTAGTGCTTCCACTTGCGTTGTAGTGCACCTAGCCAGTGTAGACTCTGCATTTCAACGCAGGCAGCTAGTGGAGCCTCTGAATTGATCCTGAATTGACTGTTTCTGAGTGGTTTTTGGTGGAGAACTTCTGGGAGAAGCTGTCATTGGTTGACCTTGTTCCTTTAGGAGCTGTAACAACATCTTTAGGGACTTTGGATCCCTTGAATTATGGACATTTCATGCTTATAGTTGTAAGGCACAAAAATGTCTATAACAATTGGGGATCATCAAAACCTAGTGCAAGTAAGAACAAGGAAAGGAAGAAGAAAAAATGGAAGGAGATGAAGACAAACACTGTACAGAAAGACAAAAATTCATGCACTCACTGCAAGAAGGATGGGCATGATGATGAACACTACTAGCCTTTGCATTTGGAGTTGAAACCCAAGAAGTTCGGTGGTAAGAAGAAGAAGATTGCTATTGCTATTCAAAAATATTTGGGGTCAGACTCAGGTGGTGAAACAACAGTCACAACCACAAGTATAAAAGGTAAAAATTCTGAAGCATCTACTAGTAATTCTACACAATCTATTGATAATGAAGACAATGAGAGGAAGAGACATGAGCTTTTTCATATTAGATTTATTTCCAAGCATAAAAAGGTTGATGCTTTATTTGATAGTGGTTCACAAGTAAACTTGATTTCTGAAACAATTGTAAAGAATTTGGGCTTACTAAGAACACCTCACAAGAAGCCATATCCATTAGGTTGGGTATGTGATAAAGCAAAGCTACAAGTGACTAGACAATGTAAACTTAGGTTTGCTACTGGGTCAACTTTTGTAGATGAGGTTGAGTTAGACATAGTTCCCTTGGATATATGTGGTATTGTTTTAGGAAGTCCTTACTTGTATGATAGAGAAGCCATTTTCTATAGGACTGAAAATAAGTATCAACTCACAAAAGATGGAATAGAATATATTGTAAGAGCTCATCAGCTCAAAAATAACTACACTCTCATAAACTCAGGGTAGATGAAAAGAATTGTGAATTCATGCAAGCAATTTTTACTAATGCTTGTAAAGGAAAAGACCCCTGATAAAACCAAAGCATTTGAAGTCTGTGATGCTAAACATAAAGCTTATTTAGAAAAAGTTGTTTCAGAATATGATATCCTATTTCAAGAACCTAAAGGTCTGCCACCCAAAAGGGAAATATTACATGATATTCATTTACAGCAAGATGCTCCATTACCTAACATCGGAATGTACATGTTAGCCGCTTTAGAGAATGTAGAGTCAAGAAGGAGGTACAGGAGCTGCTTGATAAAGGGTTCATAAGGCCAAGCACATCACCATGTGGATCTCCAATTGTATTGGTGTGAAAGAAATATGGTTGGTGGAGGATGTGCATTGATTACATAGCACTGAATAAAATAACGATCAAGAATCGTTATCCTCTTCCTCGCATAGGTGATATATTATATCAGTTGAAAGAAGCTATTTACTTTTCCAAGTTGGACTTGCGTAGTGGCTACCATTAGGTCAGGGTTGTAGAAAAAGAGGCATGGAAGATTGCTTTCAAAACGAAGCAAGGGCTATATGAATGGCTAGTTATGCCTTTTGGCTTAACTAATGCTCCTGCCACTTTTATGAGAGTTATGAATGATGTACTCAGGGCTTTCATTGATGATTTTGTAATTGTATATTTAGATGACATTCTTGTTTTCAGTAAAACATGGGAAGAACATTTAAAGCATGTAAAGTAGACTCTAGATGTTTTGAAAAGACAAAATCTCTATGTTAAGTTATCGAAATGTGAATTTGGCAAAACATCTTTGAATTATTTGGGTCATATTGTAGGGGGTGGTGAATTGAAGATAGTTCCCTCTAAGGTTGACGTCATTGTGAACTAGCCTAAACCCAAATCTGCTATAGAAGTTAGGAGCTTCCTAGGAGCAGAAAAATATTGGAGAAAGTTTATTGCTAACTTTTCCTTGATTGTAGCTCCCTTACATGCTTTAATAGGATTGAACAAGGTGTTTCAGTGGGGAGGAAAACAACAAAAAGCCTTCAACACCTTAAAAGAAAAAATTAGTAAATCACCAATACTAGCATTGCCATATCTTCAAAGACCATTCGAGATTGAAACAGATGCGAGTGACTATGCCATGGGAGCAGTTTTGATGCAACATGGTAAACCCATATGTTATCATTATGATACATTTAATTCTACAGTAGTTAATTATCCCACATATGATAAAGAATTGTATGCATTAGTACAGAGGGTGAATAATTGGAAACATTACCTAATGGGCAAAGAAACAGTTATACATACTGATCATCAACCACTTCAATATTTGCACTGACAAACTAAATTGCAGCAATCATGACACTATAGGTGGATGGGTTTTCTACAACAGTTTCATCTTGTCATCAGATATAATAAAGGCATACACAATAAGGTTGCAGATATGTTATCTAGACCAATCATAAATGCATGTACTATACTTAAGCATAATTCAGTGTTGCATGAAAGCTACATTGAACAATATGCTCAAGATGTAGCTTTTAAGGATGTATATGCAACTTTAAGTCACGAAAAGCAAGTAGAAGAATTGGATTATCATGTTAAGGACCAACTCTTGTATCATTTGGGAAAGTTATGCATTCCTCAAACTGAAAGAGTTAACATAATCCGGGAAGCACATACTTCTCTAACATCAGGTCATTTTGGTGTAAGCAAAACAGTTTCATAGCTACAAAGGTTCTGTTATTGGCTGAGAATGCATGAAACAGTTTCTAGATATATTAAAGGGTGTACCATGTGTGCTAAAAGCAAGCCTAGCAATAGAAAGCTAGGCTTGTACACCCCACTTCCAGTTCCTTCTCATCCTTGGGAAAGTGTTTCCATGGATTTTGTTGGAGGATTGCCAAAATCTGGAAAGGGTCATGATTATTTATATGTTATTGTGGATAGGTTCACCAAAATGTGTATTTTAATACCTTGTAACAATCAGATTACAGTTGAACAAACAAAAAAGTTGTTCTTTCAGCATGTATGCGTTCATTTTGGGTTACCAACTCCTATTGTATCTGATTGAGATTCCCGATTTGTTGGGAAGTTTTGATCTAGTCTATGGGAGTTCATGGACGCCAGACTAAAGAAGAGCACAACCTTTCATCCACAAACAGATGGCCAAATAGAGATGGTCAATAGGACAGTGATCCAGTTGCTTAGAGGCTATTGTAGCAAGCATCCCAAGCTTTGGGATGAACATTTATGTTATGTGCAACATGCTTACAACCATGCTAGGCACTCTTCTACACAAAGATCTCCTTTTGAGACTTGTTTTGGTTTTATACCAAGGTCTCCCTTGGATTTTGTCTTTAGTAAAGACATAGTAGTTGATGGACACAGTGATGTGGACAAAGCAACCAAGTACATTGAACAGATCTAAGAAATTCACTAGGAAGTGCAGGAACAACTGGAAACGGGCCAAGCCAAGTACAAGGCAAGGCATGATAAGCATCAAATTGAGCATAGCTTCCAAGTTGGTGATCAAGTCTGGCTGTACATCAGCAAAGGCAGAATGCAAGGTGAAGGTAAGAAGTTGAAACTAATAAGGTATGGGCCTTTCAAGATACTTGAGAAAATTGGTGAGAACGCTTTTCGCCTTGATTTTCCAACTTACATGCACATCTATTTAGTGGTTAATGTGGAGAATTTGTGACTATTTGAACCTTCATTGGTTAAAGATCCCGAAGAGCAAAGTTAGTTGCCTTCTATTGATGATCTGTTTCCTAAATATCTTGATGAGTTGCAGGAAGATACAGTTCTGGACAGGAAGGTGAGAACTACGCGTAGAGGGGATGTTGAGTACCTTAGAATCAGACTCAAAGGTTGAAAACAAAGCAGTGCAAGATGGATAGAGATTGGACAAATGAGGAAGCTGTATCCTCACTTGATTGATGCTTAAAAACCAACTTTTGTTGGTCCGACGACCTTTTTCAGTGGGAAGGCATGATCCAAATGGATCCTAGAAAACCCTCTAAGTCTTCAAAGTATTTTAAACATTCAAGACTATCACAAAAGAAGAGCCTTTTAAAAGGTCGGATTACACTATCGGGAGGCAAAAACATAGAGAAAACATTGAAAAACAGAGTATCGACAGTTTAAAACTACTTTGCATGGGAGCCATCAGATTTGGCTGATCAACAGTCCAGGTTCGATTGGAAAATCACAATCGGCGGTGGCAAGTGGAGGCTATCAGTGGAGACCACATGGTATATGCGACAAGGATCAGCGGTGTCAACAACGACTGTTGATCAAGCATGCAGATCGACGGCCCAAGTTGAATGGGGATATCGCAATCGGTGATTATAGAGTAGTGCTTACAAACAACTCGGGGGTATGTGCAATATGCGATTGCGAAATCGCAATATTGCATTGGAGAAACACAGAGGAGCAGGCCCGATTCATGCGACTGCGATAGCCGGACCCGACGGGATTATAAATAAAAACATATATATTTTGAGTTCCGTAAAACAACATTTTCCTTTGTATTTGCGTTTTTCGTTAAATAAACGAAATATGAAGGAAAAGTGCCGATGCGATGAAGCCGGACCCAAAAGGTTTTATGAATGCATATGCATAATATTTCAAGTCTGTCTAAAGCCATTTTACGGGGTTTTTCAGTGTTTAATGTATTTTTTTATACAAAGGAAACAAGATGGATTTTGGGCGGCCGTAGGCCGTAAGTGGTTTTGCTTGGGATCCACCCGAGCCCATACACTCACTGCTACATCCCCAGGCCCTGGAGAGAGGAAAACCACCCTTTTCGAGCAGTTAACCCCCGTATGAATGAGCCACCTGAAATGAACCACAACCGTTGGATCTAGATCTCCCAGATCAACGATGGAGATGCGATGTTGATACACAGGCGCACTCAATAGGCATTATAAGGGGAATTAATACTATTTCAAATCTAAAAAATGACATTTTGGTGAATTTCCTGTGTTTTTAGTGTATTTCTCTATGAACACAGAGAACGTTGTTGCTGGGGATTTCAAAGGCTCGATGACCCACTTCGTTACAGAACAAGTGGCCACCATCCCTATAGGAATTTAGCAATGATTGCTAATGCTCAGAAGGGGATCTGAGCGGAAAAAGGCTGGGAAGCCAGAGAGCCCGAGAAGGAGAAACAAACAAACAATGCCGATTGGCTTTAAAGCCATAGACTGACAGAAATAGAGACAAGTAGTGCTGAAACCGAGAGCAAACAGAGATAGAGAGTTAGTGAGGAGAGTCTATGTACTCAGCAAGACTTGGGGGATCCAACTCAAGCCTTGTTGTTTTGTACCTGTTGTGTGAGACTAAAATTAAGCTCACCTTTGTAAAAACTCTGCTTCTGAAGACATAATAGAGAGGTCACCACTGAAGGTTGAACCAAGAGATGTAGCCCAGGAGTGTTGGGTGAACTCCTTATTAAACTTGTTGTGTTTATATGTGTTTGTCTATTATGTTCTTTATTTCACAATCTTATCCATCCATTGCACAAAGTAACATAGGCAAATCCATGCACATGAGTCTTTAATACCTTAATAATTGTCTAATATCTTAGCATCAGATCAGGTAATGGTCGAAATTGAACCCCTTTCACATGAGTATGAGCCCAATGTAGTTCTTGATTTCTCTAGTCATTAAAAAAATATTTAAAAAAAGAAGAACTTTTGCATTAATATAGGGATAAGCTAGGATTCTTCTACTAGAAACTTACTTTTTGGGCGTAGGCCAAGAAGAGACAAGTGGGAACTAAAGATGATCATAATAAAAAATACCCAAGTAGAATAAGAAGAATTTGAACTATCAAGTGTGTAATAGACATCCAACTAATTGTAATTACCCAAACAGAACAAGAACAATTTGAACTACAAAAGATCCAATGGGAATCTAACATATTTTTAAGAATTTGTTAAGGGACATGATGATATAGAACAACTTGTTATAAGAGAAGATGCACTTTTTTCTTACTTTAATATAAGAGTTGAATCTATAGAAACATCAGTATTTATAAATATCATGGAAAAAGGGAGAGAAAAGAACATTAATGTTTTTCATTTCCAACTTAGTAAATAGAAGAAGACACAAAGATGAAAACATAGATTGCTATTCTCTTGCTCATTTTTATGAGTTGACCATTGAAGACTCAAATACCATTCTCCTTGAATTTTAGGTTCTATGTAGAACTTATCATAATATCAATATAAATACATGTTAAATCTAGATCTACCAAGTGTAGAGAGGAATCAAATTTCTCTAGGTGAAAACCTCTTTTTGAATGCAAAATTTGAGGAAAGGTTTGCACCTAAGTGATTTGATCCCTCTAAGTGCTTAGTAGATTTAGAGTTAAGACATATCTAATCTGATTCTTTATAATATTGTTTATATTTATATGAATTTCACATATCTATATATAGAAATGTTCTTATTTATAATTTTACTAAGACCCTCATAATACATATAGCTACATACATAAGCTCATGTCATATTTCATTAACATTAACATTTTTACAATTTTTACAATTTTATATTTAAATGTGATATATGTGTGTGCGGGGGTAAGATGGATCTTAATTTATTGCTAATATTTATATTTTATCTATATTTCACACACACACACACACACACACACACACACATGCGCATGCGCGCACACACACACATATATATACACCTTTTTAGTGCAAAATTTGAGGATAGGTTTGCACTTAGGAGGTTTGATCCCTCTGAGCGCTTGGCAGATTTTGGGTTAAGATGGATGATACAGGGAATATTTTAAGGATGGGAATTTATCTTAAAGGTTAGAAACCTTGGAGAATCTTACTAATCCGTAATATGCAAACTATAAGATGCTTGGTAATATTTTAGTAAAAATATTCAAACTTCTAATGATTTTATATAGTCTCTATTAAATTTTGGCGATATATAAGGTCAAATGTTTTTTTTCTTGTAAAATTTAGGCGAATCATTTTTATGGAAAACGGGAATTTGTGATTCTGTTTTTTGGAAAAAGAATGGAAAATTAGCCCATCTATGAATATTAGCCCCTAAAATTTTCCGCAATGGATCTATGATAATTCTTTATAATACTATTTTAATTTATATAAATTTCACACACACATGCACACATAGAAATGTTCTTATTTTTACTTTTATTAAATTCCTTATAATACATATAGCTACATATCCTCATGACATATTTCAATTACATTAACATTTTATAATTTCATTTTTAAATGTGATATATGTGTGGAAGGGGGGGGTTGTGGTGGAGGTTAAAATTGATATTAATTTTTTTGTGGATAAATCGCTCCTGCAGATAGAAGTGATCTCCCTAGGTTCAGTGGCTCAACCTAGAAACAATGAGACAAAATGCAATGTATTTCCCTTGAGATATTTGAAACATTAGAAGAATACTTACTTGGAATTCAATGCAAGCTTCCTTCTTCTCTTCACTTGTTCGCTTAAGCTCCAACTTTGGATTCCAAGAGTAGAACCTGTAAATCATCCAAAACAAGCAAAGATACCAAAATAGACAATATGGTATATTAAAATAACTCTAAAGAAGAGATTAAGGAATCTTATTCTACACATGTAAAAGAAAATACATAGTGTATGGGAAAAACAATGCACTTTGTATTAATAGAAATCGAAAAATATTAAAACCCTTTTTAGGTCTTGATGTTGTGAATCTCTCACAGCTTTATTGTCCTTTCTTTTCCATAATGATAAGCCTCCAATCTCATGAATATCTAAGGATGGATTATGGAACTCCAAAGTTAAATGAGAAACATAAGAGAAAGAATTAGAGTCTCCAAAATCCAACCCAAATGCTATAGAAGGTATTTATTTTATAGGACAAATGAGGAAGTTTTAGATACACCATACTAGGGCTAGATCCACTTTAAAAGGTGATAAGGTCCATGGGATAAGAGGTAAAACCTTACTAGTAGGAATTCAAGATCATATTCAATAGTAAATGGAAGAATCGGTTCTCGAAGCATCCAAAAGGGGAAGCTTCAAAATTATATTTTTTTTTTCTCATTTTAAGGTATCATCACACTTATTGTAAAGGCAACCCGTACTGAACAGCGCAAGTTTCATGTGTGTAACCTGAGCCATTGAATTTTGTTGAGAGAGTAAGTGCGACATGGTATTAAATTAGGGGTTTTTGCCATTGTAATCGAGGATCTTTACAACTTTGGGGAAGGTTTCTCTTTAGGTATTGCAAGGGATTGATGCAAAGTTTATTGGATCGCGAGAGATCCAGATTCAGGGTATTTTGCATAAGCCTGAAAAAATGGTCAGTATCATTAATTTATAACTACCTGTTAGCTCTGCTATGAACTTATGCGTTTGGAGAACCAAATTACTACTGTGGCAGTGTTGTTTCATGCTCGTGGCAGTTTATTTGATCTTTCCTCCTTCCATATCATTTTCCCTACTTTCCCTTAACCCCGTTATCTCCACTTTCCTCTCTTATCCTTATAGACCCCATTATAATCATATTTCCCTTGGCTCTTGGGCTTCTTTTTGTTTAAAACTTTTATAAACCCCCGATGACCTTTATAAAACTATGTTAACCTATTTTTATTTTTAACCCCGACGTTAAAGCCCTAACCTTTTATAACGCGTGCATAAAATAAAAGCTGCTATCGACGGGGCCCTCCCCTGTCACATCAAACAATAAACTCGTGCATTCATTTCGCGCTGTTCGATCTTACCTCGCTAGGATCCAACGATAGACGCTTCCCCTGCTCTGCGAACCTGCGCATGCAATAAACCACAAGGAAAGTGGTTTCGCGCTTGTCAAATCAGACACGCGGCACTTGCTGACTCATATCGCACCCTCCTTGTACGTTTACCACCATTGCCCATAAGCGGTGCGGGGAAACCGCTTCTCGCCATCGTACATGGCTCTCCGCCCGTTAGCCTGTGTTCATCTCCGTCTCTCGTCAGCCATCAGATCATTCCCACCACGATCCAATGGCCATCGTTCATCTGTTCACATACCTCCCGATAGCCCTCTCAGATCTAATCTTAGTCGTCAATCTGCCAGATCTAACGGCTAGTGTTCGTTCTCAGCTCCTGGTTCATTGTTCATGAATTTTATGTGTTTTGGGCTTGTCCTCTACGCCTGAAGGAGGAAGGAGACCGCGATCCAGCAGTTTTGTGCATTAAATCCTCAGGTACCACATTCAAAGAACAACACGGTCGAGTAAGAAAGGACGATCCTCGAGCAGTTCAACACCTTCAGCAGTTATGGATATTTATTCATGAAACATTCCAACTGTTCGAGGGGTACAACAAAGTACTAGAGAATGTCAAATTTGTTAATTAAAACAATCAGAATGTATCAGAGGCCCATAATAGTTTGTAAATGCAGTTGGTGGTCAGTTATGACCCCTTCACGCTTAGGGCAACAGAGCAATTTTGTGAAAAACTCCATATATACTGAAAAACAAGATGTAATCAAGGGGATGAGTGTTATTTTGTTGTAAGCTTCAACTTCTGGAGACTATAACTACTGTGATACCTGTAGCGTCTGGTATTCATTTTCAGCTAATACAAGCTTCTTTTGATGTTAATTGCTCACTGTCCACTTCTTCTTGTTGTTCCAGGTTGTGCCTATTTGCATTTAATCATGTACTGTTAATGTTTAGCATTAGAGGGGCTGTCATCCCACCTCTGTGTTAGGATTTAGCATGTATTGTTGAATTTGTATGCAGGTTTCTGTTGTTTTAATGCCATAGAGCTGTTATCCTGTCTGTGTATTAGAAAACAGATTTACAAACTTTTTAACTAGTTGCAGCCGGCCATCACAGGGTCTTGTGCATCTGCTGGTGTGGTTAATCTTCTCCATCATCACATTTTCTTTAAAACTGTGAGTAATTGGTGGTCTAAAGCCTTGTAGTCTGGGGGTGTTCACCCATGTCTGGGGTTAAGAATAGTAGGAGTGGTTATCTGGCTTGAGTATGCAGCATTTGTTTCATTCATCCACCATTTATCCAAAATTTTTGTTGAGTTTGTAATGTTCTCGAGCATCTCTGATATACAACCTAGGAGAGGTTCTTGGTGTGATAACATTAATTGGTGCCGTTACGGGGAGAGGAGAATTGAAGCTCAGCTTCCCTGGGAGAACGACACAGCTTCAAGCTTTGATGATATACAAGGTTTGAACACATATTTTTGGTTTTAATCATCTATCTGACGACTCCACCAGAGGAAGACCATCCTTTGGAGACTCCACATTGAAGTTCTGGCTCAGTTTGTGAGAAATACTCGAAGAAATCCTCAGAAATCACCTACTGAATCAGTGCCTAAACCTGAGAGGACTGTCAAATCGAAGAAAGCATCACAGAAAGGGGCATCAAGATTAGGTAAGCCTAAGAAGTTTCATTCATCTCTGAAAGATAAAGTTGTAGCTAAACATTTAGAGTTCGAAGATTTAGAACCCATCACTATTAATAAGGAAAAGCCTTCAGAGATTAGTTCAGCCCCTTGTGCAGTTAGTTCCCCTTTGAATATCAGTCCAAATAAAGCTTCCCATTCAGTCCAAAACATCCCTTTATCTCTGCCATCTATCACATTACTCCCTACCATTCAATCTGCTAGTATTCTTCCAAATATTCCAATCATGGCAGGACAGCAAGCACCTAGAAGGATAGAAAGAATTGTTGCTGCTAGATATGGACCTCTAGTCTTGCCTGTTCCTTTAAATCCTATGCCTGTGGGAGAATATTAGAAATATATGCCTAAATTCACTGGCACAGAGGGAGTAATAGCAGAAGAGAACTTAGAAGCTTTTTACAGTTATGCTGATAATTTAGATATAAGTGAAAATGATGTGTGGATGAGAGTTTTTGTCCAGAGCCTTGACAGAGAAGCTAGGAAGTGGTTTAGAGAATTACCTCAGAGATCTATAATTGATATTGAAGCATTAGATGATGCGTTTTTGAAGAAATGGGGAGATAAAAAGGAATTTTTGTATTATCATACAGAGTTTGGTAATCTGAAGAGGGAAAATGGTGAATCTTTGCCTGATTTTAATAAAAGATTCAATCGAATATATAGTAAGATACCAGCTGAGGTAAAGCCTACTCCTACCGATGCCAAACTCACTTATGCCAATGCTTTTGACTCTGATTTTTGCTTGTTGTTGAGAGAAAGGAGATGTGCTACTCTAGCAGACATGCAAGATGTAGCACTAGAAGTGGAATCCAATATTATGGCTGCAGAAAAGTTAAAAAAACAAGCTGACAGAAGGAGGCAGAGAAATCAGCTTCTACTTCTTCTGCTTCATCTTTAGAGCCTAAATTAGATAAAATGACTAAGATGATAGAGTCATTGGCTGTTGAAATTTCTAAGATGAAAGTTGAACAGAATTCAGGAAAAATAAGGCAGCAAAACACATTTGCTCCAAGAAATCCAAATCCATTCAGAAGAGCAAATGAGCAGTTACAAATAATGCAGAGGGGTGAAGGTTCAAAAGAAGAACAGAAAGTTAAAGCTCATTTCCAAAATGCGGTCCTAGAGGAAGAACAATTTAAAGAAGATGAGGATGAAATTCAATGTATGGAAGATAAAGGCGGCGCTTCATTTTTGACATTGGCTGAGTATGAACAATCATTGTTGCAAGAGCAAAATAGTCAAGAGTGGGACAGAGGAGTTGTTCTACAAACTGGTGACCAACAGAGATATAATTTTAGGTCTAATGCCAATAATGTCAAAGAGAATCCTGCCCAAAGAGCTGTTGTCCAAACAGAGTCACAAAATAGTAGGCAGAAAAGATCAGCAACTGATCCAGTCATCCTCAAAGCTCCAGTTGAAGAGGTAAAAACTTCTGATAAATCATTTTCTTCTTTCAGCTTTCAGTTAGAAGTTCAGAAATTGAAAATATCTGTGCCTTTGGTTGAGTTGGTGAAGAGTGAAGTATTTAGGAAGCCTATCCTTGAAGCCCTTGAGCTAGAAACCAAACAAACCTCCACTGACTCTGTTAATTTGCAAGATGAAAAGCCTTCCATTGTACTTAGCCCTATGATTAAACCTGGTGATAATAATTATCCATCTTTTTATGTCTCATTGACCATTCATGACAAAATCCTCCACAATTGCCTGCTAGACACAGGGGCTAGCCACAATTTAATGCCTAAAGCTGTCATGGAAGAGTTAGGCCTTGATATTACTAGACCCCATCATGATTTATTTTCTTTTGATTCAAGGAAGGTGAAATGTCTTGGATTGATTAAAGATCTGGCCATTACCTTAACTCAGCTGCCCATGAAAAGTATGATGATGGATATTGTGGTAGCAGATGTCCCTCCTAAGTTTGGAATGCTATTGTTTAGAGGGTGGATTAAGAGACTAGGTGTGACATTACAAAATGATCTTTCTTATGCCACTGTCCCAGTGTTTGGAGGAGAAAGCAGGAGATTGTATAGAGAAGCACAACTGGCATATATCATCAGTGATGAGAAGAATCCTACAAATCATGCCATATATGCAGTGGACACTGATTTTGGAGCATGTATTCTTTAAATAGAAGAATCTTAGAAGGTCGAAATGCAGCTCAGGAAACCATCAGTTCGGGCCGAGGAAGAGCAAGGAAGTCAGGTTTGGGGGATGTTCTTTGATGGGGCATGTTCCAGGGAAACTGCAGGAGCATGGATGGTGCTAGTATCTCCAAAGAAAGAAATTATTCAACTGTCTTGTAAGCTAGTTTTTCAAGTCACAAACAACATAGCAGAATATCAGGCCTTGCTGTTGGGCCTTAATGCAGCAAAAGGTAGAGGAATTAGAAGCATAAAGGTGTTTAGAGATGCTGATTTAATTATTCAGCAAGTAAATAAAACATTTCAAGCAAAGCACCCAAGGCTAAAGGCTTACAAAGATGAGGTATGGAGAATCAGAGATTCTTTTGATTATTTCTGCATTTCATACATTCCTAGAGCCCTAAATCAGCTTGTTGATTCCCTTGTTGTTTCTGCTAGTCTATTTATACCTCCTATGCCTCCCAGACTACTGTATCAAGTCCAAATGAAGTACAGAGCATCCTTGCATGACAATGTCCACCATTGGAAAGTTTTTAATGATGATGATGAGATAAATACGTTTCTACAAGTCATTGATGAGTTTTCTGAATTGTAAATTGACCAAGAGAATGATGCCTTGTTAGAAAATCACCAGTCCCAGTTTAGAAATAAAATTGGTAAAGACAACATTGTCTAGCTTCCTAGTAATCATATTCCTAAGGGCCTAATTCCTCTTGAAAGACTGTTTGACCAAAATGATGTGCTTTACAAAGCTACCCAAAAAGAATACCAATTTGCAGTCTGTAAGTATGATATAGGAAGACTAGGTCAGCCTGAATATGTAAATCTGTCCATTCATTTGTCTGTTGATCAAAGTGTTGAATACTGCAATTTAATTAGGCAATTTGTTGATGTGTTTGCCTGGGAATATAGTGACCTCAAAACTTATGATAAGAATATAATTCAGCATAAAGTCCCTCTGGAAAAAGACACTGTTCCTTTCAAACAGAAGCTGAGACCAATAAATCCTATGCTTCTTCCACTAATTGAAAAAGAAATTAAAAAATTGTTGGCTTCCAAGATCATTGTCCCTCTCAGGTATTCAAAATGGGTAGCCAATTAGGTGGTGGTGAGGAAGAAGAGAAGAGAAATAAGACTGTGTGTTGATTTCAGAAATTTGAACAAATGCTCAAATAAAGACAACTATCCTCTGCCTAAGATGGAGCATTTGTTGCAAAAAGTCTTAGGAGCTAAAGAATGTCTTTCTTGGATGGATTTTCAGGCTTTAATCAGATTGTTGTGCACCTAGATGATCAAGAAAAGACTGCATTCACCACTACTTGGGGCACTTTTATGTATGCTAAGATGCCTTTTGGATTGATGAATGTTGGAGCAACCTTTCAGAGAGCTATGGATATAGCATTTGTGGGAGAGAAGGGAAAATTTGTGCTTATCTACCTTGATGATATAATATTTTACTCCAGCAGCCATCAAAATCATTTGCAGCACTTGAAAAAAGTGTTTCTGAAGTGCAGAAGGTTTGGAATATCAGTCAATCCAAAAAAATCTCAATTTGCTTTAAATGAAGGCAAGTTGTTAGGACATGTTGTGTCTGATGCAGGTGTTCAGATTGACCCAGAAAGAGTAAAAGCAATATAGACTTTGTCTGTCCCTAGATCAAAGAAGGATATCTAATCCTTTCTGGGTAAAATTAATTTTGTCAGGAGGTTTATACCAAATTTTGCTGAACTAGTGAAGCATAGTACCTCCATGTTGAAGAAAGGAGCAGAGGTTAAATGGGTTGATACAACAAGACAATCCTTTGAGTCCATTAAGAAGGCTATTATGGAGGCTCCCACATTAATAAGTCCATATTACAGCAAGGAGTTCCACATATTTTCTGTTGCCTCTGAAGACACCCTTGCAACAGTTTTATTGCAGTCAGATGAAGAAGGTTCAGAGCATCCAGTGGCATTTTTCAGCAAGAACTTGAGGGATGCTGAACTAAGGTATGATATTATAGAAAAACAAGCATATGCTCTTATTAAATCCTTAAAGGCTTTCAGAGTTTATATCTTGCATTCAAAAATAATTGCATATGTGCCTTTTGCTGCAATAAAAGATGACTTGACTCAAACTGATGCTGATGGAAGAAGGGCAAAATGGATTGCAAAAATGATAGAATTTAACATAGAGCTGAAGCCCACTAAACTGGTCAGAGGTCATGGGCTTTCCAAATTATTAGCTGAAGAAAAATGCATATCGTTAGACATTGATTTCCTATATGCAAATGCAGAAAATTGTCAGGCAGAAAAAGAAGAAACAACTGAACCACAGAGAAAGCAGTCAGTGGCCGAGAATCTAGCTTCTTGTAATTGGTATGCTGAAATAATTAATTTCTTGCTGAAGCTAGAGATCCCTTCAGGATTTACTCATAGTCAGGCCAGAACTTTAAAACTTAGAGCAGCAAAGTATTGCATTATGGAAAATCTGCTCTACTGGAGGGATCCATCTGGAATATTTTTGAGGTGTCTTGACAAAGAACAGCCAAAATAAGTTATGCAATAGTTTCATAACAGCATGTGTAGAGGGCAACATTATTCGAAATCACAGCCCATAAAATTCTCAGAGCTGGGTACTATTGGCCCACTTTATTTTTTGATGTATTTTCTTTTGTTAAATCTTGTGACAGGTGCAAAATATTTGAAGGAAAATAGCAGTTGAAATCCCTGCCCCTAAAACCAATTCAGGCAAAAGGACCTTTTCAGCAGTGGGGCTTGGATTTCAAAGGAGAAATCAATCCATGTTGGGTTGTGTTATATTCTTTCCACGTAGTTAATAGGGGGTTTGAAGGGCACCCGTAACCCCACTTTATGGGGTCCGGGGCAGCGCCCCAGAAAATTTTGGTTTTGGACCATATGTTAGGTTGGGCGGACCCACCTATGGTTTTGTGCATGATTTTCGCACATGTTTTTTGATGCGATGGTTTTCGGTCCATGGTATTGGATGCTTCGGCATGTATAAATATGTATTGTAACATTGAAAGGAACATAATGAAAAATCAAGCTGGTAGTCCCGGTTTTGGGATCCAGGGAAAAATCTCTGTGCATATGTGTTTTATGGGTTATGCTCTCGCATTGTTTATTTTCTTTGTTTAAGAATTCGTATGCAGGTAATTTCTGTACAGGGTTAAAACCTACATTTGGTATCATAGCTGTTTTGGCTTCAAGGGGACGCCTTTGTTGCTGAGGGGTTTCGCTCGGGCCTGTGGTAGACCCTGTTCAGTGGGAGATCTGCGAGATCGATTTTGGTGGTGAAAGAAGATGGCGAGCAGTGGAAAGATAGAGATTGAGAAGTTCAATGGTCAGAATTTTGAGTTGTGGAAACTCAAGATGGAGGATCTGTTGGTGGATAAAGATCAGTGGATCGCGGTAGATCCGGGTACTAAACCATCGGGAGTGACCGATGAAGAATGGAAGAAGTTGGATCGGAAGGCAAAGAGCACAATACGATTGTGTGTCACGGATTCAGTATTTCTGAATGTATCAGGGGAAGCTACGGCAAAGGCTTTGTGGGTCAAGTTAGGGAATTTGTACCAATCTAAGTCTCTGGTGAATAAACTGTTCCTACGGAAAAAGCTGTATAACATGAGGATGAAAGATGGAGACTCGGTGATAGAGCATCTGAATGCATTTAATACTGTGGTAAGTCAGTTATTATCTGTTGTTATTAAAATTTCAGATGAAGATAAGTGCATCAGTCTGTTGTGTTCTCTACCAGATTCGTGGGATAGTCTGGTTATTGCAATAGGTAGCAATGCAACTGCTTTGCAGTTTGATGAAATAGTCTCAGCCTTGCTGACGGAGGAGATGAGACGGAAAAATATGGATAACCAGAATGGTGATGCCTTGTCTGTACGAGGACGGTGCCAGAACAGAAACAAAAATAAGTCATCGAGTGGGAGATCTAAATCTAGAGGGAGATCTAAATCTCCAGGAAAACCTACAAAGGTGGTGTGCTGGAAATGCGGAAAGTAAGGGCACTTCAGAAGGGATTGTAAATCTAAAGCTCCTGATAAAGGAAAGGGATCTGATGATGCTCCTTCTGCAGAGGCGAAAACCACCTTAGATGAAGGTGGGGATGTGTACCTGGCTTCTTCAAGTACACATGTAGATCATGAGGCATGGTTGATTGACTCAGGTGCATCCTTTCACTTCACTCCCCATAGAGAGTCGTTCTGCGAGTATGAGAAATACGATGGTGGTGATGTCTTCTTAGGAGATGATAGGAAGGCTAGAATCATTGGTCGGGGAAAAGTAAAGTTGAAGTTGCAAGGTGGAAGGGTTAGAACACTTCCGGGTGTTCTACATATTCCTGCATTGGCCAGAAATCTGATTTCTGTAAGCAAGTTGGATGATGCAGGTGTAAAGACGGTGTTTGAGAAAGATACCTGCAAGATGGTTCGAGGAGCACTGATATTAATGCGGGGAGTTCGGATTGGAACTCTATACAAGCTGCAAGGTAGCACTGTTGTTGATGGGTGCAACAGTTCTATGGTTCCTGAAAATGGAGTAGAGAATCTAGTGGTCTCTGGAGAGAAGACCATGTTGTGGCATCAAATGCTTGGAAATATTGGAGAGAAGGGCCTTCGAATACTTCATGGTAAAGGTATGAATAATAGCTCTCTGGATTTTGATTTCTGTGAAAATTTTGTATATGGGAAGCAGAATCGGGTGAGTTTCCCCTCTGGTGGTAAGAGGACGAAACAGATATTAGAGCTTGTGCATAGTGATGTGTTTGGACCTGTGAAGGTTCCATCACTGGGTAAGTCTGTGTACTATGTATCATTCATAGATGACTTCTCAAGGAATAAATGGATATATTTTCTTAAGAAGAAATCTGAAGTCTTTGACAGGTTTAAAGAATTTAAGGCTCTGGTGGAAAATCAGACAGAGAAGAAGATAAAGGTGCTGAGGACAGATAATGGTGGAGAATTTTGCAGCAAGGAATTTGAAGAATTTTGTAAGAAGTGTGGTATAGCACGACAGAAGACTACTCCATATACACCTCAGCAAAATGGAGTCACAGAAAGAATGAACAAGACGTTGATGGAAAGGGCAAGAAGCATGCTCAGTGGTGCCGGGTTAGGACAGGAATTCTGGGCAGAGGCGGTGGATACTGCATGTTACCTGATCAATGGATCACCTTCATCAGCGTTGGAGGATAAGACTCCACAAGAAGTATGGAATGGTAAGAAACCCTCTCTTTCACATTTAAGGGTATTTGGATGTGATGCATATGTACATGTTCCAAAGGAGAAACGAACCAAGTTGGATAGTAAATCTGAAAAGTGCATCTTTATTGGGTATAAGGATGGTTTAAAGGGTTATAAGCTTTGGAACCCAGTCACACGGAAGGTTGTGTATAGCCGAGATGTGTTGTTCAAAGAGGTAAAATATGTTATTCAACATGAAGTCCAACCAAAGGAACCTGAGAAGATAGAGTTTGAGCCAAAGGAGGAAGAATCAAACTCTGCAGCAGAGGAGGAATCAGAAGATGAAGAGCCACAAACTCCGGCTGTGAGAAGATCAGTTCGAGAAAGAAGGCAGCCAGAAAGGTATAGGCCATCTGCTTTCAGTTCAAATTTTTCTTTGTCTGTTACTGATAATGATCCTAGAACTGTGAAGGAAGCAGTGGATTCAGAGGATGGAAAACTCTGGAAAGAGGCCATGGTCGATGAAATGGCATCTTTGCACAAAAATGAGGCTTGGGATCTGGTGGAGTTGCTGGCTGGAAGGAAACCCATTGGCAGCAAATGGGTGTTCAAGAAGAAGACAAATGCAGAAGGAAAGGTGGAGAAATACAAAGCTCGGTTGGTAGCAAAAGGTTATTCCCAGGTGCCAGGAATTGATTTTGGTGATATTTTTTCTCCTGTTGCCAAGGTAACTTCTATTAGATTACTTTTATCTGTTGTTGCTGCTTTTGATTTTGTGGTAGAACAGATGGATGTGAAGACAACATTTGTTCACGGGGATTTGGAAGAGGAAATCTACATGAAGCAACCTGAAGGCTTTGCGGTGAATGGTAAGAAAGAATTGGTATGCAAGTTAAAGAAGTCTCTGTATGGGTTAAAACAGTCACCAAGGATGTGGTATCAGAAATTTGATACATTTATACGGGGACTTGGCTTCACCAGAAGCAAAGAAGATCATTGTGTGTATTTTAAATTAATTGATGACCGTATTATTTATTTGGTCTTGTATGTGGATGATATGTTGCTGGTTGGAAATGACAAAGAAATTATCCAGGATTTGAAGACCCAATTGTCCTCCAAATTCGACATGAAAGATCTTGGTGCTGCAAACTATATTTTCGGCATGGAAATTAAAAGAGATCGGTCAAAGAGGAAGCTCTGGTTAAACCAAAGGAAGTATGTCGAGACAATACTCCAAAGGTTTAATATGCAGAATAGTAAACCGGTGAAGGTTCCTATTCCTGTAGGTGTGAGGTTATCTACTGAACAGTGTCCCAAGACACAAGAAGAGGAAGAGGACATGTCCCGTGTTCCATATGCAAGTGCAGTGGGTAGCCTGATGTATGCAATGGTATGTACTAGACCAGACATTGCACATGTAGTGGGAGTATTGAGCAGGTTTATGTCAAAACCTGGGAAGGAGCACTGGACAACAATGAAGCGGGTTTTCAGGTATTTGCGTGGCACTAGTGATTATGGTTTGTGCTACCAAGGAAGACTAGGATTGGATAGAGTGTTGGATATTCATGGCTTTGTTGATGCAGACTGGGCTGGAGATCTGGATCAGAGAATATCTACAAGTGGGTATGTGTTTAACCTATTTGGAGGAACAGTCAGTTGGATGAGTAAGAAACAATCTGTAGTGGCACTATCAACTACAGACGCAGAATACATGGCAGCCACTCATGCAAGCAAGGAAGCAGTTTGGTTGCAGAGATTGTGTTCAAGTATGGGGTTAGTACAGGGAGCTATAAGAATAGACTGTGACAGCCAAAGTGCAATTTTCTTAGCAAAGAACCCTGCTTATCATTCAAAGACAAAGCACATTGATGTTCAATATCACTTTGTGAGGGATATGATAGAAGACAGAAAGGTGTTGCTGGTAAAGGTGGACACTTTGAAGAATACTACAGATGCATTGACAAAATCTGTGAGCTCTGAGAAGTTCTCTTGGTGTAGAGAAGCAATGGGAATCTCAGGGCTGAAAAATGACTAAGCTCTCCTGTGGCCCCCTGTGGAAAGAAAACAACAAGTGGGAGATTGTTGGGTTGTGTTATATTCTTTCCACGTAGTTAATAGGGGGTTTGAAGGGCACCCGTAACCCCAGTTTATGGGGTCCGGGGCAGCGCCCCGGAAAATTTTGGTTTTGGACCATATGTTAGGTTGGGCGGACCCACCTATGGTTTTGTGCATGATTTTCGCACATGTTTTTTGGACGCGATGATTTTCGGTCCATGGTATTGGATGCGATGGTTTTCGGTCCATGGTATTAGATGCTTCGGCATGTATAAATATGTATTGTAACATTGAAAGGAACATAATGAAAAATCAAGCTGGTAGTCCCGGTTTTGGGATCCAGGGAAAAATCTCTGTGCATATGTGTTTTATGGGTTATGCTCTCGCATTGTTTATTTTCTTTGTTTAAGAATTCGTATGCAGGTAATTTTTGTACAGGGTTAAAACCTACAATCCACATTCCAGTGGCCAGCATAGGTGGATATTAGTAGCCATTGATTATTTCACAAAGTGGATTGAAGCAATCCCTACAAGGAAAGCTGATCATAATGTGGTCATGAAGTTTTTGACAGAAAATATTTTCAACAGATTTGGTTGTCCACATAAATTAATAACAGATAATGCAACAACATTCAGGGCAAAAGAATTGGTGGAAATGTGTGATTCAATGGGCATTAAACTTGTTCATTCCACCTCATACTATCCTCAAGGAAATGGTCTAGTAGAATCCTCTAATAAAAACCTGATAAGGATAATTAAGAAGCTGTTAGAGGACAATAAAAAGAATTGGGATTCAAAGCTCAAGTATGAATTGTGGGCTAACAGAGTGACCATTAAGATATCCACAGGAACTTCTCCTTTCAAGCTGGTATATGGCACTGATGTTGTATTTCCAATTCAGCTACCTCTCCCTGTGGCTAAATTCCTTCAAACAGAGCAGAATGAGGAAGAAGACATGGCAAAAAGGATCACTGATCTAGCAGAAATACATCAGATTAGAGAACAGCTGGTTGAAAAGGCTGCAGCAAATCAGAAAAAGATTAAGGAAGCCTTTGAAAAGAAGGCCAAAACAAATAAGTTTAAGATTGGTGACTTGGTTTTGAAATAGGATGCATTAAAAGAGAAGAAAGGTAATCATGGGAAATTTGATGCTTTTTGGACAGGGCCTTTCATAATTTCACAGGTTCAAGGGAAAAACACCTTCGTACTGAAAAGTATGGGAGGAGAGACAGTCTTTGATGGCCCAGTTAATGGGCGGTTTTTGAAATTTTATGTTGTTTAAGGTCTTTGGCCTTAAGGGTTGTAAATATTGTGTTTTTATCAGTCTTAGTACAGATGCAGTAGACTCCATGCCAAATGGAACACTAGGAATTTTGGTTAATTTGTTTTCAGCTGGGAAGGCATTGATCTGCAGGTTCTTATGACTTCACAGGGAGGATCTCATCCCTAGAAGGAGCCAGTGTTAGCTCTGCTATGAACTTATGCATTTGGAGAACCAAATTACTATTGTGGCAGTGTTGTTTCATGCTTGTGGCAGTTTATTTGATCTTTCCTCCTTCCCTATCATTTTCCCTACTTTCCCTTAACCCCGTTATCTCCACTTTCCTCTATTATCCTTATAAACCCCGTTATAATTCTATTTCCCTTGGCTCCCGGGCTTCTTTTTGTTTAAAACCTTTATAAACCCTCGATGACCTTTATAAAACTATGTTAACCTATTTTTATTTTTAACCCCAGCGTTAAAGCCCTAACCTTCTATAATGCACGCATACAATAAAAGCTGCTATCGACGGGGCCCTCCCCTGTCACATCAAACAATAAGCCCATGCATTCATTCCACACTGTCCAATCTTACCTCGCCAAGATCCAATGATAGACGCTTCCCACGCTCCATGAACTTGTGCATGCAATAACCCGCAGGGAAATCAGTTTCGCGGTTTTTAAATCAGACACGCAGCAATCGCCGACTCATATCGCACCCTCCCTTTACATTTACTGCCATTGCCCATAAGCGGTGCGGGGAAACCTCTTCCTGCCACCGTACACGGCTCCTCGCCCGTTAGCCTGTGTTCATCTCCGCCTCCCGTTAGCCATCGGATCATTCCCACCGTGATCCAATGGCCATCGTCAATCTGTTCACATACCTCTCGATAGCCCTCTTAGATCTAATCTCAGCCGTCAATCTGCCAGATCTAACGGCCAATGTTCGTTCTCAGCTCTTGGTTCATTGTTCATGCATTTTACGTGTTTTGGGCCTGTCTTCTACGCCCGAAGGAGGAAGGAGACCGCAATCTAGCAGTTTTGTGCATTAAATCCTCAGCTACCACATTCAAAGAATAGCACGACCGAGTAAGAAATGACGATCCTTGAGAAATTCAACACCTTCAGCAGTTATGGATATTTATTCATGAAACATTCCACCTGTTCGAGGGGTACAACAAAGTACTAGAGAATGTCAAATTTGTTAACTAAAACAATCAGAATGTATCAGAGGCCCATAATAGGCTGTAAATGCGGTTGGTGGTCAGTTATGACCCCTTCACACTTAGGGCAACATAGCAATTTTGCGAAAAACTCCATATATACTGAAAAACAAGATGAAATTAGGGGGATGAGTGTTATTTTGTTGTAATCTTCAACTTATGGAGACTGTAACTACTGTGATTCCTGCAGCGTCTGGTCTTCATTTTTAGCTAATGCAAGCTTCTTTTGCTGTTAATTTCTCACTGTCTGCTTCCTCTTCTTGTTCCAGGCTATGCCTGTTTGCATTTATTCATGTATTTTTAATGTCTAGCATTAGAGGGGCTGTCGTCCCACCTCTGTGTTAGGATTTAGCATGTATCATTGAATTTGTATGCAGGTTTTTGTTGTTTTAATGCTAGAGAGCCTTTATCCTATCTATGTATTAGAAAACAGATTTACATACTTTTTAACTAGTTGCAGCCGACCATCACAGGGTCCTGTGCATTTGCTGGTGTGGTCAGTCTTCTCCATCATCACATTTTCTTTAAAACTGTGAGTAATTGGTGGTCTAAAGCCTTGTATTCTGGGGGTGTTCACCCATGTCTAGGGTTAAGCATAGTAGGAGTGGTTATTTGGCTTGAATATGCAGCATTTGTTTCATTCATCCACCATTTATCCAACATTTTTGTTGAGTTTGTAATGTTCCCGAGCATCTCTGATATACAACCTAGGAGAGTTTCTTGGGGCGATAACACTACCATTTATTTTTAATGTATATTTCACATCTATATATAATACTATTATTTGTTAATGCAAAATTTAAGGAAATTTTCACATTTAAGAGGTTTCATCCCTCTCAGTACTTAGTAGATTCAAAGTTAAAATGAGTCTATACTTATTATTTATAATAATATTTATATTTATATAAATTTCATATCTCTATATATGTAAATGTTATTTTATTTTTTAATTTATTAAAACCCTCATAGTACCTATCGCTACATGCATATGTTCACAATAGATTTCATTGATACTAACCTTTTTACAATTTTTACAATTTTTTTCTTTAATTGTGTGTGTGGATCTTAATTTTTAGTTACTATTTATATTTTGTTTCTATTTCACATTTCTATATATAAAAAAGATTTTTATTGCTACTTTTATTAAAACCCACATAATACATATAACTACATCCACACATATAGGACATTATTCTATGACATGTTTTATAAAAAATTTAATTAATTTTTTTAATGTGATATGCGTGTACATGCGCACGTATATATAAGGTTTAGAAAAGAGTATTAATTATTTATATAGTTGCAAAGTAAATTTAAACATAAAGTTTTGAAATATCACGACTTTGAATATGAATCATCATTATGTAAATTATTTTTGATGTGATATCTATACTATGAATTCTTTTTGAATATATTGACTATAATTTTAGTAATAAATAAAAAATACAGCAAATTGAATTCAGTTGAGCTATCATTTTTATTATTACGTTTTATTTGTTATTATTTTTTTAATTGAGTTGACATTATGTTTGGTTATTATTATTTGTTTATACCCTTTCATAATTTTCATATTTTCTCCACTGAATTCAAATTGTTTGATGTTATAAATTAAAGGACATTATGCAATTTGGAGCTAAAATATGGAAACCATACATGAAAATGTTTTTTTATTTCCTTAGTCAACGTCCTCTTCATAGTTTTCTTAGTTAATTCAGTAATTTTCTCACTTTGAATTGTTTGATGTTTTAAACTTGAAGTTATGTTATGCATGCGTGTGTTTTTTGGTTTCCTTAGTTGATTCAATAATTTTATCCTTTTGAATTGCTTGCTATTTAAACTTGAATTTATGTCATATGTGTGTGTTTAATTTGAATTGATCCGAATTTTATTTGATTTTAGTTTAGATCTAACAATTACTACAAAATCTCCCCATAATTTTAGATGTAACTCATTGATCTGACACTCCACTACAATATCTCCCCCATATTAGGCTATATAGCACCTCTCGATGCAAAAATAGGTGCCAAGAAGTTGAGGTTATTTCAATCCACCATAAAGGAGGCAACATTAATATGGTTTATGAGTCTAGATGGAAACAACATCAACACTTGGAAACAGTTGGAATAATATTTCATTAAATTTTTTTTATCCTTAATAGGAATAAAAAAGCGGGAGAAAATAAAAAATACAACATGATAATAACAACACTATTTTACCCTAGAAAATCCAATCCACTAAAAACTAACCTGAATAGATCTATCAATATGCTTGACCAAACCCACCAGGCATCCAGGTGAGCCTCTACCACTCATCTCTAGGGCCATTACTATGGAATATTTCAAGCCTATTTAAATTCATGATTATATAAAAATCCATGGGAAAAAATCATGGGCTACAAAAACCATGGTCTCAAAAACCACCACTATTGACCTAACACAATTGTTAGGGTGGTTTGGGTAAACTTGACTTGGTTAGAGTCAATTTATCGTTGGTGGTTTCTAGGGTCCTAGTTTTGATAAACCATGGTTTTTCCCATGGTTCTCTTTGTAATGTATCCTATTTAAAAGTGTGAAAACTTCATTTAAATTTTACTTTGAGCCAAGAATGATCCATCTATTTGTTCCTACAAGGATTTATAAGTTAAAAATATTGTGTCAATGTTTTATTGTTTATGTGTTTATGATGTAATTGTTTATTTCTCTCACATTATTTTTTATTCTTAAAAATTGGTGAGAGAGGGAGGTTGAATTGATATAGGCAGATAAAGTGCATGGCTGTCCATGTATGTAGAGAAATTCATGGAATTTTGACTCATCAATGAGAATTGTTGAAAATGGAGCAATATTCCTATTATGAGATAGTTTAGAGCTCAGGTGAAGAAGAAGTGGATTTTTAATGATCTAGATATAATGATGTGGTGTGAGATTTGGTTGGGAGGTCGAGTGGGGTATGTGAGGAGAAAGCTCTAGTCAAGAATACATGTTCTTAGAAGATCTCCCAACTAATGAATAAATGAGAACCACCGATAGTTGTGTTGTGTCATGTAAGAATATAACACTTGACTAGGGTTTGGGCTTAAAGTCAAGTTAAAAATTTGTTGATGGCTATGATGACTAGCTCATAGATCCCTAAAGAATATGGATAGTGGAAGGCACAACAATGGTGATGAAGACTCATGTATTTCATATATATATCTATATATATATATATATATATATATATATATATATATATATATATATATATATATATATATATATATATATATCTATATATATATATATATATATATATATATATATATATATATATATATATATATATAGGAAGGATGGGTACAAGGTATCATAGCCTAGAGAATTGCACAATGGAAGAACCCTCAAAAGACGATGATCAAGTAAAATCACTGAATCTATTAGCACAGAAGGTGAAAACTCCTGAAATATATCCAATAAGAAGAAGATGGTGGAAAATTGGACCAAGCACAAAATCATGAATATAGAAGCTTTAATAAGGTGGAATTGTTTACACATGTAATCAAATAGAGATGGAATAGGTTCTAGAACTACAAGATGTTTAGTTTGTGGTAGCATAATATTATCATAGAGATAACCATGTGGAGCCCAAATATGTCTTTGACATTCTCATTATAAAATGTTTGATCAGGGTGATCTTCTTCCCAAAAGGGTTCACTACAATTGTGACACAGAGGTGGAAGTACAACCCTTGGAAAAAGGTATTGGAGAAGTGCAGGGAAGAGAGCAAGTGGTTGCCTTAATATATGTAGGCCCTAAAGAAATAATCTTCACCCCTGATGTCACTAAATGGAACAACATATCTATCAAAGGAGTCATGCATTTCTTCAAATATAAGAAAATACATGTCATCACCATGCAGATAATGCACAAGTTTGTCTTGTCTCATGATGACATATGTAACAGGAGGGTTTCAAGGTCAACTACTTCGCTATAAGGAAAATATAGCCTCATTGACATCAATGAGATTAGGACTTCCATTAAGTTTAATAGGTTTGTTCTTCATCATGAATGTTCACAACGAAATTGGTGTGATTCAACCCATTAGGTGAAATACATATATGAAACCAATTTTTCTTCCACATTGATGTGTCCCAAGCGATTAGTCAAATTTATGTCAATGTCGATGAGATGGAGGTGGATTTGACGTCATTGAGTGGACATAATATTTCATGGGTGATGTTAACGAGGCTAATAAATAATGGATGGATACGTTTATTAAGTTGGAGTCATGAGATATCATGTGGATTTGGTAAGTGTAAATGATGTTTGAAGGTCATTAAAGTATGGGTTGACAAGGGCTGGAGATATAGTGAGAGACGTTGTATAACTGTATTATGAGAGAAAGTAGACGGAGTCAGTGGTGTTGAGGTTTGGTGAAGGATACACTGTGTTATGGATATACGTAATGGTGTGAGAACACCCTAAAGGCTTCAGGTCCAGGTTGTAATTCCTAGATGTAGCTAGGTTATATTCCCCAAGGATATTATAAGACTTGTTTAGGAATACATTTAGCATGACGAGACATGATGTCTCAAGTTGTGGAATGAACTACTTGAATAGGTATGAGGGTGGTAGGTGTACTTGTATGCTATCTTGAGATTAGTTTTTGGATTGGAGCGGAATAAAGACTTATGCATAATCAAGTTCTAGAAATGACCACTTGAATAGGCATGAGGGTGGTGTAAGGAAAAATACTAAGAAGGGGGGGTGGGTGATGTATCAGTCTTTTACACACTTTCAATTTCAATTTCTTATTCTTATTATTGTATGTGACTGTTGTAAAGGAAACTAGCATATGTATGAAACTATTACTTTAGAAATCAACATATATCTAGATAACTAATTTGATCATCTGTACACAATTAATCAATGCATTATTATTCCATTATTAATCAATTAAAAAGTAAGTATGAGTAGTTAGGAATCATATAGAACATAAACACACAAACCCATATGAACACCATTATTTTTAGGTGGAAATCCAATGTGGGAGAAAAGCATCGTTGTTGTCTTCTCTGTCTTATTCTTTTCTTAAAAATAATACTATTACAATATTGTACTAGCATAGACTTTAACAAGTATGCAGGCTCCTAACTATAGAAGGCTAGAACGTTCTTTCGTTTTCCAGCTCCTACTAGAAGGGAGTTACAACCCCCTTTGTGAATACTTCTATCCTTGGATCTTTGTGGATCAGTTTTAGAATTTTTATGTTGGCTGGAGGGGATTTAGACCCAGTTTCAAAGTTAGTTGCACCAACCAACAAAACCATAAACTGTCGGCCCTTTCGGAAACAACCCGTGTAGCACAGGCTGTAGTCTCACCCGAGGCAGTATTGGGGGATGACAAAACTAGGTTTTGGTATCCAGAGGTCTATGTGATGTAGTCATGTTACTTCTATGGCTTTATCCCGAACTTCACAAACCCCAACCCTTGACATGCAGAAATTAAAACAATGTATAGATAGCATATATAAACTCTTCGCTAAGTGTTCTAAACATTCATAACATCATGTAATTATCCAGATCTATCACTTTCATGAATCTATCAAGCATGTTTCATAATAAATTGTAGTAAGGAAGGCAAATACACAGTAAATTCAATAGTGAAAATAAATGCACAGATGCACAGATATTGCTTCAAAATAGTCTTTATTATGTCCAAATCTTCTATTACAGACTCTTCCTTCCCTTTGCACATAGTTGCAGGGGCCCGCGCACTCAACTGCGGACTTACCAAGGTCTCTGTGCACACAACTGCAGGAGCCTTCCCCTTCACCTAAGTACATAAAACAAACTCTTGTGACTTAGATCACTTTCTCATACAATCTTATATATAACCTATGACTCTCTATGACTCCTTTTTATATCATCTTCATTTACAATACCATGGTCCGTGAATCATAGGAAATTCATAAAAAAACTTAACTTCTAACAAACTAAGGGGCTTTGACCTTCATAAATCCTCTTTCACTCTTAACGAACTTCATGCTCTGATCTTCAAAATGTGGAGACTACAAAAGTAACAAAACTATTTGCAAAATTTACCTAGGGGACCCTGTCCCAACAAGCCCCCAACACAAATTCATGACTCGTCCTCAGGTCACTCTATTGGTGGCACCTTGATATTCACCTGTAAATCACTGAATTCGATCTTCAACACTTATAGGTATGTTGTCCCCTGTGCAGCGGCCTGACAAACTTCCTCAACCAATTTTTTTGTGGTTGGGCCTTTGACTACAAGGCCCATGGTTCTCTGCATTTGCTGCATCGCCTTTAGCTTTCACTGTACTCACAGTGTCAACTAGCTTGCTTCATCTGCCAAGGGCTGCATCCTTTAAGATATTTTTAGGGTCCTATAATAATAGGATTCATAATTTTGAATTGGTTATGGTTAGTCTTGTAATATTGTACATACTTCTGATTTCTGCAAAATGTTTTCAATATTAAAAATTAAAAAATGTAAAGAGGGTATGTCCTAAAAGAATAATCAAAGGACAAAAACAAGGAAAAAGATAAAAAAGCAAAAAATATGAACCCCAAAAAGAGAAAAAATACATCATGAAAGTGTGCAAATTCAAATGCCACTACTTTTACTTTACTATGAAAATAAGATTGTATGCAGCTTGTCAAAAATGCCACAATCCATGATGGTCAAAAATCTTAATCTTGACTCATTCATGCTTTAAATTTCATGTTGGTAGATAGAGAATAAATATCTAGCCAAACTGTTTAACCTTGGCAGATCAGTAGTTAGGTAGGGAATAAAAATGAGCTCATCAGTTTAATCTGAGCCATTGGAAGTTAAAAGGTCAGAATTAGATAGTTTTCTTATCTAAAGAAAAGGTAATAAAGGGTCAACAAGCTCAAATGCACCAAATAAATGAAGAGAAAATGTTAGGGTAGATACACGGTATGTAGAAGAAATGTTGCAAATGCACAAGGTTGCTAAGTTAAAAGCACATTTATCATGCTAAATCTTATTTTTCATGTGCAGGTGGAATTGTGAGAAAGAAAGGATATTCCCCAAGCTTGTTTACTACTTTCCCCTCATTTCACTACACCCCCACATACTTATTTGTTGATTTCCCCATTATCCCTTCATTACTTATAAATTCTCTTTTCCCCTCATTTGACCTTTACCCCTTGGTTTCACACATTTCCCTAGACATTAGCCTTCAAAAATCATCCCCCCTTCCCACAACCCCTTTCCATTGTGTGAAACCCATTTCCCACTAAAAATATCAATTTCCCCCCCTATTAATTTCCCTTTCCCGCTCAAAAACCCACAAAACTCCCTTATCCTAAGTTTTTCTTCCCCCGTATTATGTAATTAACTTCCCCCACTTCATAATTCCCCAAGACCCTTTTTAACCCACCAACCCTTGGTGCAGTTAAAAAACCCTGCCACATAACCCATGGTCCCACCTTATTAACTCGCTTCTTATATTAAAAAACCTGACATTATTCTTTAATAAATTACATTTATGTGTAATTGAACCCCGGGCCCCACCAAATCACTTTCCCAATTCTATCTGTGCAACTCAACTGCGTGATATCCCTTCGATCTCCTATCCCCAGATTTAACGGTGTACAACCATATCACACAGATTCATTGTCTGACAGATAACAGCCCGAGAGCATGAGAGATTCGCAGTTTTTCCTAGGCATTGTTCTTCTACGTGGCGACACCGGGTTAGATCGTGTGCTCGTGAAAAATACCACCTGCCCTCCAAAAGCGGTGCGATGGTGCACAAAACCACCTCCCCACCTAAAATTAAAACTGCCCACTGTTCATTAAATAATTTCCACGCCAAAATGTGACCGTTATTTGTTAGAAGGCCGAAAAATCCCCAATTCGCTATTTTCTTGCATTTTCACTGTAAACTTGCTGCTTAGCCATTTGCGACACCCTGACCCTCTACGACCAATTTGACCACCTTTTTCCACCTGAAGATTCTCTGGATACCCAATTGAAGCAACCAGTTGACAATTGAATCCTCAATACCTTCTGTAGTTACCACAGAACCCAGTGTGCACGCCAATTCGCCAAATTCCAGGTATTCTTGGAAAAAACCAGAATGGCCCTTGAATTTGAAAATGCTCAGTTTAAATTAAAAGGTTAATTAATTGAATTAATTAAAGAAACTTTTATGAATTGAGAAGAAACCTATTTGTACATCACAAACCCTTTTACAAACTGAAATTACCCTCCCACTGTTCCAAAGCTCCTAAACCTCACTCCTGAAAGCACTAAAAGCCTAATTCAAATTTGTAAACCCAATTATGGCTTCCCAAACCTCTCTAGACGTGAGACCTTTGCAAACCCCTCACTTGGACATCGACCACCTTGCATTAATAGACAGAGACTTCCAAATTAAGGACATTGCTTCCCCTACCTACCTTCTAAAGCTCCACTGCTGGAGTAAGGACAATTTTTTAAACCAGAACTATGACATCACCTTTGGGAGTCCAATTTTCCCAAGTATTCGTTCCTATAAGTTCACCCATCCCTAGAAATCATTCACTTCTACCAAGCTTACTACATTCCCTGTCAAAGAGCCATTGTCACCCCTGACCAACAAGTTTTATTCACCATCACTGCAAAATCCATTAACCAAATGCTTTAAGTCCAACCAAGCCCAAATGAGACCCCACTTTCTATTGAAGGATTTCTTGACCTCTATACCAAGTTAGACCTTCCCAAGATAGCCCAAATTTTCCAAACTTTCATCAAAGAGGAGTGCCATACCCATACAGAGAGTCCACCATATGCTGCCACAATTGTTTTTGAAAGAGGCAGACAAATCATCAGCATGATTTCTTGCATTTTAGGATACACCACAAATAAACATGTGGATGAGGTTGCCCTGGATTTCCTTTCTATATTTTTCCTAGGAAATCCTCTTGCTATAATGTATAACTATGCTCAGTTCATAGTAGATAGAATGCATGAGCAATTCATTAGACTACCAACTAAGAGAGTCTTCAAGTACTCATCTATATTGTTTCACATGTTTTTATATTATCAACCAGACAAATTTTCTGTTAGCATCCAGAAATTGGATACTAAAGGAGATCCAAGATAAGTCATCTACTAGACACTATTGATTCAAAAATTCTCCACCATTTTTTCCTATAATGAATTCATTGATTCATTTGTCCATCTAATTATGAATATGCTAACCAGTAGCCATCAGCCTAGAATCAGTCAAGAGATCAAAAGAGTTTTGCAGTTGGCCAAGAACAATAAAGTGGGAGATTAGTATCTGTACTAGAACCACATAGAAATAAGGATATATGGATGTCAACTTGCCCCTAAAAACTACCCAAATACCTCCCCATGACGTTATTTGCATTAGAATACTTTAGGCAGATAATAAACTCTGATGAAGTAAATTTCCTATCAGCTAGGAAGAAGACCCAGTTCAAAATGAAAAATCAATTGGGCCGCTTCATTTGTAATACTAGGGAAGCTGAACCAGAGGCAGATAAGATTGAACAACAGATGAAATTTAAGAACAGTTTGATGTGGCAATATGACCCTCATGGAGTCATAAATAAGCTAAGGCTCAATGTCAAATTGGGCCCTTTCATTCATCATTCCAGGCCAAACATAGAGAGATTTTCCAACCAATTAGAATGGTTGGAAAACACTTTGATAGACATGGACAATACTGTAGTTGATGTAGAGAATACATTAATTGATGTAGAAAAACAGATTGATACAAGTTCCTTCCCGGAGGTTCTAGAATTAGGAGAACTAATGAATATTCCTCTTATTTTATAGACTCCAGTAAATGAAGACAAAAATACAAAGAGAACGAGGGAAGAAGGTTCTAGTTCAGCCATTGAAAGTACAGATGAACAGTTTGAAATTAGTTACAGGAAGAGGCCCAAGCTTAATCCTGTAACTAAACAAGAAGATACCATTGAACCAGTGGAAATAACTAACACTGATACAATGGTGGAAAGGAGCAAAGACCCAACAACCTAAGGAGAAACATACCATCCCTCAACATCAAACACTCAACTTATTGAGAGACAACTCAATGTTGAGGTCTCTTCATTCACCTAGCCTATGGTTAAAGAGAAAGACAAAAAAGATAGGTATAAGGAAACTAAGTTGAGGAATGAGAAATTGAAGGCTTAGACTTATGCTCAATAATTTAAGTAGACACCTATGAATCAAAACAGGGAAAATGAAGATGACATTTATGCAACTTACAGTCCAATAGACAAAAACATTAGCAGACTATAGGAGAACAGATTTTGAGGTTTTGGCTAGGGATGTTCATCCCAATGACCAAATTGAGTTTAATAAGTATCTAGGTGAGATGATCTATTCCACCTTGATAGGTAAAGCTATGATTGCATACAAAATGCAAAGTTCATTAGATAATATCACTGCACAGTACAAGCTAGAAAAGGCCTCCTCACAGGCCAAAGATAACAGAATCAAGTCACTAGAAGACTTGGTGATTGACCTGGGACATGATACTAATGATATCAAGGCTATTAAGAAGTTGATAAAGAAAAGGAATGAGGACATTGCTTCTCTCAAAAAACAACTCAAATTGCCTCATTTAGAGCATCCACAGACAAAAGAAGCCTTATAAAGCCAAACACATTAGGAGGAAATGATGGACCTTGTTTTACAACTTAATGATCAACTGATGGAAATGGAGAAGGAGTTGGACAACTTGATACAGTTAAAACAAGCCAGCCTTGAGACTACCCTAGCCATTGTCATTCCAACAATCATCACAATAGTACCATCCACCTTGGCAGCTTCATTGGCTCCTACAGCTCCACTGGCTACAGCCCTCCCAGCTGCAACAACATCTACATCAGCAACAGGTTCGACAACGGCAACAGCCTAGCCAAGTGATGAGGCAAGTAGATTGGTCAAGGAAATGGAGGACATGTCCATTCAAACCACATAGATAAACAAGCTAAAGGAAAAGATAACCAGTCTAGAGAATGATAACAAGCTTGCATAGATTATGCACAAAGAAGAAGTTTAGAAGTCAACCAGGTTGAGTGAAAGGAAGAAGAGCTTGGAGAAGGAACTGACATTAAAGGAGCCACTTGGCCAAGCTAAGGAAAAATTATGGGCCAATATCATTGACTGTGTAAATGATATTTGGCCATCCATTCAAGTAATTTTTGAACAAAATGACTTAGGGAAAGAAGCTACATAATTCATTCAGAGAGTTAAGGCTAAACTGGGAGACATGCTAGAAGAAGCCACTAGCATCATTCACTTCCTTAACTCCAAAAAAAATATGAATTACAGGAGCTTGACATACCAGATAGGACTGGCACCATACTGGAAGTAAAAAAGGTTCTCACCAAGAGAAATTTAATGTTGAACCTTGAGGAAAAATGCCAAACCATGCAGCTGGCTATAGACAGGTTCATGGTAAAGTTTGATGTTTTGGGGCAGAAAGGTCTACCTAATCCCTTGGTGATAAATGACAAATTGATGCCACAAGATGAATACAACAGGGGAATGAGAGAGGTGGCCAAAGATCAGGTAAATACTCCATCTATGAAGGGGATGCCTACTAGAAAGGTTCTATATCAAGCATTTGAGAACCTATTTTACCTCCAGCATGAGGTAAAACACCTTTTTGTGAACAGGCCCACTTTTTCCAAGTATACAGAAGAAGTTGAAATTTATAGGAAAATGGTAAATATTCAATTACCAGATGTAGACACATGGGAAAAGTTAAATGACTTGCTGTAAAAGTGCACAGTAAAAGTGAAAATAGCATAGTAGAAGAAAAGTGACAGGTCAGCTAGATAAAAGTGTATCAGTTGAGAGGTCAAAGTAAAAAGAATAGCTAGCGTGAAGACCAACAGCAAGGCATAGAATAAACAACAAAATATCAGAGCATAAAGATAGCACAACCAAATAAACAAGGACATCATACAGCAGTTAAACATTTGTCTTTATGTTCTTGCACAAAGATATTTCTTTCTCCTAGATTAATTCCCAAGAGAGTTTGGGATAGTTTGTAAACTATTTTTGTATAAATACTTCATAATTTGAAGTATTGACTGTGGATTTCTAGACATTTGTAGAGTTGTATTGATCAAAATCCTGAGGGTTGTTGTACTAATTTTTCAAGTCAGCAGACTGGACTGAGTAATAAAAATATTGCATTACAGGATTCATGTGTTGAGCTATTACAGTGAAGTATTTTCTTTGTCTAATTTGTTATCTTCTTATGTATTACACAAACTTACATGTTATCTAAAGTGAATGAATTAATTGGAAATTTATCTCAGAATTTGTTTATGTACACTCTGTTTTGAACAATTGATCATTTCTATGTTTTCTTTTGATATCCGGATCTCAAAATCCTTAATTTCTCTCCCATCCCAGTTTACCTCTTTCACTTCTTTAATAATATGTACCAAGGAACCCTTAATTTCTCTTTGGATCCGATTGAAACCAACTTCACCATCCAGCCTTAAGATCTGAAATAACTCAGTTACCTTGGCTTGTAGACACTATTTTTAGAACTTGATCCAGTCCTGTTTGCTTGACACTTGACCCCATAACCCAATGGTAAAAGACATCCCTCTACCCATCTAAGTCAATGATCTCACCACCAAATGAAAATCAAAACCCAAGTACAATCATAACTAGCCTAAAATCAAAAGACTAAAACAAAGTTAAAATATAAAGAGAGAGCCCTCTCTGAGAATTAGGAAGGCTAGATCCTAATCTCCAATGTAGGTTTGTGGTTACCTCTAATCATTTCTTTCTTAACAACTCTAGAGAAATATTGGAGTGATAACGTATTGGCGACCATACTGGGGAATAGTCCTCAGTATAATAAAACATTAAGGAAATCTTAAATCTCATCTTTTGCCCCTTAAAGTCATTTTAGAGTTGTTGTTAGAGAGTTTCAAAAAACAATTAAAAAATTAAAATTTTGGCTCCCAAAAAGACTCGCTATACCGGGCAAATCCAAACCCTACTACAATAGTTGATGACCTTGAAATTTTTTTAAGGAAACCAAAAAAGGTAGAAACTCAAGGAAGTAGTAGTCAGTTAGTTAAATAAAATTCACTCTCCAAAGAATTATCAAGTTTCAAGGATATTCAGTTTGATCTGTCATTTGAGATTTCTTATTTTAGAACCAAATCAGAAAATTCAATTCATGAATCTGTGATAGACCCTAATTTTATTCAATTCATTGAGTCAAAAAAGGTGCCTATAAATCCAGATTTAGATAAACTTGTCTTGAATAATTTTGATAAACTAGAAGATTTAACCTCAACCTTGATAAGCCATATAGATGATGCCTATTTTCAACAATTTGTTGATTTAGCTGCCCTCACTGTTGTTGCCTCTGAAATTTTTGTAGAATCTTCAAATACTATAAATACAACTTCTTTGACTACCACCTCACCTATAATATCCACCACAATTCATTCCCCTAAACCATTCATTCCTCAGCTTCCCCTTCAACCAATCATCTCAAGTTGATCTAGTTCATCTACACCCATCTCAAGTCCTTCAAGCACCACTACTTGCCCCCTAGTCAAATGAAAATCTCAGCCATGGTAGACAAATATGCACCTTTGGTCTTACCAGCAAAACTTCATGCCATGCTCCAAGATTACCAAAGAAAAATCATTTTGTTTGATGCTACTGGTCATTATACTTCCCAACAACATGTGAACAAAATTACTGACTACATAGAATTGCATGAAATCGATGAGTCTGATGTACAAATGAGGTTATTTTCCCAAAAATTGACAGGAGATGCTAAAATATGGTTCAATTGTTTACCAACTAATCATATTGCAAATTCAACTACTTTTCATAGATTTTTTATTGATAGATGGGAAAGAAAGAAAAGCTCTCTGCAAATACCATCTGAATATGATAACATTAGAAGAGCTCCTAATGAATCAGTTCAGGATTATTGTACTAGGTTCAATAGCATCTACAATGCAATTCCTACTAATATTAAACCTCAACCAAGCCTAGCATTGATCAAATTCCCTGATGGTTTTGACACTGACATGTCATACCAATTAAGGGAAAGAAACCCCGAAAAATTAGATAAATTGTAGAGTAATGCTGTTAGTGTAGAAGGCAATATACTAGCTAAGAAAGCTAGGATGAGAAATAAGAAAAGAGTTGTCATTAAAGAGGAAACTTACACTTTTGATGGTAAAATAGATAGTTTAGCAAAGAGTGTAGAAAGAATAATGGATAGATTAGAAAACATGGAAAGAAAAACTCAATGGGAAAATCAACAACCACCCCCAATAAGAAACCCCAACTTTAGGAAAAATCCTAACACTGGAAAAAATGCAATACCAGATCAACAAATTAGACCACCCTTCTAGGAAAACTATGTTGAGAGTTCATAGAACCATGAAGAAGAGGAGGATACCCAGATAAATCTATTAGGAATTAAAAATGAAGATGTTGTTTTTCTTACTCAGGAAGAATAGGAATTGTACATGCTGCAACAATTGCAATTAGAATGTGGAGAATGCTTTGACTTCAAACAAGGCTATGAATCTTCTACATATGAGGTTCACAAATATTACAACCTTAGAAGCAAAAAGAATACTAAAATTCCCACTAAGAAATCAATCCAACCCCACACTAAGATAACATAAGCTCCTATGACCAAAGTTCTACAAATTCTCCTAAGGGGTACTTAGGAGACTTCTAGCCTAAAAATTGTAGATATAACTTCATCTGAAACTTAAACTGAAACTATTACTCAAATCATTCCAAGTAAGAGAATTCGAAACAAAACTGCCAAGACACAAAATGAATTTCCTAGTACTCAAAAAGAAGATAAAAATACACATACCACATTTGCTAAGGAAGATCTCATCCAATAAGGGAAAACTCAATTTCCATACAACATTAAGATTGAGATAGAAAAATTGAAAATATTAGTTCCTTTGACTGAACTAGTGAAAAATGAATCATATAGAGAACAAATCATTGAAACATTAAATATAGGTGAAGGAGAGGATGCTGTAAACTTGAATGATGATCAACCTGAGTTATTGTTTGGTCCTGAAGTAAATGGCACACATCAACAGGCGGGTAGTCCTCCCTTATACATTAGCTTGAATGTTCATGGTAAAATCTTACATAATTCTATGTTAGACTCAGGGGCATCCCATAACTTAATGCCAAAAGCAATTATGGAGAGACTAAACTTAGATATCACTAGACCATATAAGGACTTGTTTTCCTTTGATTCTAGCCAAGTCAAGTGCCTTGGCCTGATTAAAGATTTGTGTGACTCTAATCTAGTGCCCAACAAAGAGTATTATGATGGACATAATAGTTGCTGACATCCCACCCAAGTATGGAATGTTATTATCTTTCTCATGGGGAGAAAAATTACAGGGATCTCTACAATTAGACATGTCATATGCCACCATATATATTTTTGGTCAACAAAGGAAACTTTACAGAGAAACATTGATGAAATACATGGTGAGTAGTGTAGAAAAACCATAGTATTTCCCTATATACTCCATGCATTCTGATATGAACTCTTTTAACTTGTGCAATTCAGAAAATGAAAAAAATGAAATCACAGTTGTAGAAGAAAAATACAAAGCACCTGATAGTGAAAACATATTTCATGAGTCCATATGACATTCAGATTTTGATGGCTCTGTGAATAGATTAGGAGCAGGTGCAGGAGTTTGGATTCACAACATGGAGAATGATCATTCTGAAGGTCATGCCTTTAGATTAAACTTTAAATGCACAAACAACATAGCAGAATATGAAGCTCTGATCTTAAGACTACAAATCGTTAGAAAATTGGGAGCCAAGAGAGTTTCTATCATGGGAGACTCAGAATTGATTATAAAACAAACCAAAGGTGAATACTCTGTGAATAATCCCAGACTTAGCCAATACAGAGAGACTGTCCTAGATTTGGTTAAAGACCTTCTCAAAAATAATTTTGTTGCCATTCCTAGGAAACAGAATATGCAAGCTCATAGTCTAGCCACTTTTGCTAGTACTTGCAAATTTCCTTTTCAGCCCAACCACTAGTACATTGCATAAGTGAGACATAGGCCTGTTATACCTAACAATTTGAAATATTGGCAGATTTTCTCACAAGATTCTCAAATTTATGATTTCATGAATGTTGAAGGAGAGTTTCAAAATTGTAATATAGATACAAATTGTATAGTAGACAATAACATAGATAGTGAAATATATATAAATGCTTTAGATCTAGGTAAACCCACTAATTTCACTAAAGTGGAAATAGGTAACTTAAAAAATGTATAAATAGAGGAAATAATGAATGATGATCCTCAAATTTTAAACCTTAAAGATAAATTTTTGCCTAAGGGATTAGTCCCATTAGAAGATTTGTTTGATTCAATGATGTAGCTAGGAAACCAAAAATGGAGCCTTTAAGAGCAGACATAGAAGAATGTAACATAGGAACTAAAGAAAAACCCATGCTTATCAAAATGTCCAAAGCATTACCTCTAGATGAAAAACTGAAATACATAAATCTGTTCAAGGAGTTTCAAGATGTCTTTGCCTGGAGCTATGAAGACCTTAATTCTTATGACACCAGCATAATTCAACATATGATACCTATCAAAGAAGACCATAAACCTTTTAAACATAAGCTTAGGAGAATTAATCTAGTTCTTATGCCACTCCTTGAAAAGGAAGTGAAAATGATGTATGATGCATAGATAATAGCACCCATTAGATATTCATATTGGGTCTCTAACTTAGTCACTACTAGGAAGAAAACATGAGAAATCAATCTCTTTGTTGATTTTAGAAACTTGAACAAGGTGTCATTAAAAGACAATTATCCTCTCCAAAAAATGGACCACCTTCTTCAGAGGGTAGTAGGCTCATCCAGAATTTCATTACTTGATGGATTCTTTGGATATAACCAAATGTTAGTTCAACTAGAGGACCAAGCAAAGACTGCATTTACTACTCCTTAGGGTACTTTCATGTATTTGAAGATGCCTTTTGGATTAATGAATGTAGGAGCAACATTCTAAAGAACTATGGTGTTAGACCCCTATAACACTAGTGATTCCCCCATTACTATTGTCATTGTATCCCTTATTGTTATTATTGTGCCCCTATTGTCCCCATTTTGTTATTAGTATGCCCCATAGAAACCCACTATTGTTATTTTTGTGCCCTTACGTTATTACTATTATGTCGGCTTGATTATATTATGACCCCTTAGACCCCCATATATAGAAGGGAGGTTTAGTGATTTGAATCATCCAAGAATTGTTCATTTGTGTAATGTAAAGGAGGTTTCCCCCTCAAAGAGGTTTATTTATAAGGTCTTCATCTATCTTTTCTATCTTTTTGTGAGCCGGTTTCATAACATTTGGTATCAGAGCTTTGGATTCTAGGGTTTCACTGCTCCAAACAAGTCATCGTGGCATTTTCACTACAACTTTTTTTTGCAATGTTTCAGAAGCTACAAAAAAACAACCCATTTGAGACGAAATCATTCTGAACTTCGAGTCTGAATTTTAGAGCTTGTCTCACTATATTTGCGGAGATATGATCTTTGCAGAGTCTCGAATTACATTCCAAATAGGTGACCTAGGGAAAATCGCCATAACTTTGGTTTTGAGCATCAGATTGAATTTTCGTAAGAAGTTTCAGAAAGAGGACAACCTATAGGTTTTTGTGTATCAGTTTTAGGTACTAAGGTTGAAACAGTGACACGTGGCACGTCGTACAAGTTCACTCTACTGAACTATTTTATAATCAGGTCACCGTGGGAGATTTGGCATAAATCTTCTTTGGAGAATCCAATCTTGATCAGACTTGCGGGGTTAGAAAGAGGACACAGAAGGATACCGTAGGATGAGATTTCAAATATTAGAGATCTCCAGTTATAGAGATACAACAAATTCAATATCGAGCTCTTACAAAGTGAAAAAAAAGGTGTGTAGTTTTTTTAAAATTTTGCATAAGATTGGTTTGAAAAATTAGTTTGAAGCAATTCAAAGGGAATAGTGAATAATTATTAGCATTAGTTAATGCCCCAAAGAAAGAAAATGGAAACACCTAGTAAGCAACCTGAAAGCTCTAGCATGACTCGTGGAGAAGAGGAAGAAATGCAACATGATATAACAAAATGACAAGACCAAGTACAATAAATTTCATTCTCACTAAAGGTAAATGAAGCCAAGATGAATGGCGTGGAAGCTAATATGAATGGCATGCAAGTTAATATGGAAGCTAAGATGGATGGCATGGAAGCTAAGATGAATGGCATGGACACTAAGATGAATGACATGGATGATAAGATGGAAGAATTGAAGATAAATTTAAATAAGTTGCTACACGAAATGGTCACTAATGGTGAGAGGGTAGTAAAGGAAACTCATGATGAGAACAAAAGAAATGTTAATCATGATTTCATAGACTCTAATGTTGGATTGAATACCCACCATGTTCCAAAAATTGAAATGAGGAAGTTTGATGGCAAGGATCCCAGAACATGGATACTATAGATGGAGCAATTTTTCAATCTCCATAATGTGAAAAACACACAAAATGTACGTATTGAAACTTTATATTTGGAACCAAATCAGTTTGTATGGTATATATGGTTTTTCTCTTGTAAACAATTTGTCACTTGGGAAATTTTACGGACAAAATGATACCACATTATGAGGATACAAAAAGCAACACCTTTTTTAGCCAATTGATAAATCTTAAACAAAAGGGTTCAATGATGGCGCACATTGAGGACTTCCAAAAATTGAACATAAAGGTAAAAGATATTCTAGAGGAGCATAGGATTGATGTGTTCATAGGGACTTTAAAGGATAATATCCAACATGAGGTTCGCCTTTGGGAACCTGATTCATTAGAGAAGGCATTCAGGTTAGCAAGAAAAAGGGAAAGCAAAATTATGGCAACCAGGAAGCCTACCACTCACAACTATAAATATGGAAGTGTTGTTGCCGATAGCCTTCCACAACCTACAAGGTTGACACCACAAAAATTGGAAGAAAAAATAGCAAAAGGGCTTTGTTACAGTTGTGATAGCAAATACACTAAAGGTCATAAGTGTGCTGAGAAGAAATTATTCTACATAGATTATGAAGAGGAGGAAGAAAAGGAACAAGAAATGTCAAAAGAAGAGGATATATTGCAGGAACAAACCCTAGATAAAGAAGAAATGAATCCAACCATATCTTGTAATGCATTGGCTAGAACTACCACTCCTCAAACTATCAAGATAGAAGGACATATCAAGAAGAAAAAGGTAATAGTGTTGATTGATTTGGGAAGTTCCCATATTTTTATTCATTGTAAGATAGCAAAGGAATTGAATTTCTTCCTATATCCAGCACCAGAGTGTCAAGTGATAGTTACAAGTGGAGGAACCATAAATTGCTCTGGAAAGTGCCATAATATCAAGCTATCCATGGGAGAATATGTATTGAATAGCCCAATTCTTTCCATTCAAATGGGTGGTGCTGATGTTGTACTAGGAGTCTAATGGCTACAATCCTTGGGTATAATATCTTTTAATTTTCAAGAACTTTTCATAAGTTTTTGTGTGGAAGGAAATGAAGTTGAATTAAGGGGTATTACAGGGAAACCGGGAAATATAATCATCTCTAACAGTATGACAAAGCTTCTAAAGAAGGAAAAACAAGGTGTAATTGCACAATTATGTTTGCTAGAGGTTCCCACATCGAAATCACCTATTTCTCCAGATCTCGAAAAAGTCTTGGACAATCATTCCAAGGTATTTGAGACTCCCAAAGGTCTCCCACCTACTCATGATCATGATCATGCTATTCATTTGATTCCAGGAAGTGTTCCTCCAAACATCAAGTCGTATAGATATTCCTATGCCCAAAAGAGTGAAATTGAACATATGGTTGCAAAAATGCTAGAGGCTGGTATAATTCAACCTAGTCAAAGTTCTTTCTCTGCTCCAGTAGTATTGGTGTCCAGATTATAGGGAGTTCAACAAGCTCACTGTTAAAGATAAATTCCCCATTCCTGTCATTAATGAATTATTAGATGAATTGCATGGATCAATTTACTTTACCAAGTTGGATCTTCATTCAAGATATCATCAAATCAGAATGAAGATTGAAGACATTTTGAAAACAACATTTAGAACTCATGAGGGTCATTATGAATTTTTGGTCATGCCTTTTGGCCTTACCAATGCACCTTCTACATTTCAAGGTTTGATGAATTCCATTTTCAAACCCTTCCTTAGAAACGTTGTGTTAGTATTTTTTGATGATATACTAATCTACAAAAAGTCTTGGAAGGATCATGTTGAACATATTGACAGGGTGCTCAAACTATTGGAGGAGAAACAATTACATGCAAAAAGCTCCAAATGTTTCTTTGGAGTACAAGAGGTGGAATATCTGGGTCATATTGTATCTCATGAAGGTGTTAAGGTAGACCCTAGCAAAATTAAAGCCATTAAGTAATGGAAAATCCCCACATCCATCAAGCATCTGCGAGGATTTCTCGGGTTGACAGGGTATTATTGCAAGTTTGTTAAGAATTATGGTAGAATAGTAGCATCTCTAATAACATTATTGAAGAAAGATGCATTTTTATGGGCTCCAGAAGCAATAAAGGCCTTCGTACATCTTAAAGAGGTAATGTGCCAAGCACCGATCTTAGCTACGCCAGACTTCACAAAAACCTTTATTGTGGAATGTGATGCTTCAGGAAATGGAATTGGTGCAGTTTTAATGCAAGATGAAAGACCCATTACTTTCGAAAGTCATCCAATCAAGGGAAAGTATTTACACAAAGATATTTATGAGAAGTAAATGTTGGCAATACTACATGCACTTAAGAAATGGCGACCCTACCTAATGGGAAGACACTTCAAGGTAAAAACAGACCATGATAGTCTTAAATACTTTTTAGAACAAAGATTATCCTCTAAAGAGCAACAAAAATGGGTCACAAAGATGTTGGGTTATGATTTTGAAATCGTCTACAAAAAAGGGAAGAAAAATGTTGTGGCTGATGCAATCTCAAGAAAGGATGAGGATGTGGAAGCATTGTTGTGCACCATTTCTATTATCCAATCAGATTGGATAAACGAAGAAAGGGGGGAATGGAAGAATGACGAAGAAGTGTGGGCACTCATTCGAAAGATACAACAAGATCCTAGTACATATGATACATTTAGCTGGAAAAATGATTCGTTATGGTACAAAGATCGCTTATATCTATGTAAGAATTCCCAACTCAAAGAAAAGATTCTTATGGAATTACACACTTCTCCCATAGGAGGGCACTCAGGATTTTTAGAAACTTACCACATGGTTAAGAAGGAATTTTTTTGGGATGGCCTTAAATCAGATATTCAAAAGATTGTGGCAGAATGTTTGGTTTGCCAACAAAATAAAGTTGAAACAATTAAGACCCGAGGCTTATTACAACCTTTATCCATTCCAAGCCAACGTTGGGAGGAGGTTTGAATGGATTTTATCACAAGTTTACCCAAGTCCGAGGGAAAGAGTGTCATCATGGTGGTAGTTGACAGACTTACCAAGTATGCACACTTTTGTTCATTATCGCATCCATTTAAAGCTAGTACAGTGTCTACTGCATTTATGGAAACATTTCAAAAGCTACATGGAAACCCAAAGATTATTGTAAGTGACAGAGATCCCATTTTCACTGGAAATTTTTGGACATAATTATTTTCTTGTCTTGGTACTCAGTTAGCTCATAGCTCATCTTACCATCCTCAATCTGATGGGAAAAATGAGATGGTAAACAAATGTTTGGAAGGACATCTTTTTTGCTTTGTATATGATAAACAGACACAATGGGTCAAATGGTTGCCTTTGGCTGAATGGTGGTATAACACTTCCTTCCATACTACAACAAAAATGACCCTATTTATGGCACTTTATGGATATCATCCACCATCCATCACATCATATTTAAGAGAAAATTCTAAGGTTCAAGTAGTGGAACATCACATTGAGCATCAACGACAAGTTCTCCAACTATTAAAGGATAACCTCACGTTGGTGCAGAATAGAATGAAACAACAGGCAGATCAACATTGCAGCGAAAGAAGTTTTGATGTAGGTGACTAGGTATTCCTACGGCTACAACCATATAAAAAAATGTCCCTCAAGCAAGCTAAGAGGGATAATAAATTATCACCAAAGTATTATGGTCCATACAAGGTGTTACAAAATGTTGGTACTATGGCATACAAATTGAAGCTTCCTGCAACTTCTCGAGTGCATCCAGTTTTCCATGTTTCATGTTTAAAGAAGGTTATAGGTGACAAGCTCCCAGTTCAAACAATATTGCCAGAACTTGAAGAGCAAGGAAAGATCATATTGGAACCGGAAGCAATCACAGAAACAAGAACTTGACAACTACGAAATCAATAAATTTTGGAGTATCTCATCAAGTGGAAGAACTTATCTGCTGAAGATTCCACATGGGAGGATGAAAATTTTATACAAAAGCATCCATAACTACTCAAGTGTTAAGGACAACATTTTTCGGAAGGAGAGGGGCATGTTAGGCCCCTATAATACTAGTGATTCCCCCATTACTATTGTCAATGTATCATTATTATTGTGCCCCTATTGTCCCCATATTGTTATTAGTATGCCCCATAGAAACCCACTATTGTTATTTTTGTGACCTTATGTTATTACTGTTCTGTCGGCTTGATTATATTATGACCCCTTAGACTCCTATATATAGAAAGGAGGTTTCCCCCTTGAAGAGGCTTATCTATAAGGCGTTCATCTATTTTTTTTATATTTTTGTGAGTTGGTTTCATAACAAATGGACATAGCCTTTTCCAAATAAATCCATGATTTTCTAGTTGTTTACCAAGATGACATCACAGTCTTTTCCAAATCAAATAACGAACATCTAGATCACCTAAGAAGAGTTTTCATTAAATGCATAAAATTTGGTATTTCTTTAAATCCAAAAAAGACACTCTTTGGTCTAGAAGAAGGTAAACTCTTGGGACACATAATATCCAAATATGGAATTAGAATAGATCCAGCTAGAATAGAGGCAATCATGACCATCACTCATCTTAGAAACATCAAAGAATTACAGTCATTTTGAGGAAAAATAAATTTCCTTAGGAGATTCATTTCTAATTTAGCCGAATTAATTATAGAGTTAAACAACATGTTAAAGAAAGATTCAGCACTTAAGTGGACAATAGAGAATAAACAATATTTTGAGGCAATCAAAGAAGTCCTTACCAAAACTCCAGTCCTCATAGGTCCTGATTTCCAAAAAGATTTTATAATTTTTCTTTTTCTTCAGAACATACTATTGCAATAGTCTTGTTGCAAAAGAATGATAAAGAATATGAGAAACCTATTGCATTTTTCAGTAAATCTTTGAGAGATGCTACACTAAAGTACAACATAATAGAAAAGCAAGCACTTGCTTTAGTGAAAGCTATTAAATATTTCAGAGTGTACATCTTGTATTCACATATCATTGCTTATTTTCCAAATTCAGTAGTAAAGGAAATTTTGACACAAAATGGGCCTGAAGGAAAGAGAGGCAAATGGATTGCCACTATTTTGGAATATGACATAGAAATAAAGCCTACAAAACTTATCAAAGGCCAAGGTTTAGCTAAACTCATCATTGAATCGAACTGTCAGGCCTTAGATATAAATTTCATTGGTGCTCTAGATGATCAGGAAGAGATGGAAACTCCACAGATCAGTGAACCTTTTACAGATTCACCTTGGTATGCAAATATCATATTTTTCTTACTAAACTTACAAGCTCCAACCGGATTATCTAGAACTAAAGCTAGATTTTTGAAAATGAAATCAATGAAATATTGTATCATAGATAATGATTTATTTTGGAAAGATAATGGTGGAATTCTATTAAATTATTTATTGAAAGATGAAGCTTACAAAGTTATGAAAGAATTTCGTGCAGGAGATTGTGGGGGACACCTATATTGGAAAACTACGGCTGACAAGATTCTAAGGGTAGGTTTTTAATGGCCCACCCTTTTTCTAGATGTCAAGAAACATGTGACCTCCTGTCACAAGTGCCAAATATTTGAAGGTAAAAGGAAGCTCTTACCTTTACCTCTCAAACCCATATCCACATAAGTTCCATTTCAATAATGGGGTTTAAACTTCATTGGAGAAATTCATCCAGCCTCCTTAGACTAGCATAAATGGATTTTGACGGCCATTGATTACTTCACTAAATGGATAGAAGCCATCCCTTCCAGACAAGCCACAGACTCTGTCATCATTTCATTCCTTGAGAACAACATCCTTTCTAGATTTGGATGCCCATAGAAGCTCATTACTGATAATGCAACTAATTTTAAATCTTAGAAAATGGTAGAATTTTGTAACGGATGTCATATTACCCTTGTCCATTCCACTGCCTATTACCCTCAAGGTAATGGACTTGCAGAATCCTCAAATAAAAGCCTATTTAATATCATCAAAAAACTGTTAGAAGACAACAAGAAGACATGGAACAAAAAGTTGGTCAATGCCTTATAGGCAGACAGACTAACTACTAAAAAGTCCATTGGTACATCTCCTCATCAGCTAGTATTTGGAATGGATGTTGTTTTTCCATCCTCTTTAGGAGTACCAGTGATGAAGATCATTCAAGAGTTGCAGGTATAACCAAATGATATCCAAAGAAGGATAAATCAGACAATACACTTGCTGCAAACCAGAGAAGAAGTCTATGTCAAATCACAAGTGATCCAGGATAAAATCAAATTTCTTTTTGACAAAAAGACTAAAGTTGATGATTTTTACATAGGTGATAAAGTTCTCAAATGGGATTCTAGAAGAGAAGATAAGGGTAAACATGGCAAATTTGATTTCCTATGGCAATACCCTTACATCATTTATGGTTATAGAGGTAATAATGCTTTTTTCTTGAGACGGTTAGATGGAACAGATCTACGAGGAGGACCAGTCAATGGTAGAATGATGAAGCACTACTTATCCATAGATTAACAGTAGTTCATTGTACTTTGCTCACTGTAAATAACATTACAAAGTTTAGATTGGATTGGATGGTAATATTTTAAAGTTGAAGCCCAAAGAAAAGGCCCTGAGCTTTGAAGGGTTTACTATCATAAGTATGAATAAAGAACATTATAGAGGAGCAGTCACAAGGCAAACAAAGTTAGAATTTCAAAGGCTACTTATCTTAAAGTTCTTGAAATTTCACTAGGAAATGCCATCCCCATGTGGAGCCACGGTTAGGGTCCTATAATAATTGGATTCATAATTTTGAATTGGCTATGGTTAGTATTGTAATATTGTATGTACTTTTGGTTTCTGCAAAATGTTTTCCATATTAAAAATTAAAAAATGTAAATAGGGTATGTCCTAAAAGAATAATCAAAGGACAAAAAGAAGGAAAAAATATAAAAAAGAGTGAAAAATATGAACCCCAAAAAGAAAAAAAATAGATCATGGAAGTGTGCAAATTCAAATGCCACTACTTTTACTTTGCTATACAAAATAAGATTGTGTGCAGCTTGTCCAAAATGCCACAATCCATGATGGTAAAAAATCTTAATCTTGACTCATTCATGCTTTAAATTTCATGTTGATAGGTAGAGAATAAAGATCTAGCAAATCTGTTTAACCTTGGTAAATCAGTAGTTAGGTAGGGAATAAAAATGAGCTCATCAGTTTAATTTGAGCCACTGGATGTTATAAGGTTAGAATTAGATAGTTTTCTTATCAAAAGAAAAGGTAATAAAGGGTCAGCAAGCTCAAATGCACCCAATAAATGAGGAGAAAATGTTAGGGTAGATAGAGGGTAGGTAGAAGAAATGTTGCAAATGCACAAGGTTGCTAAGTCAAAAGCACAGTTATCATGCTAAATCTTATTTTTCATGTGCAGGTGGAATTTTGAGAAAGAAAGGATATTCCCCAAGCGTGTTACTAATTTCCCCTCATTTCGCTACACCCCCACATACTTATTTTATGATTTCCTCATTATCCCTTCATTACTTCTAAATACCCTTTTCCCCTCATTTTGACCTTTACCCCTTGGTTTCACACATTTCCCTAGAAATTACCTTTCAAAAATCATCCCCCCTTCCCAAAACCCCTTTCCCTAGTGTGGAACCCATTCCCCATTACAAATATCAATTTCCCCCCTTATTAATTTCCCTTTCCCCTTCAAAAACCCACAAAACCCACAAAAATCCCCTTATCCTAAGTTTTTATGCCCCTCCATTATGTAACTAACATCCCCCACTTCATATTTCCCCAATACCCTTTCTAACCGACCAACCCTTTGTCTAGTTAAAAAACCCCTACCACATAACCCATGATCTCACCTTATTAACTCATTGCTTATATTAAAAAACACGACATTATTCATTAATTAATTACATTTCTGTGTAATTAAACCTTGGGCCCCACCAAATCACTTTCCAAATTCCATCTAGGCAACTCAACTGCATGATATCCATCTGATCTCCTACCCCCAGATCCGACAGTGTACAACCATATCGCATGGATTCATTGTCCGACCGATAATAACCTGAGAGAACATGAGATTCACAGTTTTGCTTGGGCACTATTCTGCTACATGGCAGCACCAAGTTAGATCGTGTGCTCGTGAAAAATACCTCTCGCCCTCCAAAAGTGGTGTGATGGCACACAAAATCACCTCCCTGCCTAGACTGAAAACTGCCCACTGTTCATTAAATAATTTCTGCGCCAAAATGTGACTGTTATCGATTAAAAGGCCAGAAAAGCCCCAATTAACTCTTTTCTTTCATTTTCACTATAAAACTGCTGCTTAGCCATTTACGACACCCTGAAACTCTACGACCAATTTGACCACCTTTTTCTGCCTGAAGACGCTCCGGATACCCAATTGAAGTAGCCAGTTGAAAGTTGAAGCCTTAATACCTTTCGTAGTTACCACAGAACCTAATTTGCACGCCAATTCGCCAAATTTCAAGTATTCTTCGAAACAGTTTAAAGTAAAAGGTTAATTAATTGAATTAATTAATTTTTTTTTCCTAAATTGAGAAGAAACCTATTTGTACATCCCAAACTCTTTTACAAACTGTAATTACCCTCCCATTATTCCAGAAGTCATAAACCTCACTCCTGAAAGCACTAAAAGCCTAATTCAAATCTGTAAACCCAATTATGGCTTCCCAAACCTCTCTAGATGTGAGACATCTACAAACCCCTCACTTGGACATTAACCACCTTGCATTAGTAGACAAATACTTCCAAATTAAGGACACTTCTTCCCCTACCTACCTTCTAAAGCTCCAATGGTGGAGTAAGGACAAACTTTTAAACCAGAACTATGACATCCACCTTTGGGAGTCCAATTTTCCCGGGTATTTGTTCCCATAAGCTCACCCATTCCCAGAAATCATTCACTTTTTCCAAGCTTGCTACATTCCCAGTCAAAGAGCCATTGTCACCCTTGACTGACAAGTTTTCTTCACCATCACAGCAGAATCCATTAACCAAATGCTACAAGTCCAACCAAGCCCAAATGAGACCCCACTTTCAATTGAAGGCTTGCTTGACCTCTATACCAAGTTAGACCTTCCCAGGATAGCCCAAATTTTCAAAAATTTCATCATAGAGGATTGTCATACCCCTACAGAGAGTCCACCATATGCTGCCACCATTTTTTTTAAAGAGGCAGACAAATCATCACCATGCTTTCCTTCATTTTAGGATACACCACAGATGAACATGTGGATGAGGTTGTCATGGCTTTCCTTTCTATTTTTTTCCTAGGAAAGCCTCCTACTATAATGTATAACCAGACAGAATGCATGAGCAATTCATCAAACTACCAACTAAGAGAGTTGTCAAGTGCTCATGTGTATTGTTTCACATGTTTTTATATATCTATCAGACAAATTTCCTGTCAACATCCAGAAATTGGATACTAATGGAAATCCAAGATCAGTCATCTATTAGACACCATTGATTCAGAAATTCTCCACCATTTTTCCCTATAAGGACTTCATTGATTCATTTTTCCATGTAGTTATGAATATGATAACCAGTAGCCATCAACCCAAAACCAGTCAAGAGATCAAAAGAGTTTTACAGAGCCTAGAATAGTAAAGTGGGAGATTGGTATCTATACCAGAACCACACAGAAATAAGGATATATGGATGCCAACTTACCCCCTACAAACTACCCAAATACCTCCCCATGAGGTTATTTGCATTAGAATACTTTAGGCAGATAATAAACTCTCATGAAGTAAATTTCTTATCAGCTAGGAAGAAGACCTAGTTCAAAATGAAAAATTAATATGGCCCATTCATTTATAATACTAGGGAAGTCGGACCAGAGGCAGATAAGACTCTACAGTAGATGAAAATTAAGAACATTTTTATGTGGAAATATGACCCTCATGGAGTCATAAATAAGCTAAGACTCAAGGTCAAATTGGGCCCTTTCATTCGTCATCTCAGGCCAGATATAGAGAGATTTTCCAACCAATCAGAATGGTTGGAAAACACGTTGACAGACATGGAAAATACTATAGTTGATGTAGAGAATAGATTAATTTATGTATAAAAACAAATTGATACAAGTTCCTTCCTGCAAGTTCAGAATTAGGAGAACCAATGAATATTCCTCCTATTTTACAGACTCCAGCAAATGAAGACAAAAATAGAAAGAGAACCAGGGAAGAAGGTTCTAATTCAGTCATGGAAACTAGAGATGAACAACTTGAAATCAGTTACAGGAAGAGGCCCAAGCTTAATCCTGTAAATGAACAGGAAGATACCATTGACTCAATGGAAATCACTGACACTGATACAATGGTGGAAAGGAGAAAAGGCCCAGCAGCCTTAGGAGAAACACACTAGCCCTCAACATCAAACACTCAACTTATTGAGAGATAGCTCAGCATTGAGGTCTCTTCATTCACCAGGCGTGTGGATAAAGAGAAAGACATCAAAGATAGGTATAAGGAAATTAAGTTGAGGAATGAGAAATTGAAGGCTGAGAGATATGCTCAATACTTCAAGCAAACTCCTGTGAATCAAAATAGATTAATGTTAGCCTTCCACATCAAAACAAGGAAAATGCAGATTACATTTATGCAACCTACAGTCCAGCAGCAAAAATCATCAGCAGACTATAGGAGAATAGATTTTAAGGTTTTGGCTAGGGATGTTCATCCCATTGACCAAATTGAGTTTCACAAAAAGGTAGGTGAGATGATCTATTCCACCTTGACAGGTAAAGCTATGACTGCACACAAACTACATAGTTCATTAGATAATATCACTGCACAATACAAGTTGGAAAAGGCCTCCTCACAGGCCAAAGATAATAGAATCAAGTCACTAGAAGACTTGGTGATTGAACTGGGACATGATCCCAATGATATCAAGGCTGTTGAGAAGTTGATAAAGAAAAATAATGAGGACATTGTTGCTCTCAAAAAACAACTCAAGTTTCCTCATTCGGAGCACCCACATACACAAGAGGTCTTAGAACACAAAACACATCAGGAGGAAATGATGGACCTTGCTTTACAACTTAATGATCAACTGAAGGAAATGGAGAAGGAGTTGGAAATCTTGATATAGTTAAAACAAGCCAGCCTTGAGACTGCCCCAACCACTGTCATTCCAACAGTCACCACAATAGTACCATCCACCTTGGTAGCTTCATTGGCTCCTATAGCTCCACTGGCTACAGCCCTCCCAGCTGCAACAACATCGACATCAGCAATAGGTTCGACAACAACAACAACCCAACCAAGTGATGAGGCAAGTAAATTGATCAAGGTAGTGGAAGACATGTCCATTAGGACCACAGAGATAAAAAAGCTTAAGGGAATGATAACCAGTCTAGAGAACGATGAAAAATTTGCATAGATTATGCACAAGGAAGAAGTTTAGAAGTCAACTAGGTTGACTGAAAGGATGAAGAGCTTGGAGAAGGAATTGGAATTAAAGGAGCCACTTGGCCAAGCTAAGGAAAAATTATGGGCCAATATCATTGACTCTGTCAATGATATTTGGCCATCCATTCAAGTAAATTTTTAACAAAAGGACTTAGTGAAAGAGGCTATAGAAGCCATTCAGAGATTTAAGGCTGAATTGGGAGACATGCCAGAAGATGCCACTAAGATCATTCACTTCCTTAACTCCAAAAGCAAATATGAATTATAGGACTTGGACATACCAGATAGAATTGACACCATACTGGAAGTAAAAAAGGTGCTCACCAAGAGAAATTTAATGATGAACCTTGAGGACAAGTGCCAAACCATGCAGATGGCTATAGACAAGTTCATGGTAAAGTTTGATGTTTTGAGGTAGAAAGGTCTACCTAATCCCTTGGTGATAAATGATAAATTGATGCCACAAGATGACTACAACAGGAGAATCAGAGAGGTGGCCAGAGATCAGGTAAATACTTCATCTATGAAGGAGATGCCTAGTGGAAAGGTTCTATATCAGACATTTGAGAACCTGTTTTACCTCCAACATGAGGTAAAACACCTTTTTGTGAACATGCCCACTTTTTCCAAGTATACAGAAGCAGATTAAGTTTATAGGAAAATGGTAAATATTCAATTACCAAATGCAGACACATGGGAAAAGTTAAATGACTTGCTGTAAAATTGCACAATAAAAGTGAAAACAACATAGTAGAAGAAAAGTGACAAGTCAGCTAGGTAAAAGTGTATCAGTTGAAAGTTCAAAGTAAAAAGAACAACCAGCATGAAAACCAACAACAAGGCAAAGAATAAACAACAAAATATCAGAGCATAAATACAACACAACCAAATAAATAGGGACAACATACAACAATTAAACATCTATCTCTATGTTCTTGCACGAAGATATTTCTTTCTCCTAGGTTAATTCCAAAGACATTTTGGGATATTTTGTAAACTATTTTTGTATAAATACTTCATAATTTGAAGTATTGAATGTGGATTGCTAGACATTTGTAAAGTTGTATTGATCAAAAACCTGAGGGTTATTGTAACAATTTTTCAAGTCAACAAACTAGATTGAGTAATAAAAGATTGCATTATAGGATTCATGTGTAGGGCTATTACAGTGAAGTATTTTCTTTGTCGAATTTGTTATATTCTTATGTATTGCACAAACTTACATGTTATATAAAGTGAATGAATTAACTATAAATTTATCTTAGTATTTGTTTAACTGCACTCTATTTTGAACAGTTGATCATTTCTATGTTTTCTTCTGATATTCGGATCTAAGAATCCTTAATTTCTCTCCCATCCCAGTTGACCTCTTTGACTTCTTTCGTAATATGGCCTAAGGAACCCTTAATTTCTCTTTCGATCTGATTGAAACCAACTTCACCATCCAGCCTTAAGATCTGAAATAACTCAACTACCTTGCCCTATAGACACTATTTTTAGAACTTGATCTAGTCCTGTTTGCTTGACACTTGACCCCATATCCCAATGGTAAAAGACATCCCTCTACCCATCCAAGTCAGTGATCTCACCACCAAATCCAAATCAAAACACAAGTACAATCATAACTAGCCTAAAATCAAATCACTAAAACAAAGTTAAAACATAAAGGGAGAGCCCTCTTTGAGGATTAGGAAGGCTAGATCCTAATCTCCAAAGTAGATTTGTGGTTACCTCTAATCATTTCTTTCTTAATAACTCTAGAGAAATATTGGAGTGATAACAGATATGATGGCTTCCTTTTGATGCAACTCATCAATATTGCTCTATATGAGCTTGCCCTATTGTAATATAGTGAACCTTTGCACTGATGCTAAGGTTTTTGCGGTAGACCTGATCTCATCGAAATGCCTCTGCTTTTCTTTGACATATGCTTCAATATTCTACAAAGTTGGATCCTCCTGCAGTGAGGTCCATAGTTCCATGGCTTGTTCAAACAACTGGGTGTAGCCTTGACTACAGTTTCTAAGGTAGCCATCTCTTCTTTAATAACAACCTCACACTACTCTCTAACTTTTGGAGGAGTGGTTGGCTGCAATGTAAGTTGGATCTCAAATATCTTCAACTGTAGCTCAAATCTAACTTTTCCAATTTCCTCCTTCGACTCCTTTACTACAGTAGCTAGCTTCTAAATATTCTCAACAGAGGCCACATATGCTAGAATCTGGAGCTCAGGAATCTGACTACAGGCCTACGTTATTTCTACTTCTAACTGCTGACTTTTCCCCATCACTTCCTCCCTTTCCTTGAGGGCCTTCTCCTTTTCCTCAAACATTTGTTGATTGTTGGTTTTGACTTCATTGATGATCAATAGTGTGCATTTTTCCCAAACTCATAGCTCATCTGATACCCCTTGATGCAGCTAGTGCAGTGTCTGAATAGGAAATGCTGCTAGGTCCAGACTCAAATCCTTCATGTGTAAGAGGTGTGCCTTGTCTTCTGATGCCTCAACGTGTAGGAACCCCTATGTTAACTACACTATGTGGAGGTTCATTGTGAGCTCTACTACTAAGGCTAATAGCACTGTGCAGAGGTTCGTTGTGAGATTTGCTACTAAGACCAACCCACTCCCTTGTTTTAGGCTCACCTATCCCATGCTTGCTTGAATAATACCTGTTTGGACTTGCAATTCCCTCAGGCCCTGCTACACATTATCCAATGTTTAGTGGTATTGTTCTTCGATGTGGCCCCAAATATTCTCTATTGCATTTCAAACCACATCACAAATCTCCTCTAGGTCCCCCTCCATGAGGACCAAAGGCATCGCGCTCACTGATTTGTCTCACTTCTACTTCTTGCATGACCCCGTAAAACTCCTCTTTTGCCTCTTTTTAACGATGAAGGGGGACTTCAAGCTTACACCCCCTTCCTCTTCACCCTCTATCTCATCCTTGACATTGGTGTGCTCTGTTTTTGATTCGTCGAGGTCAATAATGGCATGCGACATAGTAGAGGCCTTTTCTTTTGTTGCTTCTTTCTCCTTGGCAACAACTTATTTCTGCTGCGTGGCCTTTTCTTTGGCTGCAACCTTATCTTTCATGGAAGCCTTTTCTACTTCCTTCTTCTTCTCTTTTGCAGCTATTGTCGTTGTTGTGGTCTACACTAGTTCGCCTTCAGCAACCTTACTAGTTCCCGCGCCAACATTAGAGGGGGTAAGCCAGTCACTCATCCATTTACTAATGACCCCAAGAATATCATCCTCAGTGACTAAGTATGGAAAATTGTGCCATGTGCCTTTAGCATATTTCTTCACATGGATGTACAGATTATGAAAATATTCCTTGAAATTTGCAACATTACTGTACTGCACGTGCAAACTTGGTGATAACCTTGGCCGCTGGTTAATCAACATCCTCATCTTCGAATCAAACAAGAGCCAAAATATCTTTGTCTCCATAATGTGCTCGGGGCCTTTGGTGGCCCATAGTGAAGTGAACTTTGTGGCCTCAGGTAGATCTAGATCATGCTAAGGAAATTAAATTTCTTCGAGCATCCTCCATGCCACCAACGTAAAAAAAAACAACAACCATGCGTAGTGGAATGCCTTTCCTTCATCTTGTGCCTCTCTACAATCCTCCAAAAATTCATGACACAAATAATGAGCCCAATTGTATTCGACTCCTTTGGCATATTGCGCAACCAAAGAGACTATTGGCACTGACACTTCATCGGTGTGGAACTTCCTCATGATTTTCCAGCCAAGATTTGTGGAGTGAACTACATCGCACCATCAAATATGGAACTTATTGCATAGCCATGTGACTTCTTCATCAGTTTGAAGTCACTCTTTATTTGATCTACCAATTTCTTCTCCTACGAATTTCCCATGAAAGCCTCCGCAGGATCCACTCCTTGGCAAGGCAGCAATGTGATTCTGTGAATCAACATGTCACTAATCAAGATGGGCCCTCCCAACCAGAGGCACGCATCGTGCACCAGTGTCAAAAATCGATGCACGCAAACTGTATTAATATTTCTACAGCTAAAGTGCGACACTCACAACATATTTCGTAGCCTCACACACCTAACTCGGCCACCCATTTCATCAGCTCAAGCCGCATGACCTATGATTCTTCATAATGTACCTTCTTTAGGTACTTTATTGACTCCAACTGTGGGAACTTCGTGCGGTCCCCCAGGTGCCAATCCTCCATTTTTAAGTATGGTATCCGGGTGAGAAAATTTCCCTCAAAAGGCACATTCTCGGGCAACAAAGGTGTGGAGACCATGAACTTCATTGAAACTGGGTCCTTAGGAACTTTAGCCACACATTTTCTTGGTGGTATATAAGATAGTTGCTGATTTATTGGCTCAGCCTCCTGTGCATCGATATCCTCAACACCCTTGGCTAGTTCTTCCTCATTTAAGTCTAGGGGCTCTGTTGGCTGCCTGGATTGATCCATCTTTCCCTTTTGTTGGATCTCCATTAGATTTTTGCACGACGATAGACACACTATTGCTTGTTGGGGCTTCTTCTGCTTCTTATCTCCTGTCGTGGAAGCAAATGGATTAGGTATTGGTGACCTAAGAATTGTAGTAGGCAACCCTGTAGGTACAGGTTGAGCTAGCTCTGGCTCAGGTCGACTGGCTGTAATTCTCTCAATGAATTTCTCATGTTGCCAATCCAATAAATTTGTGAATCCTGGCTGTGAAATCTTCCCTTTAAGTATTTCCCAATCCTCATCAGACATACAACACTTCTCTTGGCGCAAACTAAAGAGCGAAATATCAATGCAAATTCTTAGTAAGAAAAGTGTTTGAATGTGGAGCAACATGTCTTATTTATAGATCAATTTGAATTCAAATCCATCTGTTCCCTCCAAATCCCTGCCATTAATGCATTTTTGGTGGAAAATTTCCAAAGGTATGCATCTTAAATACTCCCCCCGCCCACTCCCTTTAACAAAAAAATCTCCATCCAATTAGGTAAAGTGCTTCCAACGGTCACTTTTTGGCAAGCCTACGCGGAACCCACCATTCTAGTGCAGCTCCTTTATCGCATCTCTCATCTATGCCTTCCCTTGAATCGTTGCACAACCCCTTCAGTTCACTCAACCATCCTTTTGGCAGTTTAGTTTATAGTCCCACACTCCCTTGCAACTGTCGGGAGTACTAAGACTATCATGCATCCATATAGTCATTTCACAGGGGCGGGATCACCGTTGTACAACTTTAACCAACTCCCATTGACCTTTCCCAGAAACAACTCTCCATTCAACTTCACTAGATGAACTGCACCTCCATCCATTATCTCCTTAATAACATATGGCCCCAGCCAATGCATTTGGAACTTCCCCGTAGACTTTGTGAACTTACTGCTATATAGTAATACCAAAATCTCCATTCTTAAAGGTGTGTTATTTAATATGGCGATCATGCCATGCCTTTTCGCGATCCTTGTGCACCTACTGATGAAAACCTACCACAAAGCTATCTTCCTCCAACTAAACTACTTGCGCAAGGCATTATTCCATGGTATCTTGATCGACTATGTCTGTAACTGCAACAATTTGCAAACTTGGCACAATGCACTCCATCGACATTACAACTTCCTGTCCATAAACCAGTTTGAATGACCTTTTTCCCATCAAATTTTTGCAGGTAGTTTTAAATGCCCATAGGACAGCTAGTATGCACACATCCCAATCATTATGTTTCGCATTGAAAATGTTCGTTAAGTTGTTCTCTAGGATTTTTTTAAAGGCTTCTACTATGTCATTTGCTTGAGAGTGATACGACATACTTTTTTGGTGATACATGTGGAATTCTTCAAGGAAAGAAGAAATTGTTTCATTCAAGAAGTATGAATCCCTATCACTCATCAAAATCTTAGGGTAGCCAAACTGAGATAGGATGTATTCAAAAATGAACTTTACAGTTGTAGATGTGCTACAATCCTTTACAGGCTATGCCTCAGCCCACCTGGTTAAATATTTGGTCGATGTGATGATGTGTCTAGCTGCTATCTTCTTTCCCAGTGGCTGAAATGGTCCCACAAATTCTATTGCCCGCTTATCAAATTCTTGTAACAACACTTATGGGTTCAGAGGAAATTCATCTCTTCATGATGGCCTCCTTGTCCTCTGATAGACATCACATGCCCCGCAATAAGGCTTGCAATCCTTATGCATAGTCGACCACCATAGTCTTGCCCATAGGATCTTCTCTTCAATTTCTCTTCCCGCATAATGTCGTCTGACTGAAGCAAGTTGCAATTTCAAGTCAAAGATTTACAAGCACAAGTAGATGCTACTCCATGATATGGTAAAATTCTCAAATTTTGTCTTTACTATACATAAAACAATCAATTGTGCCATATATGCAATCAAAATGATATTAAGAGTCATAAGGAGGCACTAAGAGGCACTAAGAATCATGAAAACTATAAAAAATCAGAATTTGGGAACTTTCGTAGGAACTGCCCATAATGAAGCTAAGAATTTGCTACGAAATTGTTGTATATTTCCATGGAGGTTAAGGCTAGTCTAAAGCTTAGTAAGGATAGATATTAAGGTCTATGTTTAGCTTATAAACATCAAATAAAACCTCAAAACTAGCAGAGAGAGAAAAGAGGTAGCATAAGAGTGTTTTTTGAAAGTTGCTACGAAAATTTGCTACGAAACTGTTGTAACTTTCCATGGAAATAAAATCCAACTAAATTTTCAGTTGAGAGAGTTTTGATAGTATGAGTTCAATAAAAAAACATTACTAAACACCTCACAATCAGTAAAGGCATCAAAATGATAGCATAGGGGTGGTTTTTGAAATTTGCTACCAAAATTTGCTCCGAAAATTCTGGAAATGACTGTTTTAGTGGTCAACTTCAGGCTCACTTTCTAAGCAAATGAAAAGGAATTTTGGAAATCTGAAGGAGGTTTTTGTTCATCGCAAGCTCATTTACAAAACATTCTCTTAGTTTTTACATAGATATCTAGGTTTGGAGAATAGGCACTTGTCTTTGAGGCATATTTTAGAGAAATTTTCCTAGCTAGAAATTTTGAAATTCGACTTGGTGGAGGTCCAAATCAACAAAGTCAACTAGGTTAGCACATCCACATGGCATGAGACATTTCAACTCTAGCACATTCAGAAAATTAGTTTGGTTTGATAAGTTCCAGCAAACAGAATTCAGTTGAGTTCATTTATGGTGGAAGAGTCCTACTTGTATTCAAATTATGTAACACAAAAATCCCTAGGTTTTCTCAATAGCTGTCAAGTAGGATAAGGTATCAGAACTATTTGATCGAATCTAGCCCAAGTGGCATATTTTTCTAATTAATGACATGATGACGGTCTTAGTCTATATATTTATAGTTCCTTGACGCTATAGGAGGTTGATAGATAATCTGTGAAGCTGACTGTATTGTTTGGTCATTTTAGTGTTGTCTAAATTGCTATCATAAATTTTCGACCCGAGGCTCGTAAGATGATGAAGTGAAGTGTACAATATATACTTAAGCGGCCTTTTCTAGTTCTTTTTGTCGTTTTTAGTTCATCTGTGACTTATCTTCCTAATGTGATGTGATGAAGTTATAAACAAGTGAGTGAATGTGTGTGTATGTGGCGATTTCTAATTGCTTCTTGAAATTTAAAGAGAAAACTTGAACAATAACTTGGAATGAAATTAAAGCTTCAAATGAAAGTAAAGCATCAAACAAAAAGACCAATGGCACTAGTCCAATACCTCTACTGCTGATAAGGATGAAAATGACATCTACATTAACTCAATTGAAAGCAAGAACACTACTTCTAACTCCTCTATTGAATCTAAAGAAACGCAAAAATTAAGTGACAAATCATACTACTGAATTCTCCCTTAACATTCTGCCTCTTAGCTAAATTGATCATGTGAAAAAGAGTTAGGAGTGAATTAGCAATATGAGTCTAAAACTAAATAAACCAAGCTGCAATTAAATGATGTTTTGGTCCCACAAAAGTTAGTGAAATTATGATAAGAAGAACCATCAAGAGATTAGCAACTTGACAAAACCTGGTAAAGTAACTAAGCAAAGAAACTAATCAAAGCAAAAGTCAGCAGTTTAGATAAGACAACTTCAAATGCTTCTAGTGATAAAAAGAAGGAAAAGCACATTGTCCCGGGCTCCTAACAAAGCTGCAAAAACAAACACTGATCAGCCATGAAAAGTACAGAAACGTAAAGCAGCATAATTGAAACTGTACATTAATATACATGTCAAAAGAAATGAAAATTGCAGAAATCAAACTGTACATTAGTATACATGTGAAAATGAAAACAAAAAGAAGTGCAGAAAAATGAAATTAAAAACTACTGTACATAGGTTGTGGCAGACGGGGGCCCTCCATCTACTCAACCAGTTAAAAATCAGCTACACGGATAGGAGCAAAACGGTCTTCTTGATATTAAATCAGCATGTCACAAAATACAAAAGTGTAAACGCTGTATAAAACAGTCTTTGAAACAGAGTTTTATAAACAAAATGATTACAACCAAAAACTAAACTTGAAGACTAACTACTAAGCGTATGCAAACGCTTTATTTATAGTAGCAGAGACAAACTGTCTTCTGCGTAAACTAAGCTAACAACCAGCTAACTAATTAACTGTGCAAAAGACACGCAGCAGCACCGTGCACTGTTTGAGGAAACGGTCATCGTGGATGATAAATCCACGGTTAGATTCTTGTCCCCTGCCATCTTCATGGCTCAAAGAAGATGCCAGCTGTGGTTACGTGCTTCACCTGCTCACGCAGAGCCGTGCCACCGCTTGGAACCTTGTTGTTTGACCGTGGTTACATCTGCGTTGACCGGGGGTATATATGAGCGAGTTGGCTTAGCTGATAGCACACGAACCATGTACACAGTCATGCCAACTTGCCCATGTGGCCCTTTCCTTTGGAGGACACGTGGAACATAGCAAACAAGAAAATGGCTGCGGAATCTCTGATCGGATGCGGAATTGGAGATCGGCTGCGGAAACGTTGTATTAGCTGCAAAATTGCAGCACTTGTACCAAAATTCTAAACCAACAGTCAATCATTAGCACAGTCAACAAATCATGTTAAAAAGACATATAATGCAATGAATTGAACAAGTTGATGGAGGAAATGATGACAAAAGAGAGAAGTGAGTAGGAAAAAGCTGTTGGGAGGATAGGTAAATGAGTGCAGGTTTGAGGCTCAACATACCCCCACTGTGAGGGTGTTGCATGTCCTCATGCAACCAAAACTTTGTCATAATCTTTCAGTCCACATGTTCAGATGCCTCTGCCAAGACATCCAACCTTCTCCTTTTCCTCCTTGTTGCCAAATTTGCTCTTGGTTTCCTAACCAAGCACCTGAATTTCAAGTTAACCAAGGCCCTGCTCAATTTCTTGCATTTCCTCTTCAATTTCCTGTTCTTTCTCTGCCAAAGACCCAAATGAAGCATTGTGTTGTCGTGGACCATTTTGTCCACTTTGCTCTGTTCTCTCAATGCTTCGTTTTCCTGTTTGATATGGCGATTCAGGACTTCTAGCTCAAATAATTCTTGCTTCAGAGATTGAACCTGTTGTTCAAGGGGCAAGACAGTGCTAGGACCGGCAGCAGATTGCTCTAATGTTTCCAAATAATCATATGCCTCCTGTTGGTCAGGGTCAATGTCAGGTGTTTGTCTTGGCCTAAATTCAAATCCTTGAAAACTGCTTTCTCTCTCTTGCTGGAAAGGACTTTCCTCTCTTGGAGGACTTAGCTCAATATCTAGCCGAATTGGAGTCTTCTTAGTGTAGAGTCGATAATATGCCATTATTATTGTCACTTGTGAACGTCTATTTCACCCATTTCTACCATTCTTCATCATGACATTTATTATAATTTATCATTTAAATCCATTTTATTAATTATTTATGCTCTCATGAATAAATATTATTTATTCTCCTTTATTTCTAATAAATTGATTATTATGCATTATTTTACCAATGATAGTGCTAATAAGTTGGTTATAACATTATTCACCATTTTTAGCCTCCAAGGTAACTTCCAGATTGAAGATTTGATTTTTAAATCTGCCAACTCAGAAATTCGATGGTTTAAGGAGTGATAGTTTTGCGGTTGAGAGTCTGAGCAAATGAAGATGAATTTGGAAAATCCGGAACATGGGTTTTGTCCAAAACGGGCCCAATTATCTTCATAGGGAACAGATTGCCCAAATTCGGCTTGTACAGGGAGAAACGCAGGGTTCTTTGAGCACGATTTTCTCAGATTTTCAGTTGCGGCCGTCCTCCAAATCTCAGCTGCAAACCCAAATTCGTCTTGTTTTTGTTGAAGAGATGAAGTTAGAATCAACCTAAATTTGTAAAAGAATCATGTTGTAATTATCTATGCTCTCTGATCTTTCTCTATTTAAATGAGAACAAAGATCAGAGAGAAGAGATTTTTGGAGGGGGACGATTATATTTTGTAATTATAAGTTTCAGAACAACTTTGATCATGGAGTCTTGTTGAGATCTGATTTTGTATACTTTTGTTAATGCAATCAATATAAAGGATTTGGTGTTCAATTCGTCCCTGCATCTGAAGTAAGTTACGGCGGTGCCATTGGAAGCTACGGGCCCGGCTCCAACGGACACTTGCCGTTGTATTGTTATACGGTAAATTGTGTTTGGTTTGCTTATTTCTATTGTTTCAGCAATCTGATATATCTTTCATATGATAGACTATGCTTCATAATTGATATCTGAATCTGAATGAGTTCCTTATCTCATGTCTCTGTATTACGCACAGTGAATCTATTCGAAATTACATCTATTTCCATAGCAAGATATTTGTATAAATGTTATCATCATTGGATTCATATAAAATAAGTATTTGCGAGGCTTGAAGATAATATTACTTTGTTCAGAAACGTAATCATATCATTTGTTATTCTCAGATTGCTATAGTAGTATAGAACATGTACATACGAATGATGATTTGCTGTTCCATTTACAAAAGATTGCTCTTTCTTTGTATGTAAGTTGATGCCAAGAATTGAGAGTGTTGAACTCGCGAGATTTAGTTTCTTTCTTGCTATTTCATTTTACTGTTGTCCATTTCATTTCATGCTGCTTTTTGCCATTTCCTTTTTCTTGCATTTATTGCTTTGGTGTGAGAGAAGGTCTAAAGCTGTAGTGAGTCAGCAAGTCGCTGCTTAGCTCCCAGATCTTTGGTCCATGCTCTAATTTCCATTCCATTTACTTGCATTTACTGTTTTAGTGTGGGAGGAGGATCAAGGCTGTCGTGAGACACAGCAGACGCTATTATGCTCCCAGAACCATGATCCATACTCTAATTCCTTTTCCTTCATCAATTTCTAGAGGACTGAGTTATTGCTACCATATCCTCGATTGATGGTTATTTGAATGAATGATTTAGTTTAGAACATTTCAGTTTCTTGCTTTAGATTTTGTTTCCAGCTTTCATTTACTTTTGGGTTTTAAGCACTATACTGCGAAACATTACTCTTAAGAAAATAGCCGCCTCAGATAGAGTACACTCTTGAAATAAAAAGTCGTCCCTGGGTTGATAATTAATGTGAGGTAATTAGGAGTTCACAAGACACCTTTTTGTCGCTCCACACTTAGGTGTGCCCAAATCAATGAAATGGGACTGTTTCTCTTTAGTCACACTCTTCTTCTCTATAAGTCTACTGCTTCTTCTCACTTGCATGCTAGTACTCTTTGGCTGACTGTTTTGTCTTTCTTTTTGTTTCTTTTTGGAGAGGGGAGTAGCATGGAGTTGAGCAAGTCTATGAGCTAGTGTTTGGGTATCTTCTTCAATGGAGAGTTCAGGAGAGGGGTAGGATTCTTGTACAATGGCTTTCCTTTTATCTTTCTTTTGTCTCTTAGCTCTGCCTCCCTTTTTCTTTTCTTCTTGAGCAATTTCTTGGGCAGTTTCTTTCCCTCCTCTCCTACTTCTCTTTGGTATCCTAGGAGAGCTGCTAGAGGCTTCAGCTACCTCTTGAAAATGGTTTCTAACTAGAAACTTCTCCCACGTATCATTTTTAATTTTCAACTGCTCCTCAATTAAAATTCTAATGAGTCCATGATGAGACAAGTGGGGTTCAATGTTTCCCACGTGTTTCTGAACAATTTCACTCATCTTCTTTAGACTAGCTAACAAGAAATAAGGTAGGTTGATAGCATGGTCATTCATAAAGTGCATCATGATTCTTGCATGGTATACATACATGACACCGAAGCGGCCTTCACATGTTAAAATTTTTTGAATAAGCAACAGTAATGAAGTCCACTCTTCCTTAATGACACGTACAGGGATTCCCTTAGTGAAAATGGAGGTATCCATACCTGGATTCTTGAGCATATTTTTCCACTCTTGATCTTCAACTTTTCTGTTTTTAAAACAGCGTTCTCCTTTTTTAGGCAAATCGGTTGCTGTGGCCAAGGTTCTCTCTGTTATGGTGAACTACAGGTCTCCTACCTCCATGGTATTTCCATTAAATGACCGGGCAAATGCCTTTGTCACCTCTTTATTGTACCCTTTAAACTTCTGAATGAACTTCAACCATTTGGCTTTCTGCAGTGCTTCCTTTATCTGTGGGTAACCCTCTAAAAATTTCGAACCCTCCGGTTCTGCTCTTAACAATTTTCCCATTTCGGTTATCAGTTCACTTGCAGCTCTGACAGTGGTGTTTGAACAGGCCGGGAAAACAGTGCTCAACAGTGGGAATTACGGCTATAACAGAGTGGCCGTGATGCAATGAACTGTAAGGTGCAGGACTGGTGATCGGGGTTTTGAGTGGAGCGGTGACGAAAATAAAACAGAGAGGTTTATGGTAAAACGAGAGTGGTGTATGGAAACGAGAGTGAAAACGATGGAGTGAGGGAGTAGATAACAATGCGAAGATGAGGTTATGCATCCGAGAAGTGGAGTTATGAGTAGAGGATACAACGGCCAAATCCCTGAACGTCGGGTGGCTGCGTACACTTGACTGCGGAAATGATCATTTGGAGAGCCGTAATACACCAGTACACGTCACTGAGGTACAAGTAGTTAATGGAAGAGAAGTTCGTATTAAGTTCGAATCAATAGTAATTAGGGACCGTTAGGAAGGTGGTGAGGTGGATTACGCAGAATCATGGACGAGGAGTGGACGAGGATCTTGTCAATCATTACATTAAGTGCCTCCTACCATGATTTGAAAACCATGCATAAATGACATTAAACTGTTGATTAAAAATTTGGAATATACCTTCATATGTTTGCATTTGATCCCTTCGTTGATTATGGTGGCTAACTCTTGATTGCTTTCTGGCCTTGTAGGTGCTATGTATCCTTGCTGCTCTTTGATGATGATACCCCTGACTGTAAATTTTCCTTTTTGAAACAGAATTTCTTTGATTGCAGAGACAGAGTGTATCAGCTGCGGAAACTTGGTATGAGCTGCGGAAACTGCAACAACACTTTTCTGCCTGCACAAAGATGATTAGAACAAACTTAACTGAATGGAATAGTCCTAAGAGGGACTTTATTGGTGGAAATGAGATGGAATGAATGATCTGGAAGAAAAATGAAGTGGAATGAAGATGATGAGATGGATGAAATGGCGGATGGGATGGACAAAATGGCGGATGAGATGGAAAGAGAAAGAGAGAGATTTTTTTGGAAAATATAAAGTGTCAGGTGACCCTGATTTTCACTTTATATTTTCTGCATAAGACCGCCAATCCAAGATTGGTTTTCAGGCTTATACAAGAGACCTTTTTTTTTTTTTTTTTTTTTTTTAATTGAAAGAAACAAAGACTAGGCTGATGGAGGAGAAGAATTCTTCTCCACCAGCCTCATTGCAGAATCTTCTTGGAACAATTTAACAAATTCCTCCTTTGAGAGTGGCTTGTGGTAGACTTTCAATCGGTGGCCATTCACAATGAGAGGAGTTTGAAACTCATCAATGGTCTTCACTCGAACTGCTCCATTGTTAAAGACTTCATCAATCTCATATGGCCCAAGCCAATGAGTTTGAAATTTTCCTTTGAAGTCCTTAAACCTGGAATCAAACAATAGTGCCCAATCTCCCTTCTGAAACTTTATTTCTTTGATGTGTCGATCATGCCACTTAGTTCTTTGGTGCTGAACTAGATCGGTCTTTAGAATTGCATCTTGTCTTATTTCATCTAGCTCATTTAGCTGGTCCATTCTGTGTTTTTGGGCTTTTGATAGGCTCATCCCCAATTGAACTGCCATCTTGAAGGTCTTGATTTGGAACTCAATGGGGAGCAGGACTTCTTTCCCATAAACAAGTTCATAGGGAGAATGTCCTGTTGTGTTCCTCCATGTAGTTCTATAGGCCCATAAGGCTTCACGAAGCCTTTCTGCCCAATCTCTTATGTGAAGATGAACAGTCTTGGTGATGATGCTTTCAAGAACTTTATTTGTAGATTCCACTTGACCATTTGCTTGCGGATGGTATGGAGTAGATGTTCTATGCTTGATTTTGTATTCCTCCATCAGCTTCTCCATCAATTTAGATGTAAATTGACTTCCCTGATCTGTCACAATTTCTGTTGGGACACCAAAACGAGTAAAAATATCCTCAAAAAGAAATTGAACAACTGAATTTTCAATGGCAGAAGGCAATGCCTTGGCTTCTACCCACTTAGTAACATAATCAGTGCAAACCAATATATACTTCTTTTGCTTAGATGGTGGATTAATAGGTCCAACGAAATCTAGAGCCCATTTCTCAAAGGGTTCGATGCATACCTGTGGCTGTAGTGGCATTTCATTTGAAGAAGTTGGTCTCCCAACTCTTTGGCAGCTGTCACACCTTCTAACATATTGCTTTGTATCTTTAAAGAGAGAAGGCCAATAATATCCTAAAGAAAGGATTTTATAGGCCGTCCTCTTGTCAGCAAAGTGTCCGCCGCACGGTTCATCATGACATGCCTTAAGGATGTTAGGCATTTCATCTTCCCGAACACATCTTCTGATCATACAATCTGGCCCCGTTTTGAACAATTCATTAGAAATCCAAGAATAATGTGAACTCTCCTGAATGATTTTCCTTTTCTCATTAGGAAATAAGTGTGGAGGTAGCTTCCCTGTAACTAAATAGTTAGCAATATCTACATACCAAGGAGTTTTGGTAGTTACTGCAAACAAGTATTCATCTGGAAACTTATCCTCTACAGGAGAATCTTCGTTAGTGTTTTGGATTCTAGACAAGAAATCAGCTACTATGTTTTGTTTCCCTGGTCTATCTAACACAGTAATGTTGAATTCTTGTAAAAGTAAAAGCCATCTTGTAACTCTGCCATTAGTAACAGGTTTGTTCATAAGATATCTAATTGCAGAATGATCAGTATGGACAAAAGTTTCATAGCCGGTTATATAATGTCTAAACTTGTTGATTTCATGAACAACGGCTAAGAATTCTTTTTCAGTCACAGTGTAATTTAACTCAATGGGAGTCAAATTTTTACTGGTCTAATAAATGGCATAAGGGACCAAATCCTTTTGTCCCAAGACAGCTCCTAGAGCTGTATCTGAAGCATCAGTAGAAATGTGGAAAGGGAGTTTCCAATTTGGCCCTCTAAAAATGGGTGCTTCAGATATTCTAGTCTTTAAAGTTTCAAATGCAGACTGACATTCAGGATCCCATTTGAATTCATAGTCTTTGGTAAGTAATTTGAAAAGCGGAGATGCTATCTTGGTGAAGTTTTCAATAAATCTTCTATAATATCCAGTAAACCCAAGAAAACTTCTAACATCTTTCTGGCAATTTGGAACAGGTAACTTGGAGATGACTTCAACTTTGGATCTATCAACTTTAATTCCATCTCCTGAAATATGATGTCCTAAAACAATCCCTTCAGTAAACATCATAAAACATTTTTCATGACTTAATGAAAGATTTGTTTCTTTACATCTAATTAGGACTTTTTCCAAATTTTCTAATGCTTCCTCAAATGTGTTACCATAAACTGTGAAATCATCCATGTAGACCTCTACACAATCATGAATTAGATCTGAAAAGATTCCTAGTACAGCCCTTTGAAATGTAGCGGGTGCATTGCATAATCCAAAAGGAAGTACTCGGTAAGCAAAAGTTCCCCATGGACAAGCAAATGTGGTTTTGTCCTGATCTTCAGGTGCTACCTGAATTTGATTGTAACCACTAAAACCATCCAAAAATGAGAAATACTTTTTGCCTGCTAAAGTATCTAATACTTGATCAATAAAGGGCAAAGGAAAATGATCCTTCAAGGTTGCTTTGTTCAATTCTCTGTAATCAATGCAAACCCTCCATTTACCATTCTTTTTAGGTACTATAACCAAGGGAGAAACCCATCGGCTATCTGAAATGGGGTAAATGAAGTTTACACTGAGTAACTTCTGGAGCTCTTCTTTCACTATCTCCCTAAGGTTTGGATTCATCCTTCTTTGAGGTTGTCTGATTGGTCTACTGTTTTCCTCAATGTAGATGTGATGAATGCAAGTCTTAGGGTCAATACCTTTCATGTCGGTATACTCCCATGCAAAAGCAGTAGAATGTCTTTGCAAGACTTTGGTTAGCTCTTCCTGTTGGGATTTTTCCAAGTTTTTGTTAATGTTCAATGTTTTTCCTGGAAAGATCTCAATGGCAGAACTACCAAATTCTTCCATAGAGAAAAGAGACATTTGTCTAGATGATAGACACTCTATGTCAGAATCCAACTGAAATTGTGTAGAGTCATATTCTGAAGATGGTTCAAAATTTTCTAATGTGTTCAGAATTTGACTATCTTCACTAATCTCAGAAATGGTAAAGACAGGTTGTATAGTATATTCATCATCAACCCACTCATTATCTCCTATTTCTGTAATTTCTTTTGCTGGAGGATATAGATTGAACTTCTTTGTTGAATTGCCATTAGAAATATACATATCCCCAGACCTACAACTTATGAAAGCATCAGCTGTGGCTAGCCAAGGTCTTCCTAAAATAAGAGGATGTCCTCCTAGATTGTTCTTGGGAGTTAAAATCATAAAATCAACTAGATATTCCCAAGAGTCTAGGGAGACTGGAATGTCTTCCAATACACCATCAGGTTTAATGATTGATCTATCTGCGAGTTGCAGTAAAGTAGGTGTAAAGAGAAGGTTAGGAAGTTTTAACTGGTCCATGGTCTGTCTACTCATAATATTGATAGCAACCCCTAAATCAATCAAAGTATTTGGTATTTCTACCCCATTGATATGTGTTTTGACAATTGGACTACCGGGATCTACATATTTCTGCATGGTAATCTTTCCCATCATGATATCTGCAATTTTTCCTACCAGGTGGATCCTTCTGGTATCTCTTGGTTTCCTTCCTGGTCTTTTAAGGCTCAACTCCTTTATTGTTTTTGCTAGAATGGGAATCTTTTTAATGGCTTGTAACAAGGGAATCTTGATACAGACATTCTTCAATTCATCTAGAAAATTATAGTCAGGCAACCAAATTTGTTTTTCCACGCCTTTGTCTATTTGTAACCTTTCAGGAAAAGGAGGTGTGGCCAAAGATGTAAGTTGTTCAACTATGGGAGTTGTGGGGGTTGATTCTTTTTCTTTTTCTTTTTGAGTGTTTGGGTTTTGAAGAGATGCTTCAGAACCCTTATTGGCTTTAAGAGACTCTTCCTGAGAAATGCTTGGCTGTTGAACATTTATAGAAGGTTGATCTAGGATTCTACCTGATCTGAGTTGTACTTCATTGAGAGGAACAATCATATAGGTAGGGAATGGTTGACCTTCCATCATGTAAGCATTTTGAGGGTTCCTATTATTGGGGTTTGGCAATGGTTGAGAAGGAAGTTGATTTGACTTCTGTTGGGATTGAAGCAAGAGTTGAGAATTTTGATTTTGTGGAGAAGGTTGTTGTTGTTGAGGGAATGGCAATAATAGTTGTTGACTTTGATTTGGAAGTTGTGGAGTTTGCTGGTTTTGAAAAGATGGAGGATATTGATAGAATTGAGCAAATCTCCCATAAGGATTTTGCATGCTTTGCATCCATGATTGAAAAGGATTTTGAGGTTGAGGCCAAGGTTGTTGCCAAGGATTCCAATTTGGTTGGGGTTGAAAATTCATAGAGTTGTTAAACCCTTGATTTTGTTGCCCCTGCCAAGGTCTCCTTGCAACAAAACAGAGAGATTCAAGTGTATTTGGATCTTCTTGAAAGACTGCTTTGAGCCCAGGGATTGAAGGACAATCCTTGGTCTCATGGTTTTCTGAGCAAATTACACATGTTTCCACAATTTGTGCTTCCAAGGGACATTCCCTTAAAGCATGTTTCTTCCTACATTTCGGGCAAAATATGGCCAAGGCCTCGGCTTCTGCTTTCTGTTTATTGTGGATCTTAAGGGTGTCTAATTGTTCACTAAGACTCCCTAAGATGTCAGTTTTGAATTCATCAAGCATATTGCCGATCTCAGCCCTACTTACTAATCCAGTTGCAGATTTATTTGCTCTAAGGAGAGAAGGATCTCTAGGCCCTTTTTGAGTTTTTGATTTGCCCCTTGAGAGATGGATACATAGCTCTGCTATATCATTGAGTGAAAGTTGAGATATATCTCCTTTCCCCATCATGTTCAGAATGTCTATCCATTCATCTCTAATGGCTTTTAATAGGAGGACTTTCAAGGTCTCCTCATCCAAGCTACTCATTTTTGCTCTTTTCAGGTTATATTGAAATCTTTTGAGTAAATCCTCTAAGTTCTCATCTTCTCTTTGTACCATTTTAAATACCTCATCCTTGTGATTGGTAGGCATACAATAGTCTAGGTACCTATCCAAAAATGTCTGTTTCATATCATTCCAAGACCTAATGGATTGAGTGAGTAACCCCATGAACCATTTCAAAGCTTGTCCTTTCAATGTGGAAGGGAACAATTTGAGTTTTTGAGTGTCATCCAGATAGTCATAAGTTCGACATACGACTTCAAACTCAAATAAAAATGTTTCAGGGTCCTCAGTTCTTAACCCATGGAAGTTTGGGAGGACAGATGGTGATATGTTTTTCATAGTGGCTCGGGAATCCTCATCGACGATAGGAAATCCAAATGAGTTATCCCCATCTCTATTTCCTCCAATGTGACCTCTACCTCCTCCATTGTTTCCTCCTCCTCCTCCTCTACCTCTACCTCTACCACCTCCTTCCTCTGTCATAATGGTTTCCCTAGAGACTTCAGAATCTTCTGGTTCTTCTACAAAGGGTGAATGAGAAGGAATTTCTCCCTCTTCTTCAGATGATTCTACTTCTTCAATTACAATTGGTCTTTCTGTAGAAGGAAGGAAAGGATCTCTTCCTGATTCAAATTCAATAGAAGGTGTGGGAGAGTCAATTCTTGCCTCTTGAATTCCAGGAATCCTAGGGCTAGGAGTGTCAGTTGGAGATGAGGGAGGTGTCTCTTGTCTATTCCTTGAAGTAGATGGACTTGTAAAAATCGAACTCTTGGCTCTAGCTAAAAACCTTCCCCTAGAATCTCTAGCTCTACGCATGTCATTTTTTTTATTTTTTCTTCAAGTCAGGCTAATAATTCTCTTTCTGATCTTCCAGGTCACTCTAGGTGCAAGAAGAGAGCATACTTAAGAAACTATTAAACCAATAACTTTCTCTTTTCTGATCCTCCAGATCACTCTAGGTGCAAGAGGAGAGCATACTTTGAGAGGTTATCAATTTCCCTTTCTTTAAATTTTCTTAATTTTCTTTTTTAGAAATTGGCTACCTAATTTCACTTCCCCGGAAACGGCGCCAAAATGTTTGGTCAATTTAGTGTTGTCTAAATTGCTATCATAAATTGTCAACCCGGGGCTTGTAAGCTGATGAAGTGAAGTGTACAATATATACTTAAGCGGCCTTTTCTAGTTCTTTTTGTCGTTTTTAGTTCATGTGTGACTTATCTTCCTAATGTGATGTGATGAAGTTATAAACAAGTGAGTGAATGTGTGTGTATGTGGCGATTTCTAATTGCTTCTTGAAATTTAAAGAGAAAACTTGAACAATAACTTGGAATGAAATTAAAGCTTCAAAGTAAAGCATCAAAAAAAAAGACCAATGGCACTAGTCCAATACCTCTACTGCTGATAAGGATGAAAATGACATCTACATTAACTCAATTGAAAACAAGAACACTACTTCTAACTCCTCTATTGAATCTAAAGAAACACAAAAATTAAGTGACAAATCATACTACTGAATTCTCCCTTAACATTCTGCCTCTTAGCTAAATTGATCATGTGAAAAAGAGTTAGGAGTGAATTAGCAATATGAGTCTAAAACTAAATAAACCAAGCTGCAATTAAATGATGTTTTGGTCCCACAAAAGTTAGTGAAATTATGATAAGAAGAACCATCAAGAGATTAGCAACTTGACAAAACCTAGTAAAGTAACTAAGCAAAGAAACTAATCAAAGCAAAAGTCCGCAGTTTAGATAAGACAACTTCAAATGCCACTGGTGATAAAAAGAAGGAAAAGCACATTGTCCCAGGCTCCTAACAAAGCTGCAAAAACAAACACTGATCAGCCATGAAAAGTACAGAAACGTAAAGCAGCATAATTCAAACTGTACATTAATATACATGTCAAAAGAAATGAAAATTGCAGAAATCAAACTGTACATTAGTATACATGTGAAAATGAAAACAAAAAGAAGTGCAGAAAAATGAAATTAAAAACTACTATACATAGGTTGTGGTAGACGGGGGCCCTCCATCTACTCAACCAGTTAAAAATCAGCTACAAGGATAGGAGCAAAACAATCTTCTTGATATTAAATCAGCATGTCACAAAATACAAAAGTGTAAACGCTGTATAAAACAGTCTTTGAAACAGAGTTTTATAAACAAAATGATTACAGCCAAAAACTAAACTTGAAGACTAACTACTAAGCGTATGCAAACGCTTTATTTATAGCAGCAGAGACAAACTGTCTTCTGCGTAAACTAAGCTAACAACCAGCTAACTAATTAACTGTGCAAAAGACACGCAGCAGCACCGTGCACTGTTTGAGGAAACGGTCATCGTGGATGATAAATCCACGGTTAGATTCTTGTCCCCTGCCGTCTTCGTGGCTCGAAGAAGATGCCAGCTGTGGTTACGTGCTTCACCTGCTCACGCAGAGCCGTGCCACTGCTTGGAACCTTGTTGTTTGACCGTGGTTACATCTGCGTTGACCGGGGATATATATGAGTGAGTTGGCTTAGCTGATAGCACACGAACCATGTACACAGTCATGCCAGCTTGCCCATGTGGCCCTTTCCTTTGGAGGACACGTGGAACATAGCAAACAAGAAAATGGTTGCGGAATCTCTGATCGGCTGCGGAATTGGAGATCGGCTGCGGAAACGCTGTATTAGCTGCGGAATTGCAGCACTTGTACCAAAATTCTAAACCAACAGTCAATCATTAGCACAGTCAACAAATCATGTTAAAAAGACATATAATGCAATGAATTGAACAAGTTGATGGAGGAAATGATGACAAAAGAGAGAAGTGAGTAGGAAAAAGCTGTTGGGAGGATAGGTAAATGAGTGCAGGTTTGAGGCTCAACATGTATGTAACCTTTTGATCCAGTTAATATAAATATTGCAGCGTCTTTGCTTTTGTACTTGAGATTCATGTATGGCTTCATGTGCTCTTACTAAGTTTTTTATGTTTTATTATTAACATTCATAGTATTTTGATTACTTGGAATTATTGTTAAGTGCTCCAATTTCCTTCACATACTATGTATGACTATGAATGTTCATTTGCTATTAATTTTAAAGCCAGAGATGTTTCAGCTTTCATTAAACTCTATTGTTTGCCATTTCTATAATTTGACTCCATGCCCAAAGATGGCAGTCATCACATTTTCCTTCACCTACAAAATCACATGAAAAAATAGAGTTAGCCATATGAATTTTTGAGCTTATCATAGTAAAATTTTTAAGTATATTGAGAGAGCCCTCTCAGATTGTGATAAAGATCTAGATTAGGGGAAAAATTAGCTCAAAAATAAAAGTGCTCGGAATTGTTCAAAACTTGAACGACTGCATCCGTCTTGGAAAAACAATCCCAATGCAACTAATTTTGTTCAAAATAGAGTTCGTATGAGGAAGATAGAGCCCGTTGACCGCTTTGCCAAACATAAGAATTTTTGGAAAAAAAAGGTACAATCACTGCCTAGTCAGCAACCTGTACTAATGATGTGGAAAGTGACTTGGCAGGGCCAACGGATGGTCAACATCCAATCAAACTATGACAAGTGGCATCCTGAGGTTGGTTTAGAGGTCGGTGATGTGGCACATTCTTATTGGTTAATGGAGGACCAATGGGGAGGAGACAAGTGGTAAGCTCGGAGGCCAACATGTGTCCCTCCCCAAAGGACCAGTTATGGCGCTGTGTAAAACTTTTATGGAGGCACCAGGGTTCAACCCCACGACCTCCTCTACACAAGCGCAACACTCTACTGCTACACCACAATATTGCTTCTTAACATATGATGAGCGCATTATGTATTTAAATGTTAATGTGTTGGAGGTTGGGGGTTTGCCACTAGAGGTAACTACTAGCATTCACTCCATGTGACCACGTTTATAAACCATAAATTTATGTTAACCATCAGTGGGTAAGGATTTAACACTAACCGCTAGCATTTAACCTCTCCATATGTGACCACCACTATTTAACCATTAGCATTAAACCTTAACCGCATGGATTAGGTGGCGTTTAGCACTAATTAAGCCATGATTATCACTAATTAAGCAAGATAAAGTTGGAGGAGCCGAAAAATCCAAATTTTCTCCAAAATTGGTGGAGTTAACTGGAGTTCCTCCAGTTTTAGTGGAGAATTCCTAGGAGAAATATTTTTGGCCATAACTTTTGCAATTTTTGACTAAATTGGGATCAGAAAAAGGTGTTCCTAGATGATTTCGACATTATCAACGCAATGGAATATGTTTTAGCAGAAGAGAGGAACTTCTGTACGTTATTTTTTGATGTTGACGTTTAAGGAAGCCCAAGGCCACAAGGAGAGGTGGTTAAGCTCAGAATAGTTGTAGTCCATTTGTAGAGTTTGGAGAGTCAGATTTTGGGTTTTTGGATGCTATGAGTCCATTGAAGTAGGTTTTAGGAGCTGTAGAGCATTGTAAACTATACTATTTTCCATTTTGAGCAAATAAAGAGGCCCAAGCCATGGTAGCTTGACCAAGGAAATGTAGCCCACGAGGGGTGAAGTCCTTTATCAAAACACTGTGTTAAGTGTTTTTCTTGATGGTTTGCTATACATTTACTTTTTGTTGTTCGACACTTGTCTTTCATACTATTCTGCTCATGATTCTAACATTAAACTTGACATAAAATTACCTGTTTTGAATCACAAACACCACAAGAGAAGCATGCACATGAAGCAATTGAAAAGTATTTGTTTATAAATCTGAAGTTGAAATTAGCACAGAAAAACTAACATTCAGCTATAGATCAAGTTGGTATCAGAGAAAAGGTTATTTGCTTGATTTCTTGAGTTTTGTGCAAGTAGGGTTTTAATGGTTGCATATTTGTGAATCTTTTTGATGCATTACAAGTGTGATGATAGCTTCAACAATTGATGTTTCTAATCTCTCTTCCTTAGCAAGATTCTTTGATGAAGAGATGTTGCAAGAGTTTTTCATCAAGAGAGATATGGTGCAAGAGATGATTGAAGATAGGAAGAAGAACACTATACTTCAAGAGCAGTTGATATCTATGAAGGAGGAGAAGCAAGAGCTTCTTGAAAAGATGCATGAGATGGAGATTTTACTCCATTATGCCAAGGAAACCCTAGCCAAGTATGTGCATGAACATGAGGCATGCAATTCAATTTTATTTGAAATTTCCTCTCAAAATGAATGCTTTGGTGCTTTTGAAAGATACACTAGAGGAATAGGGTCCAAATTATTGATGAATATGGGCTATGAAGGTAAATGGTTAGGCAAGCATGCACATGGCATAGTTCAACCAAATGTTGTTGAGGAAAGGACTAGGTATTTGGGTCTTGCTTATGGACAACATGATGGAGAATTCCCCAAATCCAACGAGGCACATGAAGGTGATAGTTCCAAGAGGAAATTTTATTACATGTTCATACCCTCAAGATTTTGAAGTTTGTGTTCATGAGGAATGCAAAAATTTTATACCCAATTTGCAAGAAGATGCTCATAAGCATGCAACTAGTGGAAACGGAAAACAAGAGGATGATGAAAGCTCTAAGATCATTAAAACCATTGTTGGTATTTCGAAGAGAGCCACTACCTCATCAAATTCACCTCCTCAAGAAGGCAACAAAGGTGAAGGCGTAAGGTATAAATTTTCCTTTAATGAAGTTGCTTTTAATTATGATAAACATGATAAATCTTCACATAAGAATTGGAGAGAACTTACATGTTCGTTTGTGGTTTGAATAACCATACTGTTTCGAAGTGTTGGAAGAGGATATCCATACACTAAAAACTTTCAAAACAAAAGAGACAGAAAACTAGAGGTCCAATAGATAATGGAAACCATTTTGAAAAGAAGATGCAATTGTTTTGCACTCATTGCCATAAGCAGGGTCATCTTGTAGATAACTTTTGGACTTTCCATCGAACAAGTCATCCATGACATTTGAAGAAGGCGGAGAGAGATTTTGGCAAGAATGGAAAAGAGGATTCCATAATTGATGTGAGTCAGGATGATACACATGATGATGTGCAGCTGAAAGAAGCACCATTGAAATGGTTTGGAACGAGGTGGTTAGATTTCTTAACCAATTAAGGCCTTGCATTTCCTTTGATAATTGATGTAGATATTGCTTTCATGATGCATTTATTGATATTTGAATGCATTATTTTTATGTTGAAATTATGTTTCTACTTGTATGATGCAAGATGTTGAAAGTGGAGTGGTTACAAATTTGTATGTGAATGCATTCTTGATGTTGCATATTTTCGCCAAGAAGGTGTGTGAAAGTGGGGTATGTTACTCACTTCATTTGAAAAAAAATTGTCAATTAAGCTCTTATGTATCCGTACATGTTTTTGGGCTTATTTTACTTGTGATTATACTTGAGGGAGAGTTGAAGAATTGTATACATACATGAGATTTTGTGTGTGTGTGAACAGTGGAATTATTGTTAGTTTCAATGTGTTTGGATATATGCGTGAATGTCAACTTGTGTCGATTGTTGTCACATGTATGTCATATCGAATTGGAAGAGTGTATTTTATCTCCAAAGACAAAAGTGAGATGTTGACTTATCATTTCATGAGATGTGAAATTATTGTTGTTTATGCAAAGAATCGTCAAGTTGTTGTACATTCTTATGTTTGTATCTCAAGTCAAGTCAATAGCTTGAAGAAGTATGTTTTGTTGACTTATGTTTAGTTGATGATGTTTTTTTGACTTGTGTTAGTTGATGATTTATACACAAGTATTCAGGAGTACATGGCGATGTTACATGATGTGAAAATTGTTGCTTTGAAGGAACAAAAGAAGAGGTGGTCGATTTGCATTTATTACATAATGTGTTTTTTTCCATTTAATGGTTGTATTTGTGACAAGATCTCGCAGGATTTTGGAAGGTCCATTCTAGAGAAAGATGCTCATGCTTAGCCTTCATTCTCAAATCATGACATGAGTAACATGTTAGACTAGAGGATGATAGAGGTAAGAAGAAAAAGTGGATGATATGCCAAAAAATTGCAGCCATTATAGACCGTTGTATGTGTTGACGCCAATATTCTCAGTGGGAAGGATATTAGATTGTATCGGTTTTCCAAGCACTGAGGGATCGATGTGGTACAAAAAAGACATTTTTTAGCTAGAAAGTGTCCAACAAGTGTTGGATTGGGTCAGCAGAACAAGGAGAACAGTGGTTGAGGGACATAGCCATTTGCAATGCAAGGCATGTTAGTGTACCCAAGTGGTTGTCATGGAGACTTTTCAAGTATAATTAGTTGATATAACTTGGGATAGAGAAGAGTATTCAGTTCTCATCAGATAACCAGATTTTGTGGGTCCAAAGGCCTATTAGTGGGAAGGAGTGATAGAAATTTGGATTAGGGGCAAAAATTAGCTCAAAAATAAAAGTGCTCGGAATCATTCAAAACTTGAATGACCGTGTCTGTCTCAACAAAATGATCCCAACGCAACTCATTTCATTCAAAACAGAGTTTGTATGAGGAAGATAGAGCTCGTTGACTACTTCGCTAAACAGAAGAATTTTTAAGTATTGGGGGTTTCACAGTGCATTATATTAGATATCAATTTTGGGATTTAGCTACGTTAAGTAAGTCATTCATTTGTGACCATTTCCATGAAAGGTAGTCATAACTGACTAATTTCTCATGATTTTTTAATAGTCCACTTAGCACTCATTGCATCGGGTGATGCTCACAGGGGTGAAGAAGTGGGATTGAAACTAGTGAAATAAATCACATAGCATCGATCATCACTTCCGAGGCTTGCACCTGGTAACCAGGACTTCCCGAGAGGTCACCCATCTGGGATCGCCTTTGGCTCAAGCATGCTTAACTATGGATTTCTCCCCACAATCAAGCCCACTTAGCTAGCTACCCCATTTGAAAAACCTTAGCAAGTATTGTGCCTCATGAACCATTCAGGTAGAGTTCCCTTCATTGTTTTGAATTAAATATTGGGGGTTTTCGCAATGCGTTCTATTAGATATCATTTTTGGGATTCAAATGCGTTAAGTAAGTCATTCATCTATGACCATTTCCATAAGAAGAATTTTTGGAAAAAAAAAAGGTACAGTCACTGCCTAGTCAGTAGTCCATACTACTGACATGGTAGGTGACTAGGCAGGGTCAACATCCAATCGGACTATGACAAGTGGCATCCTGAGGTTAGTGACATGGCACGTTTTTATTGGTTAATGGAGGACCAATGATGAGGGGACAAGTGACAAGTCCATAGGCTGCCATGTGTCCCTCCCGAAAGGACCAGTTATGACACAATGTAAAATTTTTATGTAGGCATCGGAGTTACACCCCATGACCTCCTCTGCACAAGCGCAATACTCTACCACTACACCACAACATTTCTTCTTAACATATGATGAGTTCATTATGTATTTAAATGTTAATGCATTGGAGGTTGGGGGTTAACCACTAGCCGTAACCACTAGTGTTCACTCCGTGTGACCATGCTTATAAACCAACAATTTATGTTAACCTCTGGCAAGTTGGGATTTAACACTAACCGCTAACATTTAACCTCTTCGCATGTGACCACCACTATTTTACCGCTAGCATTAAACTCTAATTGCGTGGATTAGTTGGTGTTTAGCGCTAATGAAGCCATGATTATTACTAATTAAGTGAGATGAAGTTGACGGAGGTTTGAAGGAGCCGACAAAACCAGATATTTTCCAAAATTGGTGGAGTTAACTAGAGTTCCTCTAGTCTTAGTGGAGAATTCCTAGGAGAAACTGTTTTGGCCATAACTTTTGCAATTTTCGACCAAGTGGGAATCGAAAAAGGTATTCCTAGATTATTTTGACATTATGAACACCATGGAACATGTTTCAAAGGTGGAGAGGCACTTCTGTATGTGATATTTCCATGTTGAATTTTAAGGAAGCTTAGGGCCACCAAGAGATGATGTCAAGCCCAGAACAGTTGTAGTCCATTTGTAGAGTTTGGAGAGTCATCCTTGGGGTTTTTGGATGCTCTAAGTCCATTGAAAAATGTTTCAGGAGCTGTAGAGAATTCTAATCTATAATTTTTTTCCATTTTTAGTAAATACAGAGGCCCAAGCCATGGTAGTAGGACGAAGGAGATGTAGCCCAGGAGGGGTGAAATCCTTTATCAAAACATTGTGTTAAGTGTTTTTCTTGATGATTTGATGTACATGTGCTTGTTTTCATTTTGTACTTGTATTTCATACTATTATTCTCATGATTCTAACATTAAACTTGACATAAAATTACTAGTTTTGAATCACAAATTCCATAAGAGAACCATGCACATGAAGCAATTGACAAGCATTTGTTTATAAATATGAAGTTGAAATTAGCACCAAAAAACTGACATTTAGCTACAAATCAAGTTGGTATCAGAGCAAAGGTTATTTTCTTGATTTTTTGAGCTTTGTGTAACTAGGGTTTTAATGATAGCAGATTTGTCAAGCTTTTTGATGCACTACAAGTGTGATGGCAACCTCAACAAGTGATGTTTCTAATCTCTCTTCCTTAGAAAGATTCTTTGATGAAGAGATGTTGCAAGAGCTTTTCATAATTAGAGATATGGTGTAAGAGATGATTGAAGATGGGAAGGAGAACACTATACTTCAAGAGTAATTGAGGTCCATGAAGGAGGAGAAGCAAGAGCTTCTTGAAAAGATGCATGAGATGGAGATTTTATTCCATGATGCCAAGGAAACCCTAGCCAAGTATGTGCATGAACATGAGGTATGAAATTAAAGTTTATCTTCAATTTCCTCTCAAAATGAATGTTTTGTTGCTTTTGAAAGACCTACTAGAGGAATAGGGTCCAAATTATTGATGAATATGGGCTATGAAGGTAAAGGGTTAGGAAAACATGCACAAGGCATAGTTGAGCGAATTGTTGTTGATGAAAGGCCTAGGTATTTAGGTCTTAGTTATGGAAAACATGATGGAGAATGATGCAAAGCCAAGGAGGCACATGAAGGTGTTCCAAGAGGGAATTTTATTACATTTTCATACCCTCAAGCTTTTGAACTTTGTGTTCATGAGGAATGCAAAAGTTTTATACCCACTTTGCAAGAAGATGCTCATAAGCATGCAACTAGTGGAAAGGGAAAACAAGAGGATGATGAAAGCTCTAAGGTCATTGAAACCATTGTTGGTATTCTGAAGAGAGCCACTACCTCATCAAATTCACCTCCTCAAGAAGGCGAAAAAGGTGAATGTGCAAGATATAAATATTCCTTTAATCAAGTTTCTTTTGATTATGATAAACATGGTAAATCTACACATAAGAAATGCAAAGAATTTACATGTTATTTTTGTGGTTTGAATAACCATATTGTTTCAAGGTGTTGGAAGAGGATAGCCATACACAGGAAACTTTCAAAACAAAAGAGATAGAAAACCAGAGGTCCATTGGATAATGGAAACCATGTTCAAAAGAAGATGCAATTGTTTTGAACTCATTTCCATAAGCAGGGTCATCTTGTAGACAATTGTTGGACTTTGCATCCAATAGGTCATCCATGACATTTGAAGAAGGTGGAGAGAGATTTTGGAAAGAATAGAAAAGAGGATTCCATAATTGATGTGGGTTAGGATGATACACATGATGAAGTGCAGTTGAAAGAAGTACCATTGAAATGGTTTGGAAAGAGGTTGTTAGATTTATTAACCAATTAATACCTTTCATTTCTTTTGATAATTGATGCAAATCTTGCCTTGATGATGCATTTGTAGTTATTTGAATGCATTACTTTTCTGTTGAAAGTATGTTGTAACCTGTATGATGCAAGATGTTGAAAGTGGAGTTCTATTTGACTCACTTAAATACAACAAAGAAGGAAATTTGTGGTTACAAATTTGTATGTGAATGCATTCTTGATGATGCATATTTTCGCCACGAAGGTGTGTGAAAGTGGGGCATGTTAGTCACTTGATTTGTAGAAAATTTTTCAATTCATCTCTTATGTACGCATACATGTTTTTGGGCTTATTGTACTTGTGATTATACTTGAAGGAGAGTTGAAGAATTGTATACATACATGAGAGTTTGTGTGTGTGAACAGTGGAATTGTAGCTAGTTTCATTGTGTTTGTATACATGCATGAGTCTCAACTTGTGTCGATTGTTGTCATATGTATGTGATATCGACTTAGAAGAGTTTATTTTATATCCAAAGATGAAAGGATATGTTGACGTATTATTGCATGAGATGTGAAATTCTTGTTGTTTATGGAAAGAATTGTCAAGTTGTTGTACATGCTTATTTCTGTTTCTCAAGTCAAGTTAGTGGCTTGAAGAAGTATGTTTTGTTGACTTATGTTTAGTTGATGATGTTTTATCAACTTGCGTTAGTTGATGGTTTGTAAACTAAGATGCAAGAGTACATGGAAATGTTACATGATGTGACAATTGTTGCTTTGAAGGAGCAAAACAAGAGGTTGTCGATTTGCATTCCTTGCATAATGTGTTTCTACATTTGATGGTTGTATTTGTGACAAGATGTCGCGAGATTATGGAAGGTCCATTCTTGAGAAACATGCTCATACTTAGCCTTCATTCTAAAATCATGACATGAGTAGCATGTTAAACTGGAGGATGATAAAGGCAAGAAGCAAAAGTAGACGAGATGCAAAAAATTTGAAGCCATTGTATACCGTTGTATGTGTTGACACCAAGATTCTTAGTGGGAAGGGTATCAGATTGTATCAGTTTTCCAAGCACCAAGGGATCGATGTGGTGCAAAAAATGTATTTTGCAGCCAGAACGTGTCCAACAAGTGTTGGATTGGGTGAGTAGAAAAAGGAGAATAATGGTTGAGGGACATAGCCATTTGCAATGCAAGGCATGTTAGTGTATCCAAGTGATTTTCATGGAGACTTTTCAAGTATAATCAGTTGATATAACTTGGGAAAGAGAATAGTATTCAGCTCTCATCAGATAACCAGATTTTGTGGGTCAAAAATCTTATCAGTGGGAAGGAGTGATCGAAATCTAGATTAGGGGAAAAAATTAGCTCAAAAATCAAAGTGCTCAGAATCGTTCAAAACCCAAATGAACTCATCCTTCTCGGTAAAATGATCCCAACAAAACTATTTTCATTCAAAACGAAGTTCGTATGAGGAAGATAGAGCCCATTGACCGCTTTGCCAAATAAAGAATTTTTGGAAAAAAAGGTACAGTCATTGCGTAGTCACCAGTCTATACTACTGACGTGGAAAGTGACTGGGCATGGTCAACGGATGGTAAACATCCAATCAGACTATGACAAGTGGCATCCTGAAGTTGGTTTACAGGTTGGTGACGTGGCATGTTTTTATTGGTTAATGGAGGACCAATGAGGAGGGGACAAGTGGCAAGCCTAGAGGCCACCATGTGTCCCTTTCCAAAGTACCAGTTATGGCTCAGTGTAAAATTTTTATGGAGGTGCTAGGGTTTGACACTACAACCTCCTTTGCACAAGCACAACACTCTACCGCTACACCATAACATTGATTCTTAACATATGATGAGGGCATTATGTATTTAAATACTAGTGCATTGGAGGTTGGCGGTTAACCACTAGCAGTAACTGCTAGTGTTCACTCCATGTGACAATGTTTATAAACCAAAAGTTTATGTTAACCACTAGCAGGTTGGGAGTTAACACTAACCACTAGCATTTAACCTCTCTGCATGTGACCACCACTATTTAACCGCTAGCATTAAACCTTTACCACGTAGATTAGGTGGATTTTAGCACTAACTAAGCCATTATTATCACTAATTAAGTGATATTATGTTGGAGGAGGTTTGGCGGAGCAGAAAAATATGGATTTTCTCTAGAATTGGCGGATTTAACTGGAGTTCCTCCAGTTGTAGTGGAGAATTCCTAGGAGAAACTGTGTTGGCTATAACTTTTGAAATTTTCGACCAAATTGGGATCAAAAAAAGGTGTTCCTAGATGAGTTCGACATTATAAACACAATGGAATAGGTTTTAGAGGTAGAGAGGCACTTATGTATGTGATTTTTCCATGTTGAAGTTTAAGGAAGCCTAGGGCCACGAGGAGAGGAGGTCAAGCCTAGAACAATTGTAGTCCATTTGTAGAGTTTGGAGAGTCGTCTTTGGGGTTTTTAGATGATATGAGTCCATTGAAGCATGTTCTAGGAGCTGTAGAGCATTTTAAACTATAAGTTTTTCCATTTTGAGAAAATATAGAGGCCCAAGCCATGGTAGTGGGACAAAGGAGATGTAGCCCAGGAGGGGTGACCTTCTTTATCAAAACATTGTGTTGAGTTCTTTTCTTGATGGTTTGTTGTAAATTTACTTGTTGATGTTCAGCACTTGTCTTTCATACTATTCTACTCATGATTCTAACATTAAACTTGACATAAAATTACCTGTTTTGAATCACAAACACCATAAGAGAACCATGCACATGAAGCAATTGACAAGAATTTGTTTATAAATCTAAAGTTGAAATTAGCAGAAAAAAAATAACATTCAGCTATAGATCAGATTGGAAGGGCTAACCTCCAGTCAAAAGTTGGTTTGAAATAGTTACACTTGGTTGGAGGTTGACACAACCCAGCCTATCTAGCCTTGTGATAACATATACATAGGAGGTTTTGTCATTTGTATCATCCAAGAATTATTTATTTATGTAATGTAAAGGAGGTTTCCCCCTTGAATAGGATAATTTTTAAGTCATTGATCTATCTATTTGTGAGTTGGTTACATAACATTGTTTTCAAATCAAGAATTGTGTGGTACAAAATCTCGATACAAGTAAGATCATAATAAACGAAACAAGAACTCTAGGTAATGTCTATGTCTTGGAAGGTGGGCAAGAGCATTATTACTTGAGAAAACCAAAAGAAATTTGTGTTGGCACAAAATATTGGGACATCTAAGCTTCACTCAATTACACAAGTCAAGTAGAATGAGAGCACTACGTGACTTTCCTAACATCTCTTTGTCAGAAAACAACATATGCAAATCATGTCAATTTGGTAAGAAAACTAGAGTTCAGTTTAATGCTAAAGAAGGTACTTGAAATAAGCCACTTGAACTTATTCATACTGATCTGTGTGGTTCTATGAGAAAGAAGTCAATTTGAGGTGAACAATACTTGATATTATTCATTGATGATTTTACTAGAATGTGTTGGATTGGCCTACTAAAACATAAATATGATTCATTTGATAAATTTAAATTATTCAAATCTTTAGTAGAAAATGAGTTACATTTTAAAAAAATGTCTTAGATATGATAGAGGAGGAGGGTTTATATCATATGATTTTTTTGACTTTTGTTAACAGTATCGTATTAAGAGGCAGTCTTCTATAGCTAAAACTCCTCAACAAAATGAAGTGGAAGAAAGAATGAATAGAACAATACAAAAAATGGCACATGCCATGCTTAATGAGTCTAGAGTACCTCGTACCTTCTAAGGTGAAGCAACACATATCCTAAACAAAAATCATATTCACATAAACAATGATAAAAATCCTTATGAACTATGGTTTTTTAAACCTCCAACTATCAAACATTTTAGAGTTTTTGGAAGAAAATTAATGTTACATAAAGAATAATGATGATAAGCTTGGAAAGTTTGAATTTAGAGACGATGAAGGAATTCTCCTTGGAAACTTCTCTAGAAGCAAAGAATATAAATGCTAAAATAAAAAGCTTCAAAATATTGTTGAATGCATTGATGTTGTAATTGATGAAGCACCCACAGGTACCAAAAGGGAAGCACCAACAAATGAGAAAGTTATTTCTACAACAAGCCAAGAGGTTGTAGGAGAGGCAATTAATGAAGCATCAGAAGAAGGAATTGAAAGCACAGAAAATCCAGAAGAGTCTCTCTCAAGGTATGTTAGTAAAAATCATCTAAAATCTCAAATTCTAGGTGAAACGGAAGCTGGAGTACAAACTAGAAGAATTATTGTTGGAACTTCCAATCACCTAGCCTTACTATAAACAGTTGAACCTCAAAATTAAAATCAAGAAAGCAAAGATGTGATTTGGGTTAAGGCAATGAATGAAGAACTTGATCAATTAGAAGAGAACCATACATGGGATTTAGTATGAAGACCTCATGATAAAAATATTATTGGGACAAAATGGGTGTTCAAAAACAAACTAAATGAAAATGGGGAAGTGATTAAAAACAAAGCAAGACTTGTTTCCAAAGGCTATGCTCAATATGAAGGAATAGGCTTTGAAGAAACATTTTCACCTGTAGCTAGATTTGAAGCCATAAGAATGTTTCTTGCACTTTCAAGCTTTCATAACTTGAAAGTATTTCAAATGGATATTAAATATGCATTTTTAAATGGGGATCTAGAGGAAGAAGTTTATATTGAACAACCTGAAGGATTTATTCTAGGAAATGATAAAAATATTGTTTGCAAGCTTAAGAATGCTTTGTATGGATAAAAACACGCTCTTTGTGCATGGTATTCTCTTCTTGAATACTATCTTCAACAACGATGTTTCAGAAAGGGGTCAACAAACAACAACCTATATATAAAATTTAACATAAATAAACTTTTAATTGTTATTATTTATGTAGATGACATCATATTTGGAAGTAATGTAGAAACTATGAGTCTAGAATTTTCTTCAATTATGCAACAAGAATTTGAGATGTCTCCACTAGGTGAACTAACATACTTTCTTGGTATTCAAGTTCAACAAACAAAGAATGGTATCATTCTCTCAAAAACGAAGTACCTCAAGAAGATTTTGAAGAAATATGGAATGGAAGATTGCAAGCATGTATGTACACCAATGGTACAGGATGTAATGTTAGTTCACATGATGATTCTCCTTCAGTGAATCAACCATAATAAAAATCTATGATCGGAAGCTTTTTATACCTCACTGGCATGAGACCAGATATTATGCATGTAGTTGGGATTATTGGACGATTTCAAGAAATTCCTAAAGAAACTAATATCCATATGTAGTCAAAAGGGTATTCAATTATTTACAAGGACCTCAATATTTGGGTATATGGTATCCCAAAGATGCATATTTTTCACTTCATGCTTACACAAATGCAGATTGGCTAGGTAATATTGATGATCAAAGGGGTACTAGTGGAGGAGCATTTTATTTGGAACCTCACTTGGTATCATGGTTCAACAATAACCAAAGCTCCATTGCATTGTCTACTGCTGAGTCAGAATATGTTGTTGTTGCATCGTGTTTTACTCAACTTCTATGGATGATGCGAACATTGCAAGATATTCAAATCACTTGTCCTCAACGTATTCCTATTTTGTGTGATAATACTAGTGCCATAAGTATTTTGAAAAATCTTATCATGCACTAAAAATCCAACCATATTCTAATAAAATATCACTTTATGATAGAGAATTTTCTCGAACAAAAGGTCAAACTAGAATATGTCCCCTTTTTTTTTTGTTTTTTTTGTGTAAATAAGCTTTTGTATTAACAAGTAAAACATATAGTACAAAACTTCTGCCGAGGCAGATTGCTGGCTGCATGGCAAGCCTTACTCAGTAGCAACATATTGAAAAAGGAAGAGAGAGCTATAGAAGACATAGAGAGAACTAGAGCTGCCTAGAATAACACCACGCAGGGTGACTTGGTCCCAAAAAAACTGATTATCACATATCTGAAAAACACAGTAACAAAAAATATAGCAGAGTCCCGCCAAGGGACAGGGAAGACTAATCATGGTTGTTGGGAGGGGTTGCATGCGCCTCTCTGTGCCTGGGGGCCTAGGTCTGGTGGATGCACGACGGACCTCCCTTCGGCGAATCAGCGGGCTTGCTATCCTTCTCAATGGATTTCTGGAGGAGCTTGATCAAAATAGAGAGCTTTTTACTGACAGAATCCATCTCCTGATGCAGAGCGCAGAGTTTAAATTCGCTGCTTTCGACCACAGCTCTGTGTTCCTTTGTCATCGTGGCTGCAAACTGCTGGAGGGTGCGAAGTTGCTCCGCCTGTTCCCCCTGAACGTCCATGGCCTTTGCCAAGATGGTCTTTATCCGCCATGATTCGGCTTGAGTGCGGACAAATTGTGTTGCTCTCATGCTGGGCGTACCAGGATCCTGCAACCAGTTGACTTCCTGGCTGAGATGGTGATCCGAGAGCTTGGCTTCCTCTTCTTGAGCAGAGGCCTCCAAGTCTATAATTTTTCTCTTATTCCTCTGAGATGTTCTCCGCTCAAACAATTCTCGGGCCGTCTACAGATCTTTGTTTGCCGACTGATTTCGGCTGCTATTGCCCGCCATGAGAAACCTTTCGTGACTGATTCCCTCCTGGATGCAAATGCGACAATTGAGACTCTGCCTTATGAGCGCATGAAACATGATGCTCCAATGGAGAGGAGGAGCAAATATATAGAAATTGGCGGGGAGGTTTCGGGCTGGGGAGTGGATCGCTGTGTGATCCTTGCCTGTTCGATCACCATAAATGTTATTGTGCGAAAAACTGGAGGGGTTTTTCATTGATTGGGAATGTTTGCCTTCACCGCTTCCTGCTCGATCTTGAGTGTGCCAGGTGCCCCTCCGTCCAGCGCTTCTGCATCGGGCTATGTCATCCTGGATCATGTTTCTATACAAATCCCTGTAATCTGCTATATTCATGAATGCCCTCAACCAGCTTGTCCTGCGGTAGTTGTTAGGAGTTGATGGCCCCAGTCCCGTCGGCCTATCCATGTACTTGTGTAAGATTATTAAACGGAATGCTGACCTGCCCTTTCCGCAGCCACTAAATCTAAACGAGCGAGTTGAGAGCATCGGTCTTTTAAATGATGATTTTCCACCATTTGCCAACAGTTGTCCACCATTTCAGCTGGGTATTCGATCCCGTGGTTAGCCAAGTGGTCGGCGACCGAATTTTCCTTTCTCCTTACCGCTTGGAAGATGAGGCCTTTCATTCTTCCAAGCAAATTCCCAATATTGTCTGTGACCATGGACAGGCGCCAGTGCTTCGTTACTTTGCTTATTGGAGTGCCCCTGTATATTTTCTTGGCCACTGCTATGGCTATCTCAGGGTCGCCCTCAATTGCATTTTCTGTGTGATTTCTATGAAGGATTTTTAACCCCTTTTCCATTGCTGCGAATTCCATTTCGTTATTGGTGCCCTCACCCAGAGCTGTGCTGTAAATATGGAGTATTTCGCCTGAATGGTTTCGGATTATGCCTCCTATACCAGCTGGGCCCGGGTTTCATTTCGAGGCCCCGTCGAAATTTAACTTCAGAAAACCTTCAGGGGGCCGAGTCCATCCTTTTAGCGTGCTGTTAATTTTCTTCGGTGTGGCCTGGGTGACGAGACTTTGGCCGGTGCAAATGTTGAAAGCATTTAAGATTCTCTGTTCCTCAGGAGAGATTCGTCTGGCAGGGTCGGCTTTACTTTTTACCAGAATTAATTGGCGGATGTTCTGGAATAAGGTAATTCTCAAATGTTCAATATTCCTGTGTTCGCTTTGAAAAATCCTTCTGTTTCTTTCTTTCCACAAAGTCCAAGTAATAAAACCTGGTAGAGCTTTCCAGATATTGTTGATTTGAGGATTTTCTGAATAATTGCTTGGCCAATTGTTAATAGTGTTGTGTATGGAGTCTAAATCTCTGTTGTTTTGCTGCATGATAGCTTCTATCTCTTGCCAAATGAGGTTCGCCCACTCACATGTATTGAATAAGTGGTTCATGGTTTCAGCGGCTTGGTTGCACATAGGGCAAAAAGAAGGGCCTTCAAAACCCTTTTTCTGCAGGTTTTCCCAAGTGAGGGTCTTTCGCCGCATGAGAAGCCAAAGAAAAGTTTGAATTTTTTGCCAGAAGAGGGGGTCCCAAACCTTGATGTACCAAGATACGTCCTCCCCCTGCTCTGTGAATTCCATCTGCCTTCTGGCTTCTTTGAGATTGAAATTGCCATTGCCCTTCAGCCCCCATCTCAACTTTTCCTCATCTGCGGTTATTCTGATTTTTCTTTTGTTTAGGATTAGAAGCAGGTTTTGAAGGTTAATGTTTTCTTCATTAGGGTTTGCTGCGGCTGGGAGGGCCCATTCTCTCCATTCCTGATCCTGGCTATCAGGGTTCCAGTAGTGATGGACGGAGTGCTTTCCACTGTTCTGACAGTTAATTTTGTACGCTGCAAGATCTGGGTTTTCAAGCTTTGGGTGCTGCTGCCAGGAGTCTTCCCAGAAGAGGGCAGATTTCCCATTCCGGATCTCCCAAAAACTGTGTTCTTGGATTAGATTTTTATTCTTTTTTGCCAAATTCCAAATTGGGGAACCTTCTGGCAAAGGTTGAAGTCTTATGAGGTCCTGGTCTCTGCAGTTGGGAGTGTATTTCGCTTTCCAATGTCTGGCACAGGGGAGGTTAGTCTCCTTCAGCCAGCGCCACCACAGCTTCGCTCCACCAGTATTGTTGCTAGTGTTGGGGTCGATTAGGTTTAAACCTCCAGCTAGTTTTGATTTACAGACCTTGTCCCAGGCCACGAGAGCCCATTTCCTTTTCTCTGCGTTGCCACTCCATAGAAAGGATCGTTGAATGGATCTGATTTTCTGCAGGATTGCTTTAGGTGCCGGGAGGATAGAAAGCATATACTGAGGTATGGCCTGAAGAATATCTTTAGTTAAAACTAGGCGTCCCGCAAAATTTAGTGCCCTGTGAGTCCAATGCTTGCATCTTTTTTCCATGTTTGCTATGAGCCTTTCCCAGTGAAGCTTTTGCCAAGGCTTGGTGGTGAGCGGAGCTCCTAGATACTTCGAGGGAAGAGAACCTTTTCGAAAGCCTAGGATGCTAGTAAGATGGTTCTGAATTGAAACATGAGTATTAAAGAAAAATATAGTCGATTTGGAGTGGTTTATGTCCATACCTGATGCCCTGCTGAATATAGATAAGATGGATTTGAAAGCCTTGGCATCTTTGATCGTTGGAGAGCCATGCAGCATGGTATCATCGGCAAACTGCTGATGAGTGGTTGCAGGGGTGGAGGGGAAAGGGCACAATCCATTGATTTTTCCTTCCGCTTTGGCTTTGTGAATATATCTGCTGAGCCCTTCCATGACTATCACAAAAAGGAAGGGGGACAGTGGGTCTCCTTGCCTTATGCCGCGGGTAGGAGAGAAGGGGGCCGAGGGGGAACCATTAACTAGAATAGAGAAATTTGTTGACTTGACAAGGGCGAGGATCCAGTTGATCCACCGAATGTCGAATCCAAAAGCACTTAAGGTGGCCTCCAGGAAATTCCAATTTACTTTGTCGAAAGCTTTTGAAAGGTCGAGTTGAATCATCATACCAGGGATTTTTCTGGATTGTAAAGTATGTATCATCTCCTGAGCCAAGAGGATGTTGTCCAGAATTTGTCTGCCTTCCACGAAGCCTGATTGCTCCTCTGAGATGATGTCAGGGAGGATTGGTTTAAGCCTGTTAGCAATGACCTTAGAAATAATTTTATAAATCACGTTGCACAGAGCTATGGGGCGAAACTTTTCCGGAGTTCTGGCTTCCTCTTCTTTGGGGATTAGGGCTAGGAAAGTAGAGTTTAGGGCTTTAAGAATTGAGCCAGATCGTCTTGAATCTTCAACTACTTCCCATACCTCTGTTCTGACAGTTTGCCAACAAGCTTTGAAGAAGTTTATAGTAAAACCATCAGGTCCCGGAGCTTTATCATTTGGCATGTCCTTTACAGCCTCCTCCACCTCCTCCATAGAGATCTTTCTTAACAAAGAGGAATTTTGAGCTGGAGTGATGATTTGGGGTATGGCCTGTGTTATTTCCTCTCTGGCTTCCGAACGATCTTCATGAGATTCCTGGGCAATTTGCTTAAAGTGGCTAGTAAGCAGAGTTGATATCTCATTGTGGTTTTGAATGACTTCTCCAGAAGCATTGGTAAGCTTAAGGATTTTATTTGCCCCCCTATAATCCATCGTCGATCTATGGAAGAACTTTGTGTTTTGCTCTCCCTCCTTCAACCATTGGATACGAGACTTTTGCTTCCAAAGGATTTCTTCCTATTGGCAGTGAAGCTTCCATTACTACAGAAGGATCTTTTCCTGTTCATTTGAGTCCTCCCTATTAATCCCCGAAGCCCAGTCTTTATGAATTTGACTTAGGCGGTCTTCTATATTGTGCTTTTCCTGGAAAATATTACCAAACTCGGTTGTATTCCAATCCTTGATTTTGTGTTTGATGTACTTGAGTTTGGACTGAAGTTTAAACATTTTGGTCCCCCTTACATTTCTGGGTTCGTCCCACCATTTTTTCAACAGCTCTGGAAAATTTGGGTGAGTTAGCCAGAATTTCTCAAATCTGAAAGGCCTGTTTTTGGGAGTCTCTAGAAAAGCAGCTTCCAGGGCGATGGGCCAGTGGTTTGATCCCCCACTGGGGAGAATATCAGAGTCAATGGTTGTTCCTTCCAGTAAGATGTTTTCTGAGGTCAAAAAACGATCAAGGCGAGAGGCTATCCTGTTTTCTCCTCCTCTTCGGTTGCTCCAAGTGTAGAGCCCATTTTTTGGGGGGATGTCGACCAGTTGGGCGGATTCCATGAAATCAATGAAGAGTTCTGAGTCTTTGTTCAGACGCCGAAGGCCTCCTTTTTTTTCCAGGAGGGAGGTAATCATGTTGAAATCCCCTCCCATTATGATCTTTGAATATTTGTATCTTAGCTTTAGCTTCATTAGCGAGTTCAGGAAAGAAATTTTATCTTCTAAACGCTGAGGCCCATAGACATTTATACAGAGGTAGGTTTCAGAATTACCTGTTAATTGAAATTCTGTGGCGATGTATGATCTGGTAGCTTCCATGGAGGTGATTTCTATTACTCTGGAGTCCCAGAGGATTGCAATGCCTCCTTCCCATCCGTGACTGGCTATGTCTATATATTTGATAGTTTTCCCTAACTTTTTGGTGATATTCTCCAGCTGATCAGTGGCACATTTTGTTTCCTGAATGAGCATAATATCTGGCTTTTCCTGTTGTAGCTTCCTCTTGAGAAGGCGTTGTTTGACGCGGCTGTTAAGCCCTCTTGTATTCCAGGAGATGATTTTCATTGATAATTATGTGGTTATTGGTAGGACAGGAAGGCGTGTAAATCCTTCATTTTGCCTGAATTGATCATAAAGATACCCAAATCATGAAGAACCTCTCCATTCGTTCTTCGGCCTCTTTTCTTATTTTGCTTCCGTCATAATGAATGAAGAAAAGGACTTTTGGATTGGTTACCTGTGCCTTTCATGATTCCTAATCTTTTCTTTTGCTTGTCTAGTGCCGCTTGTTGTCTTGCTATGAAGAGGTCGCTGATCTTCTTTATTTCTTCCTCCGGGATATTTTCCAACCCTTGTGTTCTCCAGTGCTTTTCCATATCTGATAGGTTTACCCCTTCTTTTTCTAGGACTTCATTGAGTTCCAGGTCTTCACTTCCCCCATCGCTTGTTAGCATGTCTGTGTCTTCATCTCGTTCATATGCTACTTCATGCGTTTGTATTGCTGTGTTTTCAGTGGTTTCCTCTGCATCTGTTGATCTGTGGTCTGCCTTATTTTTTTGAGGAACTTCTCGAAGCCTTGTCTCTTTTTTGTGACCTTCCGAGTCTGCTTCTGAGTCCAGAATGCTGAAGGGATTAAGAGTTATGTTGGGATCTGTCACTGCTTTGTTTACTCTTTTCCTGTAGGTCCTTTGTCGTGATTTTGGTTTTTTAAAAACCTCCTGGTTCTTAGCTGGCTACTCAGGCTTGGCTTCTTCCACTGGTTTAATTAATGGGCATTCCCTTACAAGGTGACCGTGTTCATGGCATTTCCTACAGCGGAAAGGGATCTGTTCGTAGTCGATAGCTTGAAAGTAATCTTCGTCTCTGAACTCTAGCCACAGTCCTTCATGTAAGGCACCTGAGACATCCATTTCAACGCAGATCCTGGCACAGGAAGTGTACTTCCTTTGAATCGTTGCCTCAGACGCTTTAATGAAGGTACCAAGTCAGTCTCCTATGCGCTTTAGAGTTGCTAGGCCCCAGTAATCTATAGGTAAAGAGAAGAGGCGAATCCATATAGGGACTTGGGTGAAGGTTTCCTTTTCAGGAACGAAGTTTGCCTTCCAAGGCCTCATGTAGAGGCCAGCTGATGAAAGGAAGTAAGGCCCTCCATCGAAGATCCTATCTTTGTCTTCTAGGTTAGAAAAGACAACAGTAAAGAAACCTTTAGCTCCGAGATGAAGTCTGACATCACCTTTTGGTCGCCAGTGTTGCTTGATCCATTGGCAGAGAGCTCTTTCTGTTGGCCACAGACCCATAAATTTACAAATGATTGCATGCTCCATCATGTGGTCTCTGTAGGCCTGAATGTCTGGATCTGAGAAGACCACTCGAAGGGCTTCCTTCTTTTTGGGTTTGCAGACTCCTTGCAGGGTATTTTTAGGGCTGAGGTAGGAAGCTTCCGTTTTATCCTCGTTATCTATGTGGCGTTTTCCCTCCCTGTGTTCCTTTTCTTCATCTGAGGGGACGATTATTGGTTCAGAGCTATTTTGGCATGCTTTCGGTTTGTTCTCGTGCTTCTCCTGCCTGTTGCTGACTTTTCCTGGCATTTTTGATCCGTGATTTGGATCCTTTTGCCCCTGGGTTGCTCTGCCGCTACTTATCCCAGAGCTGTCTTTTCGAGCTTCATACCCAGAGATATTGAAACCCTCGTGAGTTTTGAGTTTCTGCATGACTATTTCCCTGTAAGATGGGGTCCCAGTGGACCCCCCGTCTGCCATTTGTCGGGCCAGAACCCGGCCTATGAGAAGAAGATCAGTTAATCGATCTCTGTGCGCTGCCAGAACTTTGGGTGAACGGGAGAAAATGTGGAAGCCAAGGAGATTCTTGTGCACAACATCCAGAATATGTCCCTTCAAAGTAACAAGTTTTAGACATATTTACAAAGCCACTTCCACATGATTTTTTTAAATATCTCATACAGAAACTAGGAGTGCTCTCTGCCTCATCACTTTGTTAATTATTCTTATGGATCTTTCATGTTCCGGGGGAGATGAGACTGTAAATTATTAGTTTACTTTCTTTCTGTGAATCTCATGAAGGACGGTTGCATATATGTGTGATTTTGGTTCTAGACAGTAGCATATGTTTCTCTATGATGAAGAAACAATGGGACAGTCTCAAGGAGAGATTATGGTTCAAAGGGAGAATTTTCTATATTCCTAGAAGTGCATTGTTGGCATTATCATTTCTTGAGAATTCCTTGTTACAGAATGATTCTTATGATTGGTAATGTTGTTGATGACACATTTGTTGCTTAAGTTTTGAATGATGACTATTTGTTGCTTAAGAGGTTGATTATATTATGTTGCTTTATGATGCTTTCCTTGGTTCTCCTATATGTTGGTGATACATGATGAGGATGTAGGATCCTATATGATATATGATGGTTGGTGAAGACTCACATGATCTTGCTTTGATCTTGGTCATAAATTTCATATCTGTCTCTTGATGTAAAGGTCATGTCAAGAACCATGATGTAATCATTGTAATACTTAGTCATGTTTGGACAATTGGGGTCAAGTAAATTATGTATGTAATCCCATAATTTTGGGAATTTGACATAATTTTGAGTCAAATATGTAACCCCGCTGTGTTGGGTGATTAATGTAAGCATGAATCCTTGATGATAAGAAAGGTCATATTTGGTTGAGTCATAGAGTCATGTACTTCCTTGAAGATCATCCAGAAGATTCAACATATTCTCAGGGGGAGCATGGTCAATGTTCATATTCAGAAGATCAGACCTATAGTGATCCTCTCTACAAATGGGGCAAGAAGTCTTCTTTCAGCGTTGATCAACTGTTTTCCCTTTATGTCAAAGGGGGAGAGTAGATTGGTGTTTGGAGACGAATTCCTAGAGAGTATCTTGGTGTTTGGAGAAGAATGCTTGGATAGAATCTTGTTATGTCTACAGATGTGTTTACAAAACACAAAATTGGTTGTCATCAAGTCGAAAGTGGGATATTTTTGGCATTATGGCTAATGTGTTGTCCTTGATGGAAACATACTTGATAAATATTCCAACATGATGTTTATTCATATTCTATAGGTGAGATAGACCAGGGAATATCAGTTTAGAGACGGAGGAATGATAAATACAAAGTTTGGAAAGTATACGTGGGTCTTATGAATAAAGGTCACATACGTGTGTGGGTATGGTGAAGAAAAGCTGCATACAATTTCCCCACAATGTTATTGTCAATACCAAGGGTATTTACCATGGTATTGGCCCATAGTAATGAACATGAAAATGTATATTTGATCCCATCAAAGAATATCATCGGCCTTATTAAGGGATTGACCTAAGGTATTATCTAGGGCGTAAGCTATATATGGAGATGGAGTGCAAGTTTCTTGTTTTCTATGAATGATTTTATTTGAAACAAGTGTGCACCAAGGAGCAAGTAAAATACATAGATCTAAAAAATATGAAGTATGGTATCATATGTACTTGTTTCATGTACTTGTTGGAATATATAACTATGACAGATATGTGGTGTTAATGATACTTTGACATGAATATGAGATAATAATGGTTTCAAAGTATATTTTGTGGTTCCAGCGTAAGCATGACTCAATGATTTCAGATCTACACATTGGTTTTCCTCTCTAGAATTGTGTACATACACAGATCTCCTTCTCACTAGTTGGGTATATATTTTACAGTATGGATAGATATGTATGTTGGTGTCAAGTATGAAAAGCACGCACATACACGAGAGTGATTTATAAGAGTTACGTACACCAACTAGGGTTTGCAATATAAACTGATGATAATGGTTTATCGATTTTGTTGTGTTTATTGATGTCTATCGATGAAGTCTCTGTTACAATAATCTGTGTTTGAAAGTACTAATTAGGTTGAATTTATTATAAATTAGAAGTTGAATAAGTGATGATGCTACTATATGATAATATGTATTTGGTTTAGTGATTTATGTTGGCTTCAATATCTGTCTCGGTGATTGATTCAGTGGCACAGTGATTCTGATTCAGCTATCAATATTTTGAGATCTGTATGTGAGTATTCTTCAGGAGAAGTGTGTACATATGCAAGTATGATAAATAAACATTAGCATATGTAATCTGATGCATGTTTGATAAAGTTTTGTAGTGGCAGCGGTCGATTTCTATGATGGGTAATAATTTTTTACTTAGTATATTGATGAGTGGCTATGCATTAGTATGATTTATCCTGAATTGACCAAGTTGCATTGGTTACATTAGAATATTTAATGATCCAATATTTGATTAGTTGATTTGAGAATTGTTAAGAGTGGATCAGTTTGAAACATTCTAAAAGTAATCCACAAAGAGGTGAGGATATCAATATTCACAAAGGGGGTTGTAGCTCCCTTCCAGTAGGAGCTGGAAAATGAGAGAAGGTTATAGCCTTCTACAAGTAGGAGCATGTGCACTTGTTAAAGTTTATGCTAGTGCGATATTGTAAGAATATAATTTTTAAGAAAAGAAGAAGACAAATACGACAACAACGATGGTTTTCTCTCACATTAGGTTTCCACATAAAAATCATGGTGTTCATATGGTTGTGTGTGTTTATGTTCTATTGAATTCTTAACTACTCATACTTACTTTTTAATTGATGAATAATGGAATAATAATGCAATGATTAATGGTGTACAGATGATCAGATAATTTATCTAGATATACATGGGTTTCTTTAGTAACAGTCACATACATATGCTAGTTTCCTTTACAACAGTCACATACAATAATAAGAATAAGAAATTGAAATTGGAAGTGTGTAAAATAACGATTCAACACCCCCCCCCAATATTTTTCCTAACACCACCCTCATGCCTATTCAAGTGGTCATTTCTAGAACTTGATTATACATAACTCCATGTTCCACTCCAATCCAAAAACTAATCTCAGGATAGCATAGAAGTACACCTACACCCTCATACCTATTCAAGTGTTTCATTCCACAACTTGAGACATCATGTATTGTCGTGCTAAATGTATTCCTAAACAAAAGGTCTTACAATAGCCTTGGGGAATATAACCTAGCTATATCTAGGAATTGCAGCCTAGACTTGAAGCCTTTAGGGTGTTCTCATACCATTATGTATATACATAACACAGTGGATCCTTCACCAAACCTCAACATCACTGACTCCATCTACTTTCTCTGATCATGTAGTTATGTGACGTCTCTCACTATATCTCATGAGGGCTTCACTCAGTGAACCTATTACATATCACCTGTGTTCATGGCATATTAGAAATACCCTTGATTTTACTACATATTGGAAAATACCTTTAAAAATCACATTATTTACCCCCTACCAATACGAACTAAATACACCTTCCCAATTTAAAAAACCCCTACCTTTCCTAGATATTATAGGTATCAAATTTTTCATTAACATTTTTTATACCCCTTTATCTTTTTTCATTAACTTTGAACTCCAATTTTTATACCTGCCAATATAAAAACCCTTCACCCCTTATATATCCCCCAATATATCATGTCACTTTTTTCTTAATAAATATCACCCAATATGAACCCACATCATTTGGTATTTCTCGTCCAGTGAAGCCTTCGTGCTATATCTCCAACCCTTGCCAAGCCATACTTTAATGGCCTTCCAACACCATTTACACTCACCAAATCCATGTGATATCTTATGACCTCAACTTAATAAACATATCCATCCATTATTTATTAGCCTCTTTAACATGGCCCATTAAATATTGTGTCCAATCAATGACATCAAGTCCACCTTCATCTCATTGACATTGACATAAATTTCACTAGTCGCTTGGGACACATCAATGTGGAAGAAAAATTGGTTTCATATATGTATTTCACCTAATGGGTTGAATCACACCAATTTCGTTGTGAACACTCATGATGAAGACCAAACTTATAAACTTAATCGAAGTCTTGAGCTTGTTGATGTCAATGAGGCTATCATTTCTTTATAGGGAAGTAGTTGACCTTGAAACCCTCTAGTTACATGTGTCATCATGAGATAAGATGAACTTGTGTTTTATCTACATGGTGATGACTTGTATTTTCTTATATTTGAAGAAACACATGACTCCTTTGATGAATATGTTGTTCAATTTAGTGACAGAAGAGGTGAAAATTATTTCTTTAGGGCCTACACATATTAAGGAAATCACTTGCTCTCTGCCCTACACTTCTCCAATGCCTTTTTCCAAGGGTTTTACTTCCACCTATGTGCCAAAATTTTAGTGAACCATTTCGGGAAGAAGATCACCCTGATCAACCATTTTATCACCAGAATGTCAAAGACATATTTGGGCTCCACATGGTTGTCTTTAACATCTTGTAGTTGTAGAACCTATTCCATATCTATTTGATAACATGTGAAAACAATGCCACCTTATTAAAGCTTCTATATTCATGATTTTGTCCTTGGTCCAATTTTCCACCATCTTCTTCTTATTGGATACATTTCAGGATTTTTCTCCTTCTATGCTAATAGATTGAATGATTTTACCTAATCACCATCTTTTGAGGTTTCTGCCATTGTACAATTCTCTATGCTATGATACCTTGTACCCATCCTTTCTAGATCTATGAAATACATAAGTCTTCCTCACCATTGTTGTGCATTCCACTATCCATCTTCTTTAGGGCTCTATGAGCTAGCATCATGGCCATTAACAATTTTTTAACTTGAATTTAAGCCCAAACCCTAGTCAAGTGTTAGATTCTCACATGACACAACACAACTATTGGTGGTTCTCATTTATTCCTTAGTAGGGATATTTTCTAAGCACATGTATTCTTGACTAGAGCTTTTTCCTCACATAGCCCACTCGACCTCCCAATCAAATCTCACACCACATCATTGTATCTAGATCATTAAAAATCGACTTCTTCAACACTTGAGCACCAAACTATCTCCTCATAGGAATATTGCTCCATTTTCAACAAGTCTCATTGATGAGTCAAAATTCCATGAATTTCTCTACATCCATGGGCATTCATGCACTCAATCGTCCTATATCAATTCAACCTCCCTCTTTCACCAATTTCTAATAATAAAAAATAATATGAGAGAAATAAACAATTACATCATACACACATAAAAAATAAAACATTGACACAATATTTCTAACATATAAACCCTTGTAGGAACAAATAGATGGAACATTCTTGGCTCAAAGGAAAATTAAAATGAAGTCTTCTCACCTGTAAATAGGCTAGATCACAAGTATAAACATGGGAAAAACCCTGGTTTATCAAAACTAGGACCCTGTAAACCACCAATGATAAATTGACTCTAACCGAGTCAAGTTTACCCAAACTACCCTAACAATTGTGTTAGGTCAATAGTGGTGGTTTTTGGGGCCATGGATTTTGTAGCCCATGATTTTTTCTGATGTATTTTTATGTAATGGCCCTAGAGATGAGTGGGAGAGGCTCACTTGGATGCCTTGTGGGTTTGGTCAAGCATATTGATAGACCTATTGAGGTTTGTTTTTAGTGGATTGAATTTTCTAGGGTAAAATAGTGTTCTTATTATTATGTTGTATTTTTCATTTTCTCCCACTTTTTTATTCCTATTGAGGATCACAATTTTTTTAATGAAATATTATTCCAATTGTTTCCAAGTGTTGATGTTGTTTCCATCTAGACTCATAAACCATATTAATGTTTCCTCCTTTACGGCGGATGGAAAGATCCTTAACTTCTTGTCACCTAGTTTTGCGTTGAGAGGTGTTATATAGCCTAGTATGGTGGAGATATTGTAGTGGATTGTTAGATCAACAAGTTACGTATAAAATTAAATTAAAAAAAAAATTATAATGTTGACTCCATCCACATTTCATACATTATGGGAGATGTTGTAGTAATTGTTAGATCTAAACTAAAATAAAATAAAATTCGTATCAATTCAAATTAAACACACACATATAACATAAATTCAAGTTTAATTAGCAAGCAATTCAAAAGGATAAAATTACTTAATCAACTAAGGAAGCTGAAAAACACATGCATGCATAACATAAATTCAAGTTTAAAACATCAAACAATTCAAAGTGAGAAAATTACTGAATAAACTAAGAAAAATATGAAGAGGAGGGTGACTAAGGAAATAAACAAACATTTTCAGGTAGGGTTTTTGATATTTTAGCTCCAAATTGCATAATGTCCTTTAATGTATAGCATCAATCAATTTGAATTAAGTGGAGAAAATATGAATATTAAGAAAGGGTATAAACAAATAATAATAACAAAACATAATGCCAACTCAATTAAAAAAATTATAACAAATAAAAATTAATAATAAAAATGATAGCTCAAATCAATTCAATTTGTTATATTGCAATTTTTTGTATTAATAAAATTATAATCCATTTATTAAAAAAAAATTCATAGTATAGATATCACATCAAAAATAATTTACATAATGATGATTCATATTCATAGTCGCGATATTTCAAAACTTTATGGTTAAATTTACTTCACAATTATATAAATAATTAATACTCTTTTTCTAAACATTATATATACGTGTGCATGTACATGCATATCACATTAAATAATTAAATATTTTTTTTATAAAACATGTCATAGAAAAATGTCCTACATATGTGGATGTAGTTATATGTATTATGAGGGTTTTAATAAAAGTAGAAATAAGAATCTTATTACATATAGAAATGTGAAATATAAACAAAATATAAATATTAGCTATAAATTAAGATCTACACACAAACTTAAAGAAAAAATTAAAAAAATTGTAAAAATGTTGGTATCAATGAAATATGTTGTGAACATATGTACATAGCGATAGGTACTATGAGGGTTTTAATGCAATAACATTTATATATATAGAGATATAAAATTTATATAAATATAAATAGTATTATAAAGAATAAGTATAGTTTCATTTTAACTCTGAATCTACTAAGCACTGAGAGGGATGAAACCTCTTAAATGTGAATTCCTTAATTTTTGAATTAACAAATAATAGTATTATATATAGATGTGAAATATACATTAAATATAAATAGTAGTTATAAATTAATGTTACACACCATTTTGTCATACTTATGCAAAATACCCTAAATGTGGATCTCTCATCATCAACTAAACTTTGCATCAATCCCTTCCAAGACCTAAAGCGAAACCTTCCCCAAAGTTGTACAGATCCTAGATTACAATGGTTAAAACCCCTAATTTAAGACTCCATCACACTTACTCTCTTAACAAAATGCAATGGCGCGGGTTGCACACATGAAACTCGCATTGGTTAGTGCATGTCATCTTTACAATAAGTGTGACGATACCTAGAAATGAGGAAAAATAAAATACATTTTTGAAGCTTCCCCTTCTGGATGCTTCGGGAACTGATTCTTCAATTTATTATTGAAGATGATCTCGAATTCCTACTAGTAAGGCTTTATTTCTTATCCCATGGACCTTATCCGTATTCCAATTGGATCTAGCCCTAGTATGGTGGATCTAAAACTTCCTCATTTTTCCTATAAAAGAAATACCTTATATAGTTTTTGGGTTGGCTTTTGGAGACTATAATTCTTTCTCTTATTTTTCTCATTTAATTTTGGAGTTCCATAATCCATCCTTAGATATTCATGAGATTGGAGGCTTATCATTATGGAAAAGAAAGGACGAGAAATCTGTGAAAGATTCACAACATCAAGACCTAAAAAGGGTTGTAATATTTTTCTATTTCTATTAATACAAAGTGCATTGTTTTTCCCATACACTATGCATTTTATTTTCCATGTGTAGAGTAAGATTCCTTAATCTCTTGTTTAGAGTTATTTTAATATACCATATTGTCTATTTTGGTATCTTTGCTTGTTTTGGTTGATTTACAAGTTCTACTCTTGGAATTCAAAGTTGGAGCTTGACCAAGCAAGTGAAGAGAAGAAGGAAGCTTGCATTGAATTCCAAGTATGTATTCTTCTTATGTTTCAAATATCTCAATGGAAATACATTGTATTTTGTCTTGTTGTTTCTAGGTTGATCCACTGAACCTAGGGAGATCACTTTTGTCTGCAGGAGGGATTTGTCCACAAAACAATTAAGATCCATTTTAACCTAACCCCCCCCCCCCCCCCCCCAAACACGCACACACACACATATCACATTTAAAAATAAAATTATAAAAATGTTAATGTAATTGACATATGTCATGAGCATATGTATGTAGCTATATGTATTGTAAGCGATTTAATAAAATTAAAAATAAGAAAATTTCTATGTGTGTGTGTGTGAAATTTATATAAATTTAAACAGTATTATAAATAATTATCATAGATCCATCTTAACCCAAAATCTACCAAGCGCTAATATGGATCAAACCTCCTAAGTGCAAACCTTTCCTCAAATTTTGCATTAAAAAAGTATATATATTTGTGTGTGTGTGTAAAATATGAATAGTAGCAATAAATTAAGATCCATCTTACCCCCCCACACACATATATCACATTTAAAAATAAAACTGTAAAAATTGTGAGAATGTTAATGTTAATGAAATATGACATGAGCATATGTAAGTAGCTATATGTATTATGAGGGTTTTAATAAAATTAGAAATAAGAACATTTCTATATATAGAGATGTGAAATATAAATATAAACAATATTATAAAGAATCAGCTTAGATCCATATTAATTCTAAATATACTAAGCACTTAGAGGGATCAAATCACTTAGGTGCAAACCTTTCCTCAAATCTCGCATTCGAAAAGAGGTTTTCACCTAGAGAAATTTGATTCCTCTCTACACTTGGTAGATCTAGATTTAATATGGATTTATATTGATATTATGATAAGTTCTACATAGAAACTAAAATTCAAAGTGAATGGTATTTGAGTCTTCAATGGTCAACTCATAAAAATGAGGGAGAAAACAGAAATCTATGTTTTCATCTTTGTGTCTTCTTTTATTTACTAAGTTGGAAATGAAAAGCATTAAGTCTATTTTCTATAGATTCAACTCTTATATTAAAGTAAGAAAAAAGTGAAATTGCTCCTATAACAAGTTGTTCACCCTCGTCATGTCTCTTAACAAATTCTTAATAATATGTTAGATTCCCATTGGATCTTTTGTAGGTCAAATTATTCTTTCTCTGCTTGGGTAATTAGAATTAGTTGGATGTCTATTACACCTTTTATAGTTCAAATTCTTCTTATTCTACTTGGGTATTTTGAATATGATCATCTTTAGTTCCCACTTGTCTCTTTTTGACCTACACCCAAAAAACAACTTTCTAGTAGAAGAATCCTAGCTTATCCCTATATTAATGCACACGTTCTTCTTTTCTCCACTTTTTTTTAATATTTGTTTAATGACTAGAGAAATCAAGAACTAAATTGGGCTCATACTCCTGTGAAAGGGGGTCAATTTTGACCATTGCCACTATAACATCTAGTGCAACCACCCCATCCCCTAGGATGGTACACAAGTTTGATAGTCAAGGGATTTGACTAAAGGACCTCATAGTTTACATATCGCTTCATAACATGCTTTGACAAGTGAGCTAGTCTTGGGGTGTTAATGCATACATTCTAAATATAGGTCTAAATAGAATTTAAAACATTCAATAGAAGGATTATAAAGCAAAATGTTACTTTTGTCATGGGAGTCCTTCTTTAATGTTATATTATTTTATTTTGTTCTTCAAATATTGGAGATTATATCGAGAGATTTTTAGTGTCGTCCTTGGCAATGGCTCCAAAAAGTGTTGATTTACAAAATTACAACAATAGAGTACTAAAATTCATAGCTCACTTTAATTATCAACCATGCTATCACACAAACATTAGAGGTGTTTTGCATTGCATGTATAAAAATATAGAGATCTAATGCACTTGAGAAATGAAGTATCCTGATGTCCCAATTTATGATATTATAGAAAAGTAAGTAACCAGCTATGAGTTGTTGGAAATAATATACCTGAGGTCCATTCAAAATCTTAAAGGAATGGTTCCTATCGTTATCTCTTCCTACAATTTGCTAAAATCCAAATCGTATTGGTGTTATTACCTAAAGAAATGAAGTCTAATGTAGATGAAGATGGCTAGGTTTCTCTCTATACATTCACAAAGTGAATGGACAACAAGGTACTAATTACAACCATAAAGAATTACAAAAATCCTAACCATATAGTTGATTATTATAGTTAAAAGTATTGTAAACAAAATGGGAAATGAAATTTCACATTACTATACTAAAATAGAAACACAAATAAACTAACTAAAAAAAATGTTCGTAAAATAATTGAATAGAAAATGCAAGTAAACTAAATGAAAATAAATGCAAGTAAACCAAGGAGGGTATGCTTTTATCTCACCTTGAATGGGTTGTACCCAAGAGAGCTCTAAAACCTTGTCAAAGAATCTTAAAACAAATTTGAATTGAAACCTTTATTCAACAATCTACATAAATATTATGAATAATGATAGTAATGAAATTATGTTCTCAACCAAGCAAGTCAAACTACATTTATAACCTTCAGAAAGGAAAATCGTTAGGGACTTAGCTCTTTCATCATGAGCATATAAATACTAAATTAATTTGGATTCATTGCTAAAATATCTCTAAGAAACTCTATCAACAAGTTCCCTAATTCTTAGGACCTACTTTCTTCCAACTTAGCCATAACTAAGCTTGGGGGATTATTGTTTGTCTCTTCTATATAGAATTGATCTAGAATAGAATTGGGGTTTGGGATCCAAATTCCCCATGTATTTAGCCATTATTTTATTATATTGATAAACTACTTGGTTACCCTCATGAATTTGAAGTGACATGATCCCATAATTTATTCTCTTTGTTAATTCTAGATTAGAATGCATTGTAGTTTTAGAGGTGGAGTGGTCATATAAGGACCAAATATCCTCACTGTGAGAAGTACATGGAGTCAGTGCCATGATACATAAATAAAAATCTACAATGACTTTATGTTTCATATCAATGTTAGTGTATACTCTACTAGTCAACATAATAGAGTGAAATAATAAGCTAAAACATGGATTCATCACATTCCTCTTAAAATTAAGTGAATCACATTAAGTAAATATCATATGTCAAAGAATATCTAAGTTGGTCGTTCAAGCAAGAGTTTAAAATGTATCTAAGTTTAATATATAATGATTATAACAAAAATAAATATGAAAAGGTTGAGAAATATATGACAAACATGGATTTAATCAATGTTCCCAATAAAGCAAGTGGCATATTCTCCTTTTCATAAAAATTTTTCCACTCTAATTCCTCCATCTCTCTCTACCCCTTTCCACCTTCCAAACTCACTTTCATTAAAACACCTTTTAATTTTCATATTTCAATTTTCCTCTAAATTGAGGGGGTGGTGAGTAGGTTAATACTATGTTCACTATTAATGACCATGCTCACCGACTATTAGTGATTACAATAAGGAGGGTTGGGGGAGGGGGATCTTTGACTCAATCTACTACTTGTGAAACCACTTTGCTACTAGCTCACAATCTCTATCTTGCACTCTTGATTCTACATACAAGAGATGTGAGCATGTCGATATTATGTTCACTATTAATCACCATGCTCACTAACTATTAGTGATTACAATGCCTTTTTATCCTTTAAAATGAATGAGAAATAGAATTTATAATCTAATAAAACAAACAGTATGATGTCCACTTCACACTTAAAAAAATTCTTTTAAACAAGATTAATACCATAATTCCTACCTTTAAAAATTTAAATACAATAATAATTATAAATGTGATATTTATAATTAAAAATAAAAATAAGAAACTTAAATTCTTATTCTTTTCCTAACTTGAACTCTTATTCTTTTAATAACATCAAAACATGTTATACAAATTTCAATATAATACTTATAATTAAAAGTTTTAAAATATAGAATAGTAAAGCATACCAAATTACCTTGAGATTAAACACTTAGTTTTTTATAACAAACGAAAAAATCTCCAACGATATGATAATGTGATTCTACTCTGATCGCAACTCCGAAATGAAGATACTACAAGCTCGGTAACTTAACTCCGCAATGAAGATAATGCAAATTCATTACCTCATCTTACATTCCCTTCCGCGAATCACTTAGCAGATTGATTATTTGTCAATATGCCAACCGTTTGTGTAGAAGGTTACGAGTGACTTTAACGATAAACCAACATGGTAATGTATCCAGACTAGTTTTCTACGTCTCTATATTTAGCCGAAGGCTCCCCTATTTCAACCGGTGTTAACTTTTTAACAAACGGAGCGGATGAGCCGGCGCAGGTAGATGTATGCTTACTTGACCTCTGGAATGTTTTCATTTTGCCTTATTCTTTTCACATCACCGTGTTTGGAGTGTTTCATTTTGCCTTATTTTAACGATTCATAATTTAAACTTTATTCTGTTCCGGTTTATAGTGATAGAACAAAAATATTTGATATAGAAAGTTCTAAAGATTTAATTATTTGTGTTTAAAATTTTTCATAAAAGTTAATAACTATTTTAATTTAATGATTATATCAATTTCATAATTGAATAAAATCAAAACTAAAATTATAACTATATTAGTTAAGTCTAATTGAATTAAGTCTAATGAAGATTTTGACATTTAAATTTGCCACATGTAAAATTAAATTAAATTTTAAAATAAATTACAATAATATGATATTTATTTTAATGATTATATTAATTTGATAATTGAAAAAAAACAAAATTATAACTATATTATTTAAGTGTAATTTAATTAAGCAAGATTTTGATATTTAAACTTGACACATGTAAAATTAAATTAAATTTTGAAATAAATTAGAATAATATGATATTTGGTTGAAGGCATTTATATATAGATGAGGCATTGTTGATTTTTTGAATTAAGGGCAAGGATTAAATGTGCTGCAAATATGTTTTGTCTAAAGCATTATCTATGGCTGTAATTTTTCGTATGTCGCATTGTGACAAACATTGTTTTGACATTAAAATCAATCATGGTGAACCATGGTCCACTGTCGCATTGTGACAAGCATTGTCTCAATATGAAAATCAACCATGGTCAACCTTGTTCCAACGTTGCATTTTGACAACGATTGTGTCAATATAAAAATCAACAATGGTTAATAACCATGGTCACATTATGACAAAGATTGTCTCTTGATCCAACATCACATTGTGACAACCATGATCAACCATGGTCTAATGTCGCATTGTGACGAAGATTGTCTGAACATAAAAATCAACCATAATAAACATCAACCATATAAACAATTGTGCAATGTCAGATTGCAACAAAAATTGTCTCAATTTAAAAATCAACCATGATCAAACATAATCAAATATTATATTGTCAATACTCGATACAATCATATAACAATTTCTCATTTTTCAAGTGCTTGGCTTGAAATCCTCATACATGTATTGGTATCGGTTCATCATACCGTTATTTATTTACTGTCAATTAAAGTGGATGAACATATACCATTAGGAGAATTAATGGAAAGGGTTTCAACATGCATTTCTGGAATGAATTTAAGTATTTATTAATTTTTCAAGGTGGACAGAATTATGATTTTTAATAGCTGAAATTCTATAGATAGTATCGATAAGTTTTGGTTGGCATAAACAAATTAGATTTAGTTTTAAATGTCTGTTCCGGAAAGATATGTTCTAATAAAACGATAAATGATTTAGGAACGTGATATCAATTTATATAAGTGATAATATAAATGATATCCAAGAACAATAGAACCATATTTTATTAATTTCCAAGTTATTTGACGACCATTTTAGAGATATTAGAACTCCTCCTCAACTGGTTTCTACCAAGTTTTACCTAGGCATAATGGAATCGTATTAATGATTATTTTTGTTTGTAGATTTTGTTGAGATATTATACCTCTTTTCAAGTGGTTTCTACCCAGTTGTACTAAGCATGGGAGAATTGCAATATTTATTATTCGTGTTTGTAGATTTTGTTAATTTTTTTAATCGTATTTTTAATATGAAATTTTGAAAATTAATTAATAAAATCTATGAATTAGATAAAATATTTTTTAAATTTATATGAAATGGTTTTGTAAAATAGATAATATTTATAAATAATTTAAAAATTAGGAAAATCAAAATCAGTAATGAGAATGGTGTTGAAAATAATATTCCATCTCATTAATATTATTTGGATTATTTATAAACGAGTTAGAAGATTAGATGTGTAAGTACGGGGACGAGGTACATGCATAATTATTTATACAAATGGTGTTGTGTTATGAGTGAAGAATAAAGATATTTCCCAAGAACATAAAGTTTGCAACCATTCTTAAATTTTGAGAGTTAATGACTAAAAAACAAAGTTACTTGACATTGGGATAGAATCATGATATGTGATGGTGTAAATTGGAGGTAGTTATTTTTTCAAGGTAATAGAAATGCCTTGATTTTGATTCTAATTATAACTGGAACACTTGCTTGCATACTTTGCTTTAGGTTTAATATATTTTGGGTTTATAATATTGAGTTTATATACCTTGGATTTCTGATATTTATCCCTTGGATTTAATATTATTCCATTAGGTTTATAATCCCTTAATTTTATATTTATTGGTTTATAATCTCTAACTATAATCATTTGAGTTTATGATATTACTATTATTAACTCCCCGGATGCGGGTGTCAACATGCCAGTCAGTGAGGAGCCACATGCCAGACATGTGCCACCTCGTGAATGCAATGGGAGTTTAATGCCCCTCGCCACCGAGGAGTTAAGACGGGAGGCGCAGAGCAGAGCTCTTAATGAGGAAACAAGGTACTATGGCGAGTCTGTAGAGAGCAATTAAAGCGAGCAAGAATCGAGCGAATGTCTATAGTTTTAAGTATGAAAGAATGTTGTGGTTTCAGACTCAGAGTGCAGAACACGCAGTTCAGATCTCTGAGGGTAAGTGTCTCTTTAAGGATTCTGTTCTTGCTGGTAGTGACGGCATTCAAATTGCCAAAGAAAACTTCTTGCTTGTTTATTCGGGGGATTGCTGCTTTTGTGCGGCTGAGCTCTGTCACGGAACAGTTTGGGGATGAAATTCAGTTGGCGGGCGACTCAAACCAGACAAGCCCTCAAGCGTTGCCCGGTTACAAACCGTTGGCGTCCCTGCAACCATGGTACGACACAGGGAGAGGATGCCAAGTAGAAGAGGTTCGGGGCGAGGTGGTTCTTCACGTCACCCTGCTGCGGATGCCCACCATCACTGTTGCTGTTGTTATTGCTATAGAAGGGCAGGGGCCACTCCTATATAGGCCAGTCAATTCATGGAGCCTGGCAGTTCCAATGCTAGAACGCACCTTCTCCCAGCATTTGGCTCGGCCATATTCACCCTTGGCAGCTCGAGGGACAATTCTGGCATTAACGCGCACATATCGGTTCTTTTCACTAAGGCTCCTCCGGAAGATGACGAAGGAGCGCAACCGGGAATTGCAGAGGAACACCCAGAGGGCAGTGGGGAGAAACACCCAGTTGTGCAAATGGAAATTGCAGAGGAAGCGCCAGCGAAGGAACCTGAGCAGACCCCTATTCGACCTCAAGAGCAGAAGGCGTCGACATCCATGCAGAACCCCATGGCAATGTGGGAGGGCTACCCAGAAGGTCACGGGTGGTGCAGAATTATTGAGGAAAAGCCAGAGGAATAGCTTCCAGCGGCACACTCTGTCAACCATTTCTCTCATTCAGGTCTGGTATAGGTCCTTGGTCTCTGTTGGGGTCTGGATTAGGTTATATATCTCTGTTTGTGTCTCTCTAGTCCTTGTTTATGTCCATGTTTACTATGGTCTAGGCAGCAGGCCTTGCAAGGATACTGTTACGAGTCTTTTGATGCCCCCGCGAGGGAGAAATTTTGTTCTGAAGCCCCTACGCGAGATATTTTGGTATGGTCTGAAAACAATTCTGTGTTATGTCATGTTGGTAGCGCTGCCCCTGCGAGGGCGAATTCTGAGTCGAGACAAGCCACCCAAAGTGCCACGGTCGGCCCTGGGCAACCTGTGTTTTTGAATATAATGTTTTCATGTACATAATATAATAGAATAGATAGCTTTACCGAGAAAAAAAAAAATATATTACTATTATTAACTAATAGTACTACAATTGGTTAATATTAATATTACTATTATCATTAAATAATTAATTTATAATATATAAATGAAAATTAAATAATAATAAATAACATTTAATAATAATAATAATAATAATAATAATAATTATTATTATTATTATTATTATTATTATTATAATATTTGTATTGTAATAGTTATTTTTGGATTATTATTTTTATTGTTATAGATTTAGCAATGGTAGATACAAATGAAGCCTTCGGCTATATCAACTACATTAACATTTTTAATGTGGTTCTATTAGTTTCTATGAAGGATTTTAGGCTCAAAGAATGGTTTAAACTTCCTATATCAAATATTTTTGTTCTATCACCCAATGACTTCCACTCACCTCGTCACTCATTAGTCACCTACCTACTATCAATATCCGTAATTTTTTCCATCCACATGGATTTCCGCAAGCTTGATCTTGATTCTCCATCATTGAAATGGAAAACATAATTGCTTTTAATAGCATTTTCCTTATTCAAGTTGTAACAACATTGATTTAAAATATACAAATAATTGCATCAATTTATATGATTAATAATCAACACAACCTTATTCAACTAATTAGCATAAAATTGCTGAGAAATATGACCGAAGAAAACTTAGCTATAGCGATGATGTTCCTTACATGTAAGTTCGGAGTTGATCGCTATTTGAATCTCACTAACCGCAACAAAGTTTTGGGGATGATGCCCAACCAACCGTAGGCTTAGTCACACATAATCTTTCTACACTTGGCCACCTCTGAGCCTTCAATCAATGTACTACTGCCAAGGAATCTTTTGTCTCAAACCACTTTTCTCCCGAGAGAATGGATGAAGGAATGATGAATCCCATCTTCCTCATCGTCTATTAAATAGACCAAACAAGGAAAAATGGTCTACATGCACATATTCCATGTGTCAACATGCAACTTTTATTTCTCTATTTTAAGTTTTACTTAATTTAATATTCCTCTTAATTTAATTATTCTTATTTTATTCCTTTTTACATTTTGTTAACTTATTTTTATTATCTTTATAATTCTCTTAATTTAACTCTTTCTTATTTTATTTTACTTTTGTTTAACTTTACTTATTTTTACTATTTGTATAGTTTACTTTTATATTTATTTATTAGAACTCCATTATTATTATTTACTATTTTATTTATTTATTATTATTATATTCTCTTCATTATTTATTATTTATTTACTATTATTATATTTTCTTTAATTTTTTATTATTATTTATTTACCATTATTATCTTTTAATCGTTGTTTATCGTTTATTTGCTTATATTATAATATTATATTATATTATTTATTATTATTAGGGGACATTACATACTCCCCCTATTTAAGGAACTTCGTCCGAAGTTAAGTTGAATCATCTAACGTTTTATTTATTTAGTTATTTATTACATCACATTTTCCCTACACCCTCTATTGAACTAGTATAACTAGCACGCATAGAAATTTTTCACAACATCTAGAAAATCTGAAGGAAGCTCTATCCTTTTCCCCACTTTCAGAACCAGGAATAAGCCTCATTGGTTTGCACCATAGCCCAAGACTGGCCCCAAGGCTCAAGCATGGCTTAGACCTCATATGCCCCAAGGCAAGCATCCTATCCCAGTACTCAATGACTCTAGGCATCTCGCAAGGCCGACCCAATCCCTCCACACCTAATAAGGTGCAAAGCCCCAAGCATCAAAGTCCTTACACCCCCACCAGACTTCAGCATTCCAATACAATATCAAGCACTTGGCCTACAATATCAGGCACTTGGCCTACTCAAGATGGCCCCAAAACCCCTCAAGAGCTATCCGTCAAGAGCTATAGAAGATAAAGCAACCAATGGAATATGTAGTGTTGATTGATTATGTCCCCAACCCATATGGAGTTACATATTCTCCCTCGTAGGTATGGGTTCCCACGAGATCATCAAATAAACTGGCCCTCTCAGCTCATTTGTGGATTTCCTATCAATCTCCACATCTCAACATATATCCAATGCATTAGCTATAACATCACAGTATCATAGAAAATAATCCACATGCCAAGTCTTGCATGTCATCATGAGAACATGGTGGCCTGGGTGCAGGCGATATGGTCAACCTCTCAAATCTGGCTATAAATTCTTCTAATTTTGATTGAATCTCCCTTTCTCCTTCTAGTTGCGTATCAATCATCTAACAGTAAAACTGACACCCACATGGGTTTTTCCCCAATCACCCCTACCTTGGTTATTGTTCATAATTAACAAACGAGCCTATGTTCCTATCAGAATTGTAAATCCATAGGATTTACACAAAAACACATTGGCGACTTTTTAGTATGGAGTTCATGCAATACTTTATTGGTGCTTTTTCTAAAACACTATCACAGCTTCAAATAGTCTTGGTGTAATTCCAAAGGAATTACACTATCGGTGCTTTGATATTCAAAGTCCTGCGTTATACGCAATATACACTATCGGCCCCTTTCAACGCTCCTTTTTCGATGCGATAACACGTGGTATTATCGGAAATCATAATCGGCGACTCCACTGTCCCCAAAAGCCTGGCTCTTCCCGCTCGGACCTTGTGATGTGATAACAATCGTGGATCCGATAACTTATTAAAGCCTCCCTATAATGTTTCGGCTCTAGTAGTGTCGCGCTATCGGAGTTCAACGTTTTCAATGGTCTTCTGCTCCACTTGAGGTTCTGTGATGCGATATTGGTTCGGACCCGATATGGGTATGAACCAAATCTAATAGACTTTCTGTTCCGGAACTATGCTCCGGCTAAGTGATTTTTTCAATTTCTCTATGTAAAACAGAGATTGGCCGCGAACTCTATAAAATGATTCAAGGAGCCTGCGATCACTGATATGAAGGAAAACTACCCAACAGGCCTACGCTTAAGTGTTAACTAGAAAACAACAATTGAATCACCATTAATAAACGTGGAAAAAAAACAGAACCAGAATTGATACATGCATAAAATACCAATTAACAGAGAGTCATCAATGTAGATACACAGAGAGAGGTTTCTTCAAAGAATAATACTTCTGGGCACCACTCTAACTATGAGCCTCTCATCATTTTATTTATAATCAATAGATAAAACCTTTCTCGGCCATTATCCTTTACAAAAGCATGCTTTTACATAGAGTGATTTAAAGCATAAAGTGATCCGGATTTAAATAGGAATGCAAGAAATTACAGAGATAACCATAAACACAGAGATGCAGTGGAAATAATACTTCATTTCATTACCGTAAAATACTGAAATATGCTTACAAACAGAAATGGAAATAACTCATCTAGGGCAATGGTAGCGGATCTCTAAGAAGAGATGTGGCGGCTACATGCCTCTGACCTGTGTTACAATGAGGCTCGAAGGCCTATTTATTGTTGAGAAACAATGGAAAACCCTTAACATCCAAAAACCTAACCTTAGATGATGAAATGCCAAATTGTGGGCCCCATTTTGGGTAAGTTGGTACATCAACTTCCCGAGGTCATAACTTTGGCATACGATCTCCACTTGACACATACAATAGCTCGTTAGAAAGATCTATCCGAGCACTATAACTTTGGTAAGAGCAACATTAGTACATGGTCCAATGTTGCTCCAAGATTTCCCAAAAAATGTCGTTTAGGGCCTCAAAACAGCTCTAGAAATTCAGGACCCGAAAAACTGCTAAAAATAGTAAATTGTGCTACAATTAAGGAAACTGAAAATCTGAAAGAGATAGTTGTGGGGGTCCATATGGGATAGGTGGGTGGCCACCAACATCCACCTGGATCATTCCTCCCCCCTTAAGAAGCAATGGTACCCATTGCATTGAGTTCCTCCATCTGCTGAACTTCGTCCCTCTTGGGTTGTTCTGCAATCTCTGATGTGTCCAGTAATGATGGGAAGCATGGTCGAGGGCCTTCCACATTGAACAATCAGTGAATGTGAAGGAATGGAGGAATGTTGTGCTTCAAAGCGTTATTTACCATAGCCTTGGTAATGGTGTAAGGACCATGTCGGCATGGTCGAAGCTTCTGATGGGCTCTTGTAAGGCATTCTTTTTGCAGATGCAACCAGACTTTGTTGCCCACATTAAGCTTGTGTGATATCCCTGTGGATGAGGAGAAGTTGTTCCTGTGTTCTGTCATGACTGTATCCCTCTTCTATTGCTGTTGTGTGGAGGAACCCTTCACGAGGGTCATGGATGTGGTGACGATCTTCCCCTTACTTTGGGAGCGAATCAGACAGAAAATGAATTTCCTAGTCTGGGAGATGAGCTTGCCTCTTTCTTGGGAGTGATCAAAGAGGTGGCGAGAGGTGGGGCTACCTCCGGTATCCTGTATAATGCATTACACAAAGAAATAATGACAACACGAGGCCTTGACTCATACACAGCATGTCACCTCCACAAGTATGGTTGGCCTAATAGTACATCACAAACATCCAGAGGTGTAACATCACACAATACCTCATATGTGAAGGGCTTGATGCTGTAGGGAAGGTGACACTGCTGGTGAACTTTGAGATCTCATCCTTCATGAAGCCACCCGATACTATATGGCTACAGGTGTGGTGTTGTCAGTAGGCCCAATTACATCATGAGCTCTACTGAAATGAGTTTCTTTTGGCTACCACTGTCGACAATGAATTGCAGTGGCGAACCCTTCACCCACATTTGTGAGTGGAAAAGACGCTCCCCCTCCTCTGGGTCTTCGGGCTTATTCTTCTGGATCTTTGAGATGACACCAATGACGCTAGGCTCTGCATCAATGATCTACTTCCCTTTGCCATTCACCTTGTCCAGTTCTGACTAAGGGTCACAACATGCATCTAATTCTGAAGCCTTTAACTCGGCCACCAACAACTGCTTGGTCTGACACTCACTTGTGTTATGAGTGGGACTCTTGCAGAACTCACACCACTTTCCTGTGTCCTTCTTTGACTTCGTGGTGTTGTTCTTTTCTTGCGGCTTTGACGGGTTGTCTTGGGTCACCCTACCTTGGCTTTGTCCTTTGGTCTTTGGATTTGCAGATCCGAAGTCTCTCTTATTCTCTTTGAACTTTTGCTCGATTTTGACATCGTATCAGTATGGTGTGCCGAGCGAGGAGATGTTCAGGAACTCCATCTCTTCCTAGATGTATTTATGTAGGCAGCCACGGTATTTGAGTACCAAATGCAACTCAGAGTCCTTAATACCAAACTGTGTGTGAAGGGTATGAAAAATGTCTGTGAACTCCGGCACATATTGGTCCCTTCCCTGCTGCAGTGTGGTCCATTTGATGTATTTGTCCTCATAGCTTTTGACAGGGTAGCATTACTCCTTGACAGCATCCCGAAATGAATCCCAAGTGGGTGCGACTGAAAATAGTGAGCATGTACTTTCATTCTTCTGCTCGCAGTAGGTTTCCCACCAGTCCTTGACGTGGGGGCCTACTTTGTGAAGAGCGAAAACAATCTTTTCCTGACTCAAAAATTCATGAACAGAAAAATACCCATCTGGCAAAATTAACTATTTATCTACAAAATCTACATCTATTTGACCCTCGAAGATAGGGATTTCAAAATTAACTTGTACCTTAAATGGTGTGGCATTTCCAAAGTGGCTGTTGGAAGCCGATGTGTTGCCTCTGGGTAGCCGCTGAAGGATCTTCATAAAGATGTCCATCATCGCATTCATTTGTTGTGCGATGGCTTCTTCGAGCAAGATTTTGATAGGATCTCCTACCCCCTCGTCTTTCTTCTCATCCACCATGGGAGGTCATCGGGATTTGCAAGGCTGGTCTTGCAAAGGTTTGACCAATTCAAGCCTTAACTCCTGATATCTTGACCTCGTTGGGGACATGCAAAGAAAAACAGAGAAAAAGCAGACTGCTCTGATACCATTGATCTGGATTTAAACAGGAACACAAAAAATTACAAAGATAACCATAAACACAGAGATGCAGTGGAAATAATAATTCATTTCATTACTGTAAAATACTGAAATATGCTTACAAATAGAAATGGAAATAAACCAGCTAGGGTGATGGTAGCTGATTTTTGAGAAGAGATGTGGCAGCTACATGCCTCTGAACTGTGTTACAATGAGGCTCGAAGGCCTATTTATTGTTGAAAATAATGGAAAACCCTTAACATCCAAAAACCTAACCCTAGAAGATGAAACACCAAATTGTGGGCCCCGTTTTGGGTAAGTTGGTACATCAACTTCTCGGGGTCGTAACTTCGGCATACAATCTCCATTTGACGCGTAAACTAGCTCGTTAGAAAGACCTATCCGAGCACTATAACTTTTGGAAGAGAAGCATTGGTCCATGGACCCATGATTCTCCTAGATCTCCCAAAAAATGTCATTTAGGGCCTCAAAACAGCGTCGGAAATTCAAGACCTGAAAAATTGCTAAAAATAGTAAATTGTGCTACAATTAAGGAAACTGAAAAGCTGAAAGAGACAGTTTTGGGGGTCCAGATGGGATAGGTGGGTGGCCACCAACATCCATATAGATCATTCCCCCCCCCTTAAGAAGAAATGGTCCCCATTGCGTTGAGTTCCTCCATCTGCTGAACTTGGTCCCTCATGAGTTGTTCTGCAATCTCTGTTGTGTCCAGTAATGATGGGAATCATGGTCGAGGGCGTTCCACATTGAACACTCGATGCACACAAAGGAATGGAGGAATGCTATGCTTCAAAGCATACCCACAGCCTCGGTAATGGTGTAAGGATCATGTCGGCGTGGTCGGAGCTTCTGATGGGCTCTTGTAAGGCATTCTTTCTGCAGATGCAACCACACTTTGTTGCCCACCTGAAGCTTGTGTGGTACCCCTGTGGGTGAGGAGAAGTTGTTCTTGTGTTCTGTCATGATCGTATCCCTTTGCTGCCGCTATTGCATGGAGGAACCCTTCACGGGGGTGATGGATGTGGTGATGATCTTCCCCTTACATTGGGAGCGGATCAGACAGAAAATGAATTTCCTAGTCTGGGAGATGAGCTTGCTGCCTTTCTTGGCAGTGATCAAAGAGGTGGAGGTAGGTGGGGCTATCTCTAGTATCCTGTATAATGAATTACACAAAGAAATAATGACAGCACGAGGCCTTGACTCATACACAGCATGTCGCCTCCACAAGTATGGCTAGCCTAATAGTACATCAGAAACATCCAGAGGTGTAACATCACACAATACCTCGTCTATGAAGGGCTTGATGTTGTAGGGAAGGCGACACTATAGGCGACATTTGACATCGTGCCCTTCATGAAGCCACCCGATATTGTACGACTACGGGTGTGGTGTGGTCGGTAGGCCCAACCACTTCATGACATCTGCTGAAATGAGGTTCTTTTGGCTACCACTGTCGATAATGAATTGGAGCGGTGAACCCTTCACCCACATCTGTGAGGGTAAAAGATGCTCCCCCTCCTCTGGGTCTACGAGCTCATTCTTTTGGATCTTGGTGGTGGCAACAGTGACACTAGGCTCCGCATCAATGATCTGATGCCCTTTTCCATTCACCTTGTCAGGTTTTGACTCAGAGTTAGAACATGCATCTAATTCTGAAGCCTTCAACTCGACCACTAGTGATTGCTTGGTCCGACACACACTTGTGTTATGAGTGGGACTCTTGTGGAACTCACACCACTTTCATGTGTCCTTCGACTTCATGGTGTTGTTCTTTTATTGCAGCTTTGACGAGTTGTCTTGGGTCACCCCGCCTTGGCTTTGTCCTTTGGTCTTCGGATTTGTAGATCCAAAGTCTCACTTCTTCTCTTGGAAATTGTGCTCGATTTTGACAGCGTATCGGTACGTTGTGACGAGCGAGGAGATGTTCAGGAACTCCATCTATTCCTGGATGTATATGTGTAGGTAGCCACGATATTTGAGTACCAAATTCAGCTCAGAGTCCTTGATACCCAACTATGTGTGAAGGGTATGAAAAATGTTTGTGAACTCAGGCACACCTTGGTCCCTTGCTTGCTGCAGTGTGGTCCATTTGATGTATTTGTCCTCATAGCTTTTGACAGGGTAGTACTACTCCTTGACGACATCCCAGAATGAATCCCAAGTGGGTGCGGCCGAAAATAGTGAGCCCGTACTTTCATTCTTATTCTCGCAGTAGGTTTCCCACTAGTCCTTGACGTGGGGGGCTGCTTTGAGAAGAACGAAAACAATCTTTTCCCCACTCGAAAATTCATGAACAGAAGAATACCCATCTAGCAGATTTATCCATTTATCGACGGCATCTGCATCTATTTTACCCTCGAAGATAGGGATTTCAAAATTAACTTGTACCTTAAACGGTGTGGCATTTCTAGAGTAACTATTGGAAGCTGATGCGTCACCTCTAGGTAGCCGCTGAAGGATTTGTGCAAATTTGTCCATCATCACATTCCTTTATCGTTTGAGGTCTTCTTCGAGCAAGATTTTGATAGGATCTCTTGTCCCCTCATGTCTCTTCTCATCCGCCATGGGAGGCTGTCGGGATTTGTGAGGCTAGTCTTCCAAAGGTTCGACCAGTTCAAGCCCTAACTCCTTATATCCCATCATTGTTGGGGACATGCAAAGAAAAACAGAGAAAAAGCAGACCGCTCTGATACCACTAATCCAGATTTAAACAGGGATGCAACAAATTACAGAGATAACCATAAACACAGAGATGCAGTGGAAATAATACTTCATTTCATTACTATAAAATATTGAAATATGTTTACAAAAAGAAATGGAAATAAACTAGCTAGGGTGATGGTAGCGGATCTCTGAGAAGATATGTGGCAGCTACTTGCCTCTGAACTGTGTTAAAATGAGTCTCAAAGGCCTATTTATTGTTGAGAAACAATGGAAAACCCTTAACATCCCAAAACCTAACCCTAGAAGATGAAACGCCAAATTGTGGGCCCTACTTTGGGTAAGTTGGTACATCAAATTCTCGAGGTCGTAACTTTGTCATACAATCTTTGTTTGACGCATACAATAGCTCGTTAGAAAGATCTATCCGAGCACTATAACTTTGGGAAGGGAAAAAATGGTCCATGGACCCATGTTGCTCCTAGATTTCCTAGAAAATGTCGTTTAGGGCCTTAAAACATCTCCGAAAATTCAGGACCCGAAAAACTACTAAAAATAGTAAACTGTGCTACAATTAAGGAAACTAAAAAGCTAAAAGAGATAGTTGTGGGTGTCTAGATGGGATAGGTGGGTGGCCACAACATCCACCTAGATCATTCCTCCCCCCTAGGAAGCAATGGTCCCCATTACATTGAGTTCCTCAATCTGTTGAACTTGGTCCCTCATGAGTTGTTCTGCAATCTCTGATGTGTCCAGTAATGATGGGAAGCATGATCGAGGGTGTTCTACATTGAACACTCAGTGCACACGAAGGAATGGAGGAATGTTGTGCTTCAAAGCATTATTTCCTACAACCTTGGTAATGGTTTAAGGATCATGTCGGCGTGGTCAGAGCTTTTGATGGGCTCTAGTAAGGTGTTCTTTCTGCAGATGCAAGCAAACTTTGTTGCCCACCTGAAGCTTGTGTGGTACACCTGTGGGTGAGGCGAAGTTGTTCCTGTGTTCTGTCATGACCGTATACCTTTGCTGCTGCTGCTGCGTGGAGGAACCCTTCACGGGGGTCATGGATGTGGTGATGATCTTCCCCTTACTTTGGAAGAGAATCAAATAGAAAATGAATTTCCTAGTCTGGGAGATGAGATTGTTGCCCTTCTTGGCAGTGATGAAAGTGGTGGCGGTAGGTGGGGCTACCTGCGGTATCCTGTATAATGAATTACACAAAGAAATAATGACAGCACGAGGCCTTGACTCATACACATCATGTCGCCTCCACAAGTATGGTTGGCCTAATAGTACATCACAAACATCCAGAGGTGTAACATCACACAATACCTCATCTGTGAAGGGCTTAATGCTGTAAGGAAGGCAGCACTACTGGCGAACTTTGAGATCTCGAACTTCATGAAGCCACCCGCCATTGTAAAGCTACGGGTGTGGTGTAGTCAGTAGGCCCAATCACTTCACAACCTTTGCTGAAATGAGTTTCTTTTGGTTACCGTTGTTGACAATGAATTGTAGCAGCGAACCCTTCACCCACATCTGTGAGTGGAAAAGACGCTCCCCCTCCTCTGGCTCTTCGAGCTCATTCTTCTGTATCTTGGTAGTGGAAACAGTGACACTGGGCTCCGCATCAATGATCTACTTCCCTTTGCCATTCACCTTGTCGGGTTCTAACTCAAGCTCAGAACATGCATCTGATTCTGAAGCCTTCAACTCAACCACCAATGACTGCTTGGTCTGACACCCACTTGTGTTATGAGTGGGACTCTTATGGAACTCACACCACTTTCCTGTGTCCTTCTTCGACTTCATGGTTTTGTTCTTTTCTTGCGGTTTTGATGGGTTGTCTTGGGTCACCCCGCCTTGCCTTTGTCCTTTGGTCTTCGGATTTGCAAATCCAAAGTCTCGTTTCTTTTGTTTGAACTTTTGCTCGATTTTGACAGCGTATCAATACGCGTGCTGAGCGAGGAGATGTTCAAGAACTCCATCTCTTCCTGGATGTATCTGTGTAGATAGCCACGATATTTGAGTACCAAATGCAGCTCAAAGTCCTTGATACCCAACTGTGTGAAAAGGGTATGAAAATGTTTGTGAACTCCGACACATCTTGGTCCCTTCCCTACCATAGTGTGGTCCATTTGATGTATTTGTCCTCATAACTTTTGACAAGGTAGCACTGCTCCTTGACGGCATCCCGTAATGAATCCCAAGTGGGTGTGACTGAAAATAGTGAGCCCGTATTTTCATTCTTCTGCTCGCAGTAGGTTTCCCACCAATCCTTGACATGGGGGGTTGCTTTGAGAAGAGTGAAAACAATATTTTCCCCACTTGAAAATCCATGAACAAAAAAATACCCATCTAGCAGATTTAACCATTTATCTATGGCATTTACGTCTATTTGACCCTCGGAGATAGGGATTTCAAAATTAACTTATACCTTAAATGGTGTGGCTTTTCCAGAGTAGCTGTTGGAAGCCGATGCGTCGTCTCTGGGTAGCCGTTGAAGGATCTCCGCAAATTTGTCCATCATCGCGTTCCTTTGTTGCTCGAGGGTTTCTTCAAGCAAGATTTTGATAGGATCTCCTGCTCCCTCGTCTTTCTTCTCATCTGCCATGGGAGGCCATCAGGATTTGCGAGGCTGGTCTTGCAAAGGTTTGACAAGTTCAAGCCCTAACTCCTTATATCCTGACCTCATTTTGGACATGGAAAGAAAAACAGAGAAAAAACAGACCACTCTGATGCCACTAATCTGAATTTAAATAGAAGCGCAACAAATTACAGAGATAACCATAAACATAGAGATGTAGTGGAAATAATACTTCATTTCATTTTTGTAAAATACTGAAATATGCTTACAGATAGAAATGGAAATAAACTAGCTAGGGCGATGGTAGTGGATCTCTGAGAAGAGATGTGGCGGCTACATGCCATTGAACTGTGTTACAATGAGGCTCGAAGACCTATTTATTGTTGAGAAACAATGGAAAACCCTTAACATCCCAAAACCTAACCCTAGAAGCTGAAACACCAAATTGTGGGCCTCGTTTTGGGTAAGTTGGTACATCAACTTCCTGGGGTCATAACTTTGGCATACGATCTCCATTTGACGCGTACAATAGCTCATTAGAAAAATCTATCTGAGCAATATAACTTTGGGAAGAGCAGGATCTGTCCATGCACCCATGTTGCTCCCAGAGTTCTCAAAATACGTCGTTTACGACCTCAAAATAGCTCTGAAATTTCAAGACCCGAAAAACTGTTAAAAATAGTAAATTGTGCTACAATTAAGGAAACTGAAAAGCTGAAAGATACAATTGTGGGGGTCCAGATGGGATATGTGGGTGGCCATCAACATCCACTTGGATCATAAATCTTTGTTACAGCTTATCCTTAAGTAATTATTTTAGCATGATTTATTCTTAATTCTATTCTTATCCTAAACTAGGAAAGCATGGAAATTGCTGGCTAAAGGACCCCACTCCCTTACCTATAGATTTTTTTGGATTTTTGGAGTATGTTTGAAGAATTTTCCCTCTAAGTCACATGCTCTTGCATCAGACTCCTGAGGACAAAATTCTTCATGGGCTCCTGTCCATGAGTTCATCTACAGAACTGCGCAGTTTCTATAGCATGTCTTCTGTAACCCAAGTAGCTTTAGCGGTTGACTGATCCTTCCATTTCACCAAATACTGGAAGTACTCTCGTCCCCTTGTCTTCTTAAACACCTTCTTGTCCAAAATTTTTTCTGGCTGCAACTCCTATGCTGTGGGTAATTGTTTTACCCAGTCAATCTCTTGGGTCTCTTGATCTTGTGCTGTATCATCTGCATTTTCACCTTCATACTTGTATAGGTCCGCAACATTAAAAATTGGTGATATTCCAACTTCATGGGGTAACTCAATCTCATATGAATTTGCAAAAAAATTTCTCAACACTCTGCATGGTGAAATTTTTTTGAACTTCAGTTTGTTATACTCCCTCTTTAGAAACCTCTCCTTTCTGAGATGTGCTAAAACCAGATCCCCAACTTCAAAGTTCACCTCTCTTCTTCTCATGTTTGCTCTGGTTTTATACTTGATGTTGCTATCCTACAACTGTTGCTTCACATGTTCATGTATTGCATGCATTTCTAAAGAAAAGTCTTCACCCTCTGCACTCCTCATCTCTTCTTTTCCCAAGTTTCTTAACTCAGCTACTCTTGGATGCATTCTGTAAACAATATGAAATGGACTCTCTCCTTTACTCCTATTAGGTGAGTCATTATATGCATATTCAGCTTGTGCTAATACTTGATCCCATTGCTTTGGATATTTTGCAGTAAGGCTTCTTAAAAGATTGCCTAAACTCTTGTTCACCACTTTAGTCTATCCATAAGTTTTTGGAAGATAGGCAGAACTTAAACTTAATTTAGTTCCCAGCTTCTTCCATAGTGTCCTCTAGAAATTTCCAACAAATTTGGAATCCCTGTTTGAGACAATACTTTTGGGAAACCTATGCAATCTTACAATCTCCTTAAAAAACAAATTAGCAATGTGAGAAGCATCACTAGTTTTATAACATTGAATAAAGTGTGCCATTTTTGAAAATTTGTCCACTACAACAAAAATTGAATCTTTACCTATTTGAGTCTTTGGTACACCCAAAACAAAATCCATACTTACCTTATCCCAAGGCCTTTCTGGAATTGGTAATGGGATATAAAAACCTGTGTTTTGGCTTCTTCCCTTTGCATGTTGACAGATTTTGCAAGTTCTCACATACTTCTCCACTTCAAATTTCATTTTCAGCCAGAAATAAAATCTGTTTAGTTGCTCATAAGTCTTCTCTATGCCAAAATGTCTTGTAAGTCCTCCACTATGTTTTTCGTTCATCAAATTCTCCCTCATTGAACAGTTTGGTATGCATAACTGATTTTTCTTAAACAATAGTCCATCTTGTAAGAAGTAATCCAACCATTTACTCCTATCCATCAAAACGGGATTTTTACAAGCCTCAAATGCATCTTTAAAATCTGAATCGGTCTCATATAATTCCTTAAAAAATTCAAAACCCAACACTTTGGTTTGACTCTCTTGAAGCAATACTTTTCTCCTACTTAAGGCATCTGCAACTTTATTTGATTGGCCATTTATATGTTTCAAAACAAAATGGAAACCTTGAAGGTATTCTACCCATTTAGCATGTTTCTGGCTGAGCTTTGGTTGTAGCATTATAAACTATAGTGCATGGTTATATGAATAAAGGATGAATTCCTTTGACATTATATAATGTCTCCATTTCTTCAATAACTGCACAATTGCGTAGAACTCCTTATCATAAGAAGAATACTTCTTTTTAGAATCATTTAGCTTTTCACTAAAATAAGTTATTGGTCAGTCATCCTAACTTAAAACACCCCCAATTGCTTCTCCGCTGGCATCACACTTTACTTGTTAAGGCTTACTAAAATCAGGTAAAACCAAAATAGGATTTTCAGTGATTTTCTTCTTTAACAGCTGAAGATTCCTCTCTGCTTCAACAGTCCATATAAATGGTTTGTTTGTCCTTATTTATGGTCTCAATAATTGGTGCATTGATCTTACTAAAATTCTTGATGATTTTTATATAAAATATAGCAAGACCATGAAAACTTCTTACCTCAAAAACACTCTTGGGTGAAGGCCATTCCATGATTGCCTTGATCTTCTTTGGATCCATTTTCAGCCCTTTAGCAAAAATAACAAAACCCAAGTATACTAGTTCTTCTTTCATGAATGAACACTTCTTCAAATTCAACAATAACTTCTCTTGTTGTAGCCTTTGTAAGACATAATTCAAATACCTCATATGCTCTTCCTTAGACCTACTATAAACTAATATATTGTCCATATATACTATTACAAATTTACCAATGAAATCTTGAAAAAATCCATTCATGAGTTTCATAAATGTACTTGGGGCATTTGACAACCCAAAAGGCATTACTCTCCACTCATACAGTCCCTCCTTTGTCTTAAAAGCGGCTTTCCACTCATCCCCTTCTCTTATTTTTATCTGATGATACCCACTTTTAAGATCTAGTTTTGAAAAATACTTTGCTCCACTCAAGTTAAATCTTCAATTCTAGGTAATGTAAATATGTACCTTATTGTGATTTTATTGATGGCTCTTGAATCTATACACATTCTCCAGCCTCCATATTTCTTTGGGCTCAACATTGTTGGTACTTTGCAAGGACTCAAGCTCTCCCTAATTAGCCCTTTGTCAAGCAATTCTTGCACCTGCTTTCTAACTTCTTCATTTTTTGTAGGAGTCCTTCTGTATGCTGCTTTATTGGGTAGACTTTCTCCAGGTATCAAATCTCTATGATGGCTAATTCTTGTAATGGGTGGAAACTCATTTGGAAAATCATCAACAATAATATCACAATATTTCTCCAACATTTCTTGAATTTCAATGGGTAATTTTTTTTTTTTAATAGAAGTCATTATTACCTTGGGCTTGCAAATCACAGCAAAATTTACCTCATTCTCTTCAATATGCTTCAAGTATTCCTTCCCTCCAAGTAACAGAGTTTTTGGATCAGTCTTCTTTCTTGGTAAATCTTCTTCTTGCAGAGGCAACAACGTATGATTGACACCATCCTTTCCAAACTTGTAGGTGTTTCTTTTTCCATCATGCATGGCTCCTTTGTCATATTACCAAGGTCTTCCAAGCAATATGTGACACACATCCATTGGCATCACATCACAAATTTTTTTATCTTTGTACTTTCCCACCTGAAATTCCACTCCACACTGTTCATTTACTAACAGTTGATGTCCCTTTTGTAACCACGACACCTTGTAAGGTGTTGGATGTTTCATTATCTTCATCTTCAATTTCTCCACCACTTTTGTAGAGACCAAATTATCAGTGCTTCCACTATCAATGATCATCTGGAAAAATTTCCCTTGGACTTTACAAATTGTCCTAAATAAAGTCTTTCTTCATGATTGTTCAATTATTTCTTTTGCTGGCTTGAGCAAAACTTTATTAATTACCAAAGGTTCTCCCCTCTCTGGTATATTTTCTTCTTCTGTTACTGCTACTACTGGTGCTTCTCCCTCAACTTGAGCAACAATGGCATTCCTCTAATTTGTTTCTGCATTTTCTGGGGACTCAAAAGATCTGTCTCCTAGTTTGTTACATCTGTAACATCTTATTTCTTTGCCTCTTCCTCTGCCTCCTCTTCCTCTAGAAAATCTCCCTCTGCCTCTTGCATCACCTCCTGTGGGTGCATGCTGGGTTGAGCTGTTGCTAGATCCAGATTTAGGTGTTGTAGATCTCCCTCTACCACCTTGACTTCCCTTTCCTCGAAAAGTACCTCTCTCTCTGGCAGACTGCTTCCTCATGAGTTTTTCTTCAGCTTTCAGTGCTATCTGATAACCTTCCTCTACTGTTTTAGGAGATAATAGACTTATTCCATCTTGAATGTCCATCCTAATGCCATTCACATATCTAGCTACCTTCTCATCTGTATCCTGAGCTTCTCTAGCTCTTATACTTACCTTGTAGAATTCCTCTGTGTATTCTTTCACTGTCAAAGACCTCTGTCTAAGATTGTGCATCTGTCTAAACAAGATTTGCTGATAATTACTTGCCAGAAACTTACCTCTTAGCTTTTCTACCATCCTACTCCAATTCTTGATTGGTTTCTTCCCAAGTCTCTTCCTTTCTTCCTACACACCATCCCACCAAAGTGTTGCATGGCCTTTTATCTTGGTGACAGCAAACTTCACTTTCTTCTCATCTTCTATTTCTTCATAATGGAAGAATTTTTCCATGTCATTAATCTAGTCTATTAATACTTCTAGATTTAGTCCTCCTTCCTATATTGGAACCTCGGTCTTTGGCCTAGCTGTGGATCTCAATACTGACTGAAAGAGCCTCATCTCAGGAGTAACACTACAAATTCCTCCTCTGCAGCTACAACCTCAGGTTCACTAACATCTCTATTATCTATTTTTTTGCCTATTGTTAATGCATCCAATCTAGCTTGCATCTGTTGCACAACTTCCATTACTTCAACTTTTGCAATAGGTCGTCCTCTTCCACCATGTCCACGTCCTCGTCCTCTTCGAACTCTGAAAGCCATATTAAATTTCCTTCTCCTACCTCTGAGATTCAATTCAGATTTAAAAGGGGGATCTGAAACCACTAATGGTGGCTTGGGTGCAGGGGATATGTTCAACCTCTCAAATCTAGCTATAAATTCTTCTAATTCTGACTAAATCTCCCTTTCTCCTTCTGGTTGTGTTTCAGTCATCTAACAGTAAAACTGACAACCACATGCGTTTTCCCCCAATCACCCCTACCTTGGTTATTGTTCAAAATTAACAAACTGGCCTTTGTTCCTATGGGAAGTATAAATCCATATGATTTACACAAAAACACTATCGACGGCATTTTAGTATGGATTTCATGCAATACACTATCGACACTTTTTTTAAAACACTGTCACAGCTTGAAATAGTCTTGGTGTAATTCCAAAGGAATTACATTATTGACGCTTTGATATTCAAAGTCCTGTGTTATATGAAATATACACTATCGGCCCCTTTCAACACTCCTTCTCTGATGTGATAACACGTGGTGTTATCGGAGATTGCAATCGATGACTTTACTGTCCCCAAAATCTTGGCTCTTCTTGCTCCGACCTTGCGATGTGATAACAATCACAGATCCGATAACTTATTAAAGCCTCCCTATAATGTTTCGGCTCCCGTAGTGTCACGTTATCAGAGTTCAGTGTTTTCAATGGTTTTCCACTCCACTTGAGGTTCTGCGATGCGATATTGGTTCGGACCTGATATGGGTATGAATCAAATCTAATAGAATTCTAGTTCCGGAACTATGCTTCGGCTAAGTGATTTTTTCGATTTCTCTGTGTAAAACAGAGTTTGGCCACAAACTCTATAAAACGATTCAAGGATCTTGCGATAGCCGATATGAAGGAAAACTACCCAACAAGCCTACGCTTAAGTGTTAATTGGAAAACAACAATTGAATCACCATTAATAAATGCAGAAAAAAATAGAACCAAAACTGATACATGCATAAAATGTCAATTAACAGAGAGTCATCAATGTAGATACACAAAGAGAGGTTTCTTCAAAGGATAATACTTTTGGGCACCACTCTAACTATGAGCCTCTCGTCATTTTATTTATAATCAATAGATAAAGCCTTTCTCGGTCATTATCCTTTACATAAGCATGCTTTTACATAAAGTGATTTAAAGCATAAAGCTTTGTTACAGCTTATCCTTAAGCAATTATTTTAGCATGATTTATTATTAATTATGTTCTTATCCTAAACTAGGGAATCATGGAAATTGCTAGCTAAAGGACCCCACTCCCTTGCCTGTAGATTTTTTTGGATTTTTGGAATATATTTGAAGACTTTTCCCTCTAAGTCACATGCTCCTGCATCAAAACACAACATCATTCTTATCACAAAATTCTACATGTCATAAATCTACATACAATCACCAACTGCTTCACATCATAATATCCTCCTAAGTTATAAGATAAACATTCAACATCAAAGACATATCACCGCATAATAAATGAATCACATGTAAATATACCTCAATATAACATAATAGTCCATATGCATATAATATTCATAATAAGCATACAACATCATTATCATAAAAAAATAAATAAATAAGAACCACATGTGCATCTTTATCCCCTTTTTAGAACTATCCCCAGTTACCACGTACCATCATATTATGAAACATCATCAATACCAAATTTAAAATACTCTAGTTTTATACCTTTGGCTTACCCGTTCCAAGACTGATGTATACAATCTCATATAAACACTAGGTCATCATGGTTTAATTTTTTATCATTAATGATTTATCCATCTCTTGGTAATTATTGTTGTTTACCCTTAAAAGATTTTCTTATCTCCTAAAGTTCCTATCTCAATACCACTTAATCTCTTTTATCATAAATTCACCCTTCTTTAAGTTGGATGAGAGATTATTCTACTTCACTAATTTTCACTTGTTAATTAATATCTTTAGTTTGGAATTTGAAACACTTGGAAACACAACTACCATTACTTTCCATGAATTTTTTTTGTTCTTTTTGGGTATGCTTGACAATTTCTTCACTTGTGTTATGAAAAGAAGATTAACAAATTATTATCATAACCAATAATTTTATTAACATGGATGGGTGATTGCCAAAATTTGAAATTGTGTTGATTTTAAATTCACCACCAAAAAAATTATGGATAAATCTAATTAAGTATTGTTTTTCGAAATTTTACCTAGAGGTCACACAGAGTGGAAACTTGCTTTGATACCATATTTAACAACCTCGATTTAAAATATACAAATAATTACATCAATTTATATGATTAATAATCAAAACACCTTTATTCAACTAATTAGCATATAATTTTTGAGAAATATGAGCAAAGACAACTTACTTGTAGTGATGATATTCCTTACTTGTAATTTCGGAGTTGATCTCTATTTGAATCATGCTAACTGCAACAACATTTTGGGGATGACTATCCACCCAACCATAGGCTTAGCTGCACATAATATTTCTACAGCTGGCCACCCTCGATCCCTCAATCAACGTACTACTGCCAGGGAATCCTTTGTCTCAAACCACTTTTCTCGGAAGAGAATGGAAAGGAATGATGAATTTCATCTTCCTCATCGTCTATTAAATGGGAGAAACAATGGAAATGGGTTTGTATTCACACATTCCATGTTTCAGCATGCAACTCTTATTTCTTTATTTTAAATTTTACTTAATTTAATATTCCTCTTAATTTAATTATTCTTATTTTATTTCTTTTTACTTTTTGTTAACTTTACTTATTTTTACTATCTTTATAGTTCTTTTAATTTAACTCTTTCTTATTTTATTTTATTTTTTGTTAACTTTACTTATTTTTACTATTTGTATAATTTACTTTTATATTTATTTATTTAGAACTCCAGTATTATTATTTACTATTTTATTTATTTATTATTATTATATTCTCTTTAGTATTTATTATTTATTTACTATTATAATATTTTCTTTATTTATTATTTTTATTATTGTTAGAGTACATTACACAAGTACTTACTAATTCAATAAAGAGTTCATTAATTTCCAATCTTCAAAAAAACTGATAATTATTTTTCCGCAAAGTAATAATAACCCAATTGACATAACAAGAAATATTTTGATTAAATGCAACAAAAGAGGATTGTTTCGTGAGTACGATACCTTTAATTTTTAATGGAAAAGTCTTATTCTTTCTTTCTTTCTCTTTTCCCTTTCTTATTATGCAAGTATATAAATTCATGAATTGAACTCCATTATATTCAATGTAGTTTGTCGTAAGTATTTAACCAACGTTACTCCTACCAACCTACAATAGAAAGATACAAAAATTAAAACTATAAACTCGAACATAATAAAGTATAAATTATGAATTGTTAACTTAATGGTTGCACATGATATATATATATATATATATATATATATATATCTTGCGTCTCCACATTCAATTTCCCTGAAACTAGTTTACACCATTCGGTTTGAATTTAATATATATTAAATTGGTTGTTACAAATTAATTTTCACTAGAGAATTTCCACTTCAAAGTTATCTAATACAGATTTATACCAATTTTCTAAATTATCATTGTTTCTAGAAATATATATAGGATAATAATTTAATTTATATAGGAAAATCATCGTTATCCCACCCTAGTGGATATTTGGATTTTGTCTTAGGCCTGTTTGAGTTTCGTTCATATCTTAATGAATGTAGCTCTTCACTAGTACTCTTCTAAGTCTTACGAAAGGTAAACCAAAGATTAGCTTCATGAATGGGGTCGATAAAAACTAGAAATTGCCTCAAAAGGTGTAAATAGGTGTTTTTTTCTTATTTGATAATTATATGCATCAGACCAGCCAACCAAAAGGGCACAAATGCAACATAACCAAAAATATATTTTGAAATTTCCAAAGTATACATTTTATTTAAAAAATGATGTTTTAATGAAAAAAATGTTTCAACGAATCTTTACATAGGAAAGCATAATGTCATTGTCATATCTCTAGCAAAAAAATTCAAAATATTATCTTAGTAGGCACTTAAATGTTCATGTAGAAATACACAATGGCGAAGTCATCTTCAGACAAATTTGTGGGAAATCTACCATAAGAAGCAACAAAACAATGTTTTATATTCGTTGCTAAGAGAATTCAAATGTCAAAAATGGCCAAATACTTGCAAATAAAAAAAGATAGCTAGAAATATACTTTTGTTCCTTACCGGTACTCAATGAATTATCTTAATGACTCACTGCCAAGAAATTAGTTTTGGTACTGTATAGCCATATGCTTCTTCTTTACATTGTCTTCTTACTCATTTCCCATGATTATAAAGTTAGTTGACATGTTTTATTAATTTTCCTTACTTGACTAAGAAAATTTGACCAATCTCTAACTACACATAAAGCTTCACCTTCTAGGCCTTCTCTCAGAAAAGTTAAACTTCACCTTCTAGGTCTTGTCTCAGCAATTCACGCAATGTTGCCAAGGCCCCCTCTCTTCTTTCTGCATTATCTAGTGTTCATGGCTGTCTTATTTTTTATAGCAAACAAATTGTTGCAAGCTCCCATAGAGATGCTTCAATCTATATCATAACTGCATAATACAAAGAAAATTAGCAATAATCTCATTAAGTAAAATCTATTTACAAGAGTGGAGATGTAGGATGGGGTTGATTGTAGGAGAAGAGTGCCCATAGTAAAACAAACGTATAATAAGAAAATACTTAAGTAACAATGTTATAGTTTATCTAAACAATGGTCATGTCGTAAAACAAGAAAGATGGAGATGGTAGAGGAAATAAATTGAGGTAATGAGATCCAAATTGAGGGCTCCAATACAATCCGCTTAAAGTTGAGGTGTACATACTCCACTTCTTTCTATCCTTCAAAAGTTTCAGAGACAACACTATTTTTTTAATTAAACAAACATATCAATGCACAATTAGGTCTCCACATGAAATATGCTTATCTAGAATGTAGTTTAAAAAAAAAAGAAATAGGTAAAACCAATTCCATTACCATTATTTAATCAAAAGATGCAACTATGAAACAAATTGTCCTCTTTTAAAAGTAATTTTGACCAATGAATATAATTTAGCTAACCTTTTCTAAATGATTGTCAAAATGAGGAAGACAAGTTTAGTTTAAAACTATGGAAATTATGCTCAACAAAGTTAGAATTCAGTTACCAATTACATTATATTTAATGTCAAATACAATTCAAATCAAATCTCAAATCTCATAAACCCATCCTCACATGCACTAAAATTAACAATATACATGCAAGTATAGTTTAAAACTTCTCTTCTCATCGAAAAGGTTAATATTGAAAAAGACAAATAATGCAAAGGAACAGGGGTTTTGACCCTTGTAAATATACCTATCACATGTGAATATCAACTCCTATACTAAGTACATTAACACTAACCTAAACAATTTCAATTATCCCGTTGCCAATAGTTCAAAATATTCCATTCTAGGAAGATATGGAGGACCCAATCCAATTCCATTGGAAGGTATAGCCTCTTGGGAATTGATACTCCCTATATAAATTATGAAAGATTCTCAAAATTGTGGTTTGGTATTTTGGTCAAAGGATCCCTCTCATCTTTGAGAAATGGTCAACTCCCTCATTTGGTTTCATCTAAAAAATTCTGTAATTTTGATATGAAGACATTTTTTATTAAATGGAAAACACATCCACATAAAAAATAATCTAAGGTCATTCCATTCAAATCCATGGAGGTCATTTAATCGAAAGGGGAGTGTCAAAAGTTAATTAGTTTGTGAAACCATACCATCGGAGTTAGTTGGTTTCAAAGACGTGGCATGGAACTAAGCACTCCATTTTTAGAAAATAATTATTCTTTAAAATACTTAAAAAAAAAAACGAAATGTCTCCATTAAGAGTTTCATCGCTAATCATTGCAATACACAAGAGTGAAGTTGAAATTGTACTTATTAATTCTTGAGATTGTAAAGTTTGGGTGCAGGGATTATGGACTAGGAAGATTTGTACCTCTATTTGCGTTCAGAGTAACGCAACACAGTCACCAACAAGTAGGTAATGCAGCCACACAGGAACGAGTTGAAGTTGGCATACCAATCTTCTCTCTAAGACACTAGGATTTCCAAGATTTTTCAATCTATATTAATAGGTAACAGGTCATAAATGGCAAAGTTGAAGTTGCCTTTACTTTCACAAAATATCATTGTAGGAAAGTAGAGGGATCTTGAAAACGTTTTAGATGTAGATAGGTTTACGGATGATGATGGGCCTTCGAATGGATAGGTAGAAATGAGTATTTTGCCTCCACACTTCTAGGTTTACTTCCTTTTTCTCTAAGGAAATCCTCAAATATGCTTTTTTGGGAGTGGACTAATGTCTTAGGGGACTGAAATCCAATGCCAAATGCTTGCAATAACATTGACAACAACTAATGATGCTAATCCCTTGACCTACAGTTTTGGTTTCACTCTCTAGCTATTATTATATGCCAAGATGGAAATTTGATTGTACCACAATAATGGAAAAGTATAAGAGATGCCTAAACTTTGTATGTAATATTGTATATAAAATTTATTTCAATGAGTGAATAAGGTCTTGAGTCTTCCTGCAACTACCTAATGAAACCTTAACCAATGAAATTGATAATCATGCCCATTAAATCTGTTATTATGGCTCTAATATCTAGAGACTCAAATTTGGATGCTGCAATGTTCACCTTTGAATCAAGCCTATCTAGCAATAGAGATAATAAACTAATTATAAGTGGTTTCAGACTGATTAGCAATCCAATCCTCCCAATTCAGAAGGCAAAACCACTTCAACTTCCATAAATTTTTAATAGGCATGGAGTTTCTTGGCTGCAAAGATCATTTCTAGTTTGTAACTGTGCATATCATTCAAACTTCAAGTTGGGTTCTTTCTAATGCCATGTACTAGGGAAGGTAATGTATGGATTGTAGGTGAACACATCATCACAACAGTAATAGGGCCAAGGATACTGTCATTGTCCTGGTGTATGGAACAACTGGGATGGATTGCTGAAATTGCAGCCATGCTAATTTTCTCAACCATAACTTATTATACCTCTTGTTTTCTAGTTGATTTCTATAGATCGAGACCTCCAACCAAAGGAAAACACAATCCCACATATGTTGATGCTATGAGAGAAAATTTAGGTATTAATAGGTATATACTAATAATTGATTTCCCTAATATTTCCTAGGTAAAACAAAAATATGGTTCAACAGGCTTGTGAAGTATTTGAGTTTGTATGGACCGGTTATTGGATACACAATCACTGTTGCATTGTTCACAAGTCCACAATTCAGAGCCACAATGAATTTCATGCTGCTAAAATTGTCAAGGGATTAACATCGGGTTTATTTAGTCCAGTGTAGTGAAAATCTATACTTTGTCTTACCCAAATCAATAGGAAAGGGCCTTCATTTTAGATTGTGAAATATTTTAGAAATTTGATAGATACCAGCGAATTCAACTGCTTGACTTTTGTTATATCAATCAAATTTATGAAATATTATAGAATCCGCAATCTATGGTCAAGCCTAATACCTTATGACTGATATTCTAAACATGGCACAACGATTGGGTGATCAAATTGTTTCCACAAGAATGGGAATGACTCCCTATGTCAGATCTCTGGTGATGATTTTATGATCCTCTTTGGATTGGTAGAAGTCATTTTATTTGAAATACCAAATTTTGATCAAGCTTGGTGGCTTTCGATTACTTCTTCTATTATGTCTTTCTCATGTGAAGATAGCAGATTTATCAATGATCAATACATAGTGCACATTCCGTTCTATGGGTTGTACAACATTAATTTCTTTTGACTAGTTTGGAGGACTACATTTTTTTGTTTCAACTACGTCCTTTGCCATCTTATTTCCATTCTTCAATGAAGTGATAGTAATTTTAGGTGCCATGAATTTCTGGTCATTGACATTGTATTTTCCTGTAGAAATGTATATTGTACATTCAAAAATCCAAAGCTCGACAACCAGGTGGATCTTTTTGCAAACATTTTAGACTGTAATTTAAAGATTCTAGATTGAATTTTACTTGATATGAAGAGGAAGGTTCTACTTAACAGAAATCACCTAAATTTTTTTGGAAGCCTTGTAGACCTTTTTTCGAAACTTACTTCTAGAATTATTCTACAGGGCCTATTAGATCAGTACTACTAAAACCAAAACAAAGATCTATAAAAGGTACATGACTAATGAAATAGGGAAAAAACATATTGTTGGATTCCTGAAAGTCGAACACCTATAGGCTTGACTGATAATTACAATGTTGCTGGTATCTTCGAGCATTATAACCCCGAATCTCATATTCTGCAACTCGCATGTTGCTGGTAATGACGTTTTGAACACTCCCTCCCACATTATTTTCAGCTTCACAACATGTTTTCATTGTCGATATATAAGTAGAAACTTTTCAGTTGTGGTGTACCCAAGCTAGGAGTGAAAAACAATAGGTTTCCTAGAAACGTGTCCTTAGCTTCCATGAGAAAATGATCTAGAATAACATGCCCACAATAGAAGAGTAAATGCATGTGTTCATGCTTCTTCTATCAACCCATATTTCTCATGAATAACGCTTCTTCTATTAACACATATTCCTCGTGAATAATTATTGGTATATATTTAAGAGAAGCAAAGACAACAAGCTATGGACTCTATTGGGTTATGAAAAGGATGTAGGGGTGGCCCTAAAGAAGTTTCTAAATAAAGATGGGTTGGTTGTGTGAAATGATAGAAAATATGGACCCAGGGATTTATGGATAATTTTTTCCTTCTACTAGTTAAATATTTGTCCTTGATTTTGTAAAAATTTGATTAGAGTTTCTCATAGAAATTTACCTTTGGGGATTTTAGCCTTTTGACTTCAAAATATTGAATTTTTTCAGAGTCTTAAAATTTCTAGAAATGAACATAAGAGTACATCCCAAGAAGAGAAAATTTCATAGAAAATCAATTTATCCCATCATTTAATGTCTCCCATTTGAGTTTTTTTATTCCAATTAAATTTTAATTTCTATTGATCATAATTTCTACATTTACTCGAATCTAATGGAACTTTGTTCACAAAATTAAATTTTACTGAAATTATGAGTTTATATAGGAATAAACGAATTTCATGTGATATTTTAATGTCACTTCAATTTTATTTTTGAATTTTCCCACATGACCTTAGGATTAGGGATGGATCATGGCCCCTCTAAGCCCAATGGTGGTCATTGATCAATGACTGATAGTTGTCATTGAGGCAATTTAGCTCCAGATTTACCGTGTTTACATATTGTACTTTATATCATGTTTGTTCTTATAGATATTTTCTAAACTTAATAGATTTTTCCATGTAAAATACTTTCATATAGAGAGATCTACAAATTATGTCTAGAAAAAAGTAAATAGAAAAGATCTCTAAAGTCCAGTAACAGCCATGAATGTATCTAAAAATTATTTGGAAAAATGTGAAGAAATAATATCTTAGGGCCAATGTCAAAATTATATCAAAGTTACAAGGTCCAAAATATTACACTTCAACATATTTTTTGAGAAAATAGGAATCCCGCTTCTTAAAAAGACTCTCTCTTAAGTGTTCTAGCCACCAAAGCTACCACAAAAGGATTATATTGTGAAAAGATGACATGTTTCTTGAACTCTGCCCATAACCTTCTAGCCACTCCTTCATGATCATTGACCCTTGTCTAAAAAATATAATATGGATCCACGAAATTTTCATATATAGACGGTTGCCTTGAACGGAATTCTAGGGACTTAAGACTACAAAGATCAAAATAATCAGAATAACCTGGGTTGTGTACATTAAGCTGAAATACTTTAGGAAGGTGCAAAAATTTATCACGATTCATTAGGCCTTGTGTGGTGATTAAGTCATCCATCATCATGGTCGGGAAGTTAAGAATAAATTTTAATTGAAACACTCATCACCACCATGACTCATTATCATGGCAAATGGAGACAACCATCAGGGGTGAATATATATGTCTATTTTTGTATGTAAAAATATATGTCTATTTTTATTTATTTCTTTTTATTTTGGGTGATCCACTTCCTAACCTTGCTACATGATGGTTGATAGTGTGGATGCAAGTTTACTCAGATGCTTCAGGGTACTGACTAGAAGTAGTGGATCCAATGGCTAAGAACCTGAAGTGGAAGAACAAACACCCTTGCCACCACTATTTCACTAAATTACCTATATAAATAAGTTGGCTAAGATGATCAAACTGCAGTAATCAAATGACTTATAAAAGTAAAATAGGGATAGATATTACCTGTGACTCAGGTTGACCCAGGGACAAGAAGGCCTTCGAGTATCTCTAGATGGAAACCTACGTAAAACAAAAAGGAATATCAATATTTATTAAAGATGGGTTAGGGTTTTTCTTAAAAAAAATATTCAAAGATAAAACCATAAAATCCTAGCGATGACATGTTACCTATTAACACTGGCCACATAAGCTTGTATCTATAATTATGGATAGGGGTTTCATCAAATTCCTAGAATTCCACACATTCCACATAGGGGGCATGCAATATGACAGGAAACATGGACTTAAACTAAAGAAATTACCAAAGAAGGAATATTTTTAGAATGTATGACACTTTTACAGAATGTTATCATTAGTCAAATTCCACCCAGTATCAGGAATAAACTTGCCTCCAAAATCGGCACCTATGTTGCTAACCACAAACCCTGTCATAGGTAATAAGATAGTGGAGGTGTCCAGCGATAACCTCAAAGGACTAGTTTCTTGGATACCCCATATTCCATTCCTTGCCCTTGTTCTCTCGCCAAATATCAAAATTCCATCCTCATGAATGCAAATCTAAATTTTCTTCCCCAACATCATGTGCCAAACTTCGTAGGAGCATTCATTGCATAGCCTCTTTGGCAAGAAAAAGGATAGTTCCATTCTATTTATGATAAATCTCCCTGTCAAACCAATGACTAATGTGAAATTAAATTCAGAAAACCACATAGCTTAAATAATTTTAGTGGTGGACAAATGTCACTGGCACAAGACAAAGGTGGACAAAAATGTGAGCTTAACTGATTCAAAAGGAACACCTATCGGTGTAATTATATCATTTAAGAATGGTTGTTGCATGCTTCATGAATATATCATTGACAAATGAGTGAAGAGCGCAAGGAATATCATGGTCAATACATCAAGCATCGAGCATCCCTCAATGTACATGGAATTAAGAAAATATTAAGCTGTGATAGGTCAAAATTTTCCATTACCTCTTTTTCAATTGTTAAAGCATTTTTAATTTGTAGGAGAAACCACTCTCCACCATTTTCTTCAACAAAACCACTCTCCATGAAATGATCACCTCCTAGGTCTCTGGCACATCATCAAACCTAGAGGTATACATATAGACATTAAATTTCAATGTAATATGTATATATGTACATATCCAGATGATAGTAAAATGCAATAATACATCACTAATATTGATACTCACTGGGTCAGGACATTGTATTGTGGATAGCGTTTTGACGAGTTTTGTGCAAGGTGTGGGATGGCGTTTTTGATTGAGGAGAAGATGTAGTAGCCCTTTCCAAAGGGGTTCTCCATTAGGAAACAATACAATTCACCCAATTCACCTTTCAAATTCCTTTAAGAATTTTATTGGTTAAAATCCTTATTTAAAAAAAAATTGGGAAGAAAAGAGGGGAATTCACTTGGAGAATGAACTAACCCTTGGTGACCACTTGAAACCTGCAATGACCCAAAGTGGTTATTAAAGGAGTATAAAATAAAAAATTATTTCAAAAAGGAGAAAATCATAAAACCCATGAAATCTATCACAAAATACCTAACATAGTGATTGAGCACAGAAACACACCAAACATGGTCATGTGAAAAGAATAAGGAAAAATGAAAACTTTCCAAAGGTCAAGTAAGGATACATGTACCTACACCTTTCCACTACACCAGAACACTAGGAAAAGGCAGCTTCAGAAGGAGGCCAAACCCATTGTTGAATAGACTGCAAGAGGATGATTAGGGTAAAGGGCATGAGAACTGCAAAGGTCGTCGACATGTAATAATGGAATACATCCCAATAACATTGTCAAGAAATTCAAATCTGGCAAGAGTTGTGGGATGCCAGCCAGGACAGATAGGGCTACCTTTATAGTGTCGAGTGCGTCTGGGGTATTGAAAGAGCCCATGACAAGTACAGGAATGATGGTGAACACATTTAGATCGTCCAAGTTGCACATCTTAATGCATTGTGGCTCTTCCACTTCACTTTTTGAAAGGCCTTTAAATTAAAAAAATGTGTAGCCATCGATGTTGGTTCAGATGAAGAATATTTTGAGAATATCAAATCCCCTCAGTTGGTTAAAAAGTCAACACCGACTCATCCACTTGGTGTTGAAATAGGGGTTTTCCACCAACAAGCACAACCACATTAAAAATATTAATGTGGTTGATATAGCCAAACGCTGCATTCATATCTACCATTGATAAATATATAACAATAAAAATAATAATAATACAAAAAATCTATTGCAATAAAAATATTATTATAATTAATAATTATTATTATTTAATATTAAATGTTATTTATTATTATTTAATTTTAAATTATGTAATTTAAATTAATTATTTAATCATAATAGCAGTAATATTAATATTAATTAATTGTAGTAATATTAGTTAATAATAGTAGTAATATTAATTAATAATAGTAATATTATAAATGCAAGGTATTATAATTAGAGATTATAAACCAATCAATATAAACTCAAGGGATTATAAACCTAATGGAATAATATTAAACCCAAGGGATAAATATTATAAACCCAAGGTATATTAAACCTAAGGGATTAATAAACCCAAGGGTTTATTAATCCCTAGGGTTTAATATTATTCTCTCGAGTTTATATACCTTGGGCTTATAATATTAACCCCTAGGGTTTAACATTATTCCCTTAGGTTTATAGTTCCTTGGGTTTTTTGTATTGATCCCTTGGGTTAATATTATTCCCTTGGGTTTATAATCTCTTGGGGTTGTAGTATTATAACCTAGGAATATGAACCCTTAGATTAATAAACCCTAGGGAATGATATTATAAACCAAAGGGAATAGTAAACCCAAGGGGTTAATACCAAACACCCAAGGGATTATAAACCCAAGAGAATAATATTAACCCAAGGGATTAATACTAAGAACCCTAGGGTTTATAACAAAATATATAGAAATCCCCAATACAACGACATTAGTAAATGTGCTTGAAAAACGTTAATAGACCCTAATGGTATACACCTAATATTAATTAATAATAGTAGTAATCCTAATTAATAATAAAAATCATAATTATTTAGAAAGAGCAATAATTATTTTAAAATGATTATAATAATAATTAATTAACAATAATAAATATAAATTATTAATTAATAATAATAATAGTAAATATTCTTTTTATTAAAATAGTTATTTTTGTAATATTAATATATTAATTATTATTATTATATAATAAAATTATTATTATTGTTTTATTATTTATTAACAATTATTATTATTATTTCATTATTATTATTATTATTATTGTTGTTGTTGTTGTTATTAATATGTGACGTTGGACCATGCTTGACGATGGTTGTCACAATGTGATGATGGTTGACCATGATTGGCCTTGGTTGATTTTCATAAAGAGACAATATTTGTCACAAAGCGATGTTGGAACAAGGTTGACCATTGATCTGATTAGGAATATCAGTTTTGTCGTGCTAAGGTCCTCCTCAAATTATAAACAAAATTCCATTCATGTGCTTAAGGATTCATGAGTTTATTATAAATGAGAATGAGTTTTTATGTTAATTTTATGAGCAATTTTAACATAAATAAGAAACTGAACAACATCATATAAATGTACAGAACATCACCAGCAACACATCACAAGAGGAACATGATGAAGGAGTTCACCCCTCTTGGGCTATGTCTCCTTGGTTGAGCTTCTAATGGCTCGGGCCTCTCTATTATACTCAAATGTGTAAAATGATGTGTTTACAATAGTCAAATGCTTCTACAACGTGGTCCAATGAGTCTAAAATGTCCAAAAATGGCCATCTAGCCTCTTTTTGCTCCTAATTTGGTAGAAAACTGGAGAAGTTATGACATCTCCTAGTTTCTCCACTATTCGCTCTGCAAATTTCCCAAAATCAGGCACCGAACCCTCATTTTCACCTGAATTCCCGCTAACTAGCCATCAAATCTGCCGAAATCCAAGAAGATTTGTCAGACAGATAATTTGGCCATCGAGGCCTAAAAATAAGGAGAAATATCATATGAAGGCCCATGCGCCCAAGGGCTAGCCCCTAGTGCTGGACCCTTTCCTCCTGTAGTCACATAAACTATTGGTAGCTAAAATGTGGTGTTCACATGGGCGATTAAGTCTGCGGGCTAGCCCCCACACGTTGGCCTAATCTCCAAACTGGGTGACATTAAACTTAATAATGAACTCGCATTCATAATGGTTAAGTAACAATTGCTTGCCTCAATGGTTGTTGGCTTTGTTTTGTGCTGGGAGGTCGAGGGTTCAACCCCTGCTGCCTCCACCTAGACTATACCAAAAATTTTGGTGGCCTCCCGGGGTGCCACGTGGCAGCCTCTGGCTAGGCAACGTGTGATCCCATGGTTGGCCATCATTCCAAGAAATAAAAACCACTAAAATATGACCAGTACAAATGTGCCACTTGGCACAATATCATTCATCGAGGAACATGTTGACTAGGTGAACGTCCACATTACTTGCCTAATTAGAGCCATGTCAGCAGTACACATTGCTGACTAGGCTTTCCATTTTTTTTAAAATTTGCATGTTTGGGAAAGTGAAGAGAACTTGTTTCTTGGGTCATATAGAGTGTGTTTCAAGTGAAACGAGTTGTGCTAGATTTAGGATGACGAGTACTACGTGGTTGTCTAGGTTCCACACCAATACAATAACCTTTAATTTTGAGCTATTTTTGTGAACCTGATCATTCTTCCCCACTAGAAGCATTTTGGACCCCAAAAGATCACTTTCAATTGTCCAACAGGTGAGGGTAAAATTCCCTCACCTTTCTAATCTCGATCCATTTATCCTTTGAAGGATTTGTTCCCTTTAAGACCCACACAAAGGTAATCCACATTCCCTCATTTTGAAGACCTTGTCCTTCTGTCAAGAATGGTTTCTTGCTGTAGTTCATCAAGGCATTTAGGAGAAAAATCCTCTATGGAAGGAATTTGGACATTTTCTCCTTGATCTTCAATCAACAGAGGCTTATACAACCTTAATTTCTCAACATTAACAACAACATAAATTTTCATATATGAAGGAAAATCCAACCTGAAGCCATTGTCACCAATATTTTCTAAAATTTGAATGGACCATATCTAATTGGTTTTATTTTTTTAACTTCTCCTTGGAGCCTCTCTTTTCTAATGTGAAGCCAAGATTCATCACCGACTTGGAACTTGCGATCTACACGATGCTTGTCATGCCTTGCCTTGTACTTTCCTTGGCTCTTTTCAAGCTATCCTTGAAGTCTTTGGTGTAATAATTGGATTTGTTCAATGAATCTTTTTGCTTTGTCTATCTCACTATGACCATCAATAGAAACATCTTTTCCAAAAATGAAATCCAAAGGAGACTTAGGCAAGTATCCTAAGCATTCCTCAAATGGAAATGTTTGAGGTTCAGAGTGCTTGGCCCAGTTATAAGCATGCTGAATATAGTGCAAATGTTCATCCCACAACTTAGGATTATTGCTACAATACCCACAAAGAATATGTATCAATGTCCTGTTCACCACCTCTATTTGATCATCTATTTGCGAATGAAATGTAGTAGTCTTTTTCAATTTGGTGTCCATGAATCCCCGCAAGCTTGACCAAAAATTCCCAACAAAGCAAGAATCTTAATCCTTAATAATGGATGTGGGAAATCCAAAATGTACCCATACATTTTGAAATAATAACTCAACAGTTTGTTCAGCTGTGACTTTCTTTTTACATGGTATCAAGATACACATTTTGCTAAACCTATCCACAACTACATACAAATAATCATGACATATTTTTGACAATGGAAGACCTCCTACAAAATCCATAGAAACACTTTCTCACAGTCGTGAAGGAACCGAATGTTGTATGTACAATCCTAACTTCCTATTGCTAGGCTTACAGACTGCACAAAATGAACATCCTTTAATAAAATGTGACACACTTTCAAGCATATGAGGCCAATAACAATACCTCTATAGATGTTCCACCATCTCACTTACACTGTAATGACCATAAATAAGAGAAGTATGTGCCTCTCTTATGATGTTGAATCTTTCTCCCTGTGGAATACAAAGCTTTCCAAGATGGTACAACAAGTTATCATGCAAATTATAATCCATTTCCTCTACTGGGTTACCTTGACTCAAGCTTGCATAAACATCTTGAAATTCATTGTCTATTGCATATTGCTCAAAATAACTTTTATGCAAAACAAAATTATGCTTATGTAAAGTAGTTGCAGTCATAATAGGCCTAGAAAGCATATCCACAACCTTATTGTAGATATCTTTCTTATACCTGATTACTAACTGGAATTGTTGAAGAAACCTACCCATCGGAAGTGCCTTGATTGCTGCAACTTTTATTGAGATTGCACTTATTACAATGGATGATGATCAGTGTGAATAATTGTTTCCTTACCCATCAAGTAGTGTTTCCAGTTTTTCACACTTTTCAACAATGCATACAATTCCTTGTCATATGTAGGATAGTTAATCACTATGCCATTGAAAGTTTCTGAATGAAAACAGATAGGATTACCATGTTGCATGAAGACTGCACCCATGGTGTACTCACTAGCATCAGTCTGAATCTCAAGTGATTGTCTCAAGTCTGGAAGTGCAAGTACTGGAGCTGAATTGATCTATTCCTTCAATGCATCAAAGGCCTTTTGATGTTTGCCTCCCCACTAAAAAACTTTTTTCACACTTGTCAAAGCATGCAAAGGTGCTACTATAGAAGAAAAAGTTAGAAATGAATTTCCTCCAATATTGGGCTGCTCCCAAAAAACTTCTTACCTCAGTAACTGTCTTGGGCCTTGGAAAATTAAAAATGACATCAATCTTGGAGGGATCTATTTTCAACTCACCTCCTCCAACAATATGACCCAAGTAAACTAAAGCATTTTTTCCAAACTCACACTTTGACATCTTAAGATACAATTGTTCTTTGTTTAAGACATCAAGTACTTTTCTCACATGCATGACATGTTCATCATGAGATTTATTGAAAATTAAGATTTCATCTAAGTATACTATAAAAACTCATCAAGAAATGGCCTCAACACATCATTCATCACACACATGAATGTAGGAGGATAATTACATAAACCAAAAGGAATAACTAGCCATTCAAACTATTAGTCCTTACAATCTCCCAAGCTGAAAAGGAAATTGACAAGGGTAACCTCAAACCACTTTAGCTCAGTTGCTAGCCCTTTTGAGCATGAGAGGGATCTCTCAAAATCTTTATTCAATAATATGACTTTAAAGTAAATGAATCTTAGGCTAGATATGTATATTTGTTTGTGAAAATTTGGTTTTTGAAGGTTTTGCTGAACTTAGGGTTTGGAGCCACAAGTAGGTCTAGGCTGTGAGAATACAGGAGCAAGCATAAGAAAGAGCTAGATGTCAAAAACCATGGTTTAATTTGAGTATTGTCAGTGTAGTATAGAGGATATAGAATGGAAAAAACTAATGAGCATTAAAAAATGATTTCATTAGCTTAAGAAGACAAAAAATATAACCATGAAAACCACATAAAAGAGCTTGGAAAACAAGATTTCTGAGTATTTTATCACAAGGTATTCATGAAGAGAAGAAATATAATGTATGTAAAGATGTTTAGACCATGATAAAATAAAACGAGTGAAACACAAACACCATGAACTTAGTGGGCTAGAGTTCCTTGAAAATAGCTACAACTTGTATCTGTATTAGCTGAAAGATAATTACAATGTAAGCCTCCTTCACAAAGAGTTCAACCATCTTCTACTGAGGTGAAATAGTATTTATAGACTCTCCTAGAGCTCTTTCCCACCTTCAGGAGTTGAACTCCTTAGTGGAGGAACTGACTCCAATATTCTCTCAACCAACAGGTGAGAGTGAGAAGGTGTAACTCAAACACCTCATGAAGAGTTTGATTAGGAGTTTTCTTCTTTTATGAGGCCTAATAAACATAAAAAACAACCTATGATATGCATTTATTCATGCCTACATCACCTAGCCTCGTAACTTGTGACATTACAAAGAGAATCTTGACTTTGACCAAGTCTAACTAAAAACTAGAAATACTACACAATGAAATTTTACATTTGAAAACACAGAAAATGCAGAAGCGTAGCACCAACTTTGAGCTGATATTCAGGTGCCTTCCATGGGTCAAAATGCAAATATGAGAGAACGGTCAACTAGCACTGCAAGGCTACTTTCCATAACAATTTGAATTTCTGAATTTGGAGCACGAGAAGACCTTCCAAAATTTATTCTGCCAAGGTCGCTCTAGAAGCAAGGTCACTCCAGAAGCATAACGCCTATCAAAAAATGGTCCAGAATGCTATTTTTTGCCACTATTTTGCCTTTTTCTCCCAAAATAAGCCACCTCTGCAAAATCTGGGCAAATAGGTTTTTAGAGGATGCCAAGAAATTTCTAAAAATATAAACTTTTCTTCAAATGGATGCCTGAGAAAAAAGCATAGCGCCAAGGCACTGCACTTCTGGAAAGGCTAACTTTTTGAACTTAGACCAAAAATTCTAAAAAAACTCAAAATGCTCAGAATTGGCTCAAAATTAGAGGGAAGGTGTAAAAATGAGTTTTTTAAAGCTTTATGGATGCTTCAAAAAGCATCTCCAAGTTTCCCTCATCCTTTTTCTCATTTTTGGTCTCCTTGAGCTTGTTTTTGAGTTCTTTCACTTTGACATTGGCGATCATGTTTTGAGCTTGATAATGATGTGCCATGTGTCTGAGCATTTTATTATCTCTATTTTCCTTCTCCAGGAGCTTTTCCAAATGTTCATTCACCCTGTTGAGCCAATATTCTTTACGTTGATGTATCTCAAGGGAAATCCTCTCTTCTAGGTCAAGGTCTCCATTGACTAATATTTGTTTGTGTTCCTCTTGCAAAGCTCCCTTGAGACCTCTGGTTCTTGGCCTTTTCCTCTTTCCTATACCTTTTGATCCTCTAGGCTCGCTTGATTCTATGATCTCCTTACCTTTTCCAACCTGCTGCAATAACTTGGCTTTTTCCTTTTCTAAGATCAACCCTTTTGCCTTGAGTTGATTGTTTTCTTGTTCAAGGAATGATATAATGAACTTGGCTCTTTCCATGTTTATTTCCAGCTCCTTGATTTGGTAGTCCTTGTCCCTGATGGTCTACTTCATGACTGAAATCTCATCTTCCTCTTCTAGATCAATGATCCCTAATTCATGCTCAACTGTCTTCTTAACCTTTGTTGTTGATGCCTGCTTTGTCGATGAAGAAGGCTTGGCCCCTCTCTCTTTGCGAGAAGAAAACACAAGCCTATGCCCTTTCTTATACACTTTGGTGACCTTTGGCCTAGGTATCTAAATCTTCTCTACTGGTTTGCTAAATGACCCCATCTCTATTTTTTGTTTTAGTGCGCTTGTGGACTGAGATGCCGCATTTTTCTTCATGCTATTTTAGAGATGTTTCTAAGAACGATTCCCAAGCCATACCCCTCTCTGGAAATTGGATAAGGATAATGGTTTTGATGAGGTTATGATGAACAGGCTCGAAGAGTGCTCTTTGTCCTTCAACTGTATCTTCTTAGATATTTTTGATATACTCCTAAACAAGTAATTACACATGTTGAGTGGCTTTTGAGATGTGAAGTGCATCAAGAGGCGAATGTGATATGCATACAACCTTGAGAATCTGCATTCACAGGTAAAGAGCCTCATGATGGTATTCATTAAAGGAGCATACTTCTCAAGAAAATATCTGAAAGGCATAAGGTGAGTACGTGTGTCTCTGTATGGAGTCTTTAATAAGGGCTTGTAGTTTTCAAGATCTAGATTCATTCCTTTGAACTAGTATTCGCCATTGTCTAGTAAACCAGTTGCTAGTGAGATGGAGTCCATTGAGAAGCTAAACTCAATACCAACAATGACAATAATCTCCCCTTTCAAGTGTGTAGCCACCCAATCTGTTAGTTGCTCATAAAACCCTGCTTCACTTACTCTTTTGCAAAACTCCAAACAGTGAACATCTTTAAAGCATTGTTTGATAAAAGGATAGTAGTTGATCTCATGGTTCATATATGAGAATCCTCCCTCCTTTGTGTTGTCTCTTTCTCTTTGGTGAAGAATCAATCTCCATGATGACACAAAATCCTAGCAGCAGGAAGTGAAATAGATGTGAGGTGAGTATGAAAATGAAGTGATAGATGAGGGATTTTGACAAAATGATGGGAGGGGTTTTGTGAAAGATGAAATGGCTTTGAGAAACTGATGGAAATGAGTGATGAAAGTTGTGAACAAATGTGGTTGCTTGTAAGTGAGACCAAGAAGGTTTTATGATGTGATTTGGTAAAAATAACTCTACGAATAGGCTAGGGTTTTGTTTTTTTAGTGTTTAAACTTGGTTAGGAGGTGGATGGACTAGTCAAGATGACTCATCACACATGTGTGCAGGTGTAGAAATCCAATTTACATGTTTAGGAGATGAAAAATTGTGATGACCATTTCTACCCTAGCATTTCCCATGGAACTTTTGCTACAAACCCTAGCTTAAGATATTATCAAGATGGAATGCAAATGGGAAAGCAAAAATAGAGGGAAATGGTGCACTTACTTGATCCTCAACCTTAGAAAGAAATTTGACCAAGTTTGAAAGCAAGAATTTTGAAATTTGGGAAAATTTGGGTGATTTTCCGGCCCTCTGTCCTGTGCGTAGCACAGTTCTTCTACGCGCAGTGCATTTTTCCTATGCGATGTGCTTGCCTCAAAAGTGCAGCGCAACGTATCTACACGCAGTGCCTACAATTTTTTACCAAATTCTCTTAGGGAAATGGATTTTTTGCTTTCTTAAGCAAGTGAGCTCAATGATGAAGAGTGAATGAGAGATGAATGAAAATGATTTGAGTCTTTTTGGGTTTATATAGGGGTAATTTCTTCACTTTTTCAAAAATATGAAAGAAACTAATCCTCCTTTGTGAACTGATTTCACTTTTCTGAAGGCAACTTTACCTTGCCTTTGCAAATGTGCTTTTTGCATCTCCTATGTGGTGATGGTTTCTTCTCCTGAAACTTTTTGATGTCATGAAAATGTGAATAAATCATGTTTCATTTCTTGAACTCTTTTGCTTTATCAAGTTTGACTTATTTTTTACTTTTTTTATGGAAATGGTGGACCTTGGGGTCCCTTATGAAATAATGGATGAATTAAGACCTAATGGAATGATGATGATGACTTGACCAATTTTCATGGTATATGACAAGAAACTAGCATGAGTGACATTTTTAGACAATGACTCTATCTTGGACTGGCCATGCAATGACCAAATTTGTTGTGTAAACCTAGTAATAGAAACATTTGATGATGAAAACCTGAAAAGATCATGGTAAAAGCAATTTTTTGATCCAGGTGATAGGCTCACAAGACTGACACTAACATTGGCTCCAACTGGGGATGGCAACTCCTTGGAGGTGTCAAGAACACCGTAGACCAAGTAGCCTTATTCATTGGGCAATGGAGTCAACATGCATAAAAACTGTTTTTTTGACTGATAAAAGAACTAAGATAAAAACAAAATCAATATTGACTTAAATAGCCTTAGGGCCTTCGCTTCGGGCTTCAAACTCTAATGACAATTATCTAAAATGATAGAAGTAAAATACACACTGGTATGTACAATGATGATGACTTTTCTGGATTTTAGACATAGTAGTGCTTGAGAAGCCTACCATTGGTCGCCCCTCTTGAATAGTCTCTTCCATCCATCTCTTCCAACAAGAAAGCATTATTTCCTATGAATGCAAAAAATTTGTATGGTGCCTTCCATAAGTTCTCAAACTTACCATGTTTTCCTTTATCTTCATTTCTAGCATCCCACCGAAGGACTACATCTCCCAAATTGAAATTGTCCTCCTTGGTTTTGCTATCATAAATCTTTTTGATTTTCTCTTGGAGTTTGGATGTGTTCTGAAAAACTTCCTCTCTTGTCTGCTATAAATGAATCATCTGGTTTATTCTCCTTTGTATGTCATTAGTTTCACTATCCAATTCCTGTAGGATTTTCATTACTGGGACAACAAGAGATGAAGGAAATACTGTGTCAACTCCATATACCAACTGGAAAGGAGACATACCTATTGACTTTTTGGTGCTGACCTTGTCCGCCCACAAAGCATTGATGAGTTTTTTATGCCAATTCTTCTTGTTTGCCTCCAGGACCTTCTTGATGATGTTGACCAGAGATTTGTTGGAAGATTCAGCTAGGTTGTTCCCTTGTGGATGATATGCAGTGGAATGTCCTAGCACAATATGATATTTGGCACAGAAATCCACCATTCTTTTTTATTTGAAAGCAGTAGCATTGTCTGTTATTATTTTCTGTGGGCAGCCAAATCTAGACAAGATATTAGACTCTAGAAATTGAATGATGACAGAATCAGTAGCTTGCCTGGTTGGGATAGCTTCAATCCACTTTGTAAAGTAGTCAGTGGCTGTTAATATCCATTTGTGTTGTGCTGAAGATGATGGATGGATTTCTCCAATGAAATCAAGGCCCCACTGCTAGAAAGGAGCTGAAATCAAAATTGGTTGTATTGGTAATGGCAGAAGTTTCCACTTTCCTTGAAAAATTTGACATTCATGGCAACTCATGACTGTTTTGTATGTATCAGAAAAGAGGGTGGGCCAATAGAAACCAACTCTTAAGATCTTGTTTGCTGTAGTTTTCCAAAAATGATGACCTCCACAATCCCCTTATGAAAACCCTTCATTACATCTTTAGCTTCATTCGCTATTAAACAATTCAGCAACACACCTCCAGGATCTTTCCAAAATAAAACACCATCCAGAATAAAATATTTTGAAGCTTTGAGTTTCAGTGATCTAACTTTACCTTTCGGAAATTCTGGAGGAGGATTCAAGGGTTGCAGGACATAGATAATGTCGGCGTACTAAGGAGAAGACATGAACATATCAAACACTTGCAAAAAAGGGTTCTTTTCTTCTGATTCTTCTGATAGTGTAGCCATCAAATTAATATCTAGTGTATGTAGATTTGATTCCGCCATAAGCTTGGATAACCTTTGTCCTTTGATGAGCTTTGTAGGTTTGATATCCAAGTCATATTATAACATGATGCAATTCAAATTCCTCTTTTTCCTTTTGGATTTGTTTGTAAAAGAATTTCCTTTACCACTGCAATGTAGGTTTTAACCATGTAGAGAAATCACAGGCATACGAATTCTAAAACACAGAAAATAAACAATGCAAGAGCATAACACAAAAAACACATATACACAGAGATTTTTCCACTGGATCCCAAAACTAGGACTATCAGCGTGATTTTTTCATTATGTTCCTTTCAATGTTACAATACATATTTATACATGTTGAAGCATCCAATACCATGGATGGAAAAACCATCGCATCCAAAACCATGGACCAAAAACCATAGGTAGGTTCACTCAACCTAATATAGGGTCCAAAAAAAAAATTCCTAGGGAACTGCCTCGGACCCCATAGAGGGGGGCTACCTGCCCCCCTCAAACCCCCCGGACAAGGGGGGCTGCCACCCCCTCTATGACCCCCCCGCTATGCAATTGACGCAATGAAGGGGGGGCTTTCCCCCCCTCTAACCCCCTGGTTCACTACATGGGTTAGTCGTGGAAAGAATATAACACAACCCAACATTCTCCCACTTGTTGTTTTCTTTCCATAGGGGGCCACATGAAAGCTTAGTCATTTTTCCAGCCCTGAAACTCCCATTGTTTCTCTACACTAGGATAACTTCTCAGAGCTCACAGATTTTGTCAATGCATCTGCAATATTCTTCAAAATGTCCACCTTTACCAGCAACACCTTTTTGTCTTCTATCATATCCCTCACAAAGTGATACTGAACATCAATGTGCTTTGTCTTTGAATGGTAAGCAGGGTTCTTTGCCAAGAAAATTGCACTTTGGCTGTCACAATCTATCCTTATAGCTCCCTGTACTAACCCAATACTTGAACACAATCTCTGCATCCAAACTTCTTCCTTGCTTGCATGAGTGGCTGCCATGTATTCTGCCTCTGTAGTTGATAGTGCCACTACAGTTTGTTTCTTACTTATCCAAATGACTGCTCCTCCAAATAGGTTAAACACATACCCACTTGTATATCTTCTCTGATCCAAATCTCCAGCCCAGTCTGTATCAACAAAGCCACGAATATACAAAACTTTGTCCAATCATGGTCTTCCTTTGTAGCAAAAACCATAATCACTACTGCCACGCAAATACCTGAAAACTCGCTTCACTGTTGTCCAATGCTCCTTCCCTAGTTTTGACATAAACTTGCTCAATACTCCCACTGCATGTGCAATGTCTGATCTAGTATAGACGATTGCATACATCAGGCTACTGACTGCAATTGCATATGGAACATGGGACATATCCTCTTCCTCTTCTTGTGTCTTTGGACACTGTTCAGCAGATAGCTTTACACCTACAGGAATAGGAACCTTCACCGGTTTACTATCCTGCATATTAAACCTCTGCAGTATTGTCTCAACATACTCTGTCTGGTTTAACCAGAGCTTCCTCTTTGCCTGATCTCTTTTAATTTCCATGCCCAAAATATAGTTTGCAGCACCAATATCTTTCATGTTGAATTTGGAGGATAGTTGGGTCTTCAAATCCTGGATAATTTCTTTGTCATTTCCAACCATCAACATATCATCCACATACAAGACCAGATAAATAACACGATCACCAATTAATTTAAAATACACATAGTGATCTGCTTTGCTTTTGGTGAAGCCAAGTCCCAGTATAAATGTATCAAATTTCTGATACCACATCATTGTTGACTGTTTTAACCCATATAGAGACTTCTTTAACTTGCATATCAGTTCTTTCTTACGCTTCACTAGAAAGCCCTCAGGTTGCTTCATGTAGATCTCCTCTTCTAGATCCCCATGAAGAAATGTTGTCTTCACATCCATCTGTTCTACCTCAAAATCAAAAGCAACAGCAACAGATAAAAGTAATTTAATAGAAGTTACCTTGGTAAGAGGAGAAAAAATATCACCAAAATCAATTCCCGGCATCTGGGAATAACCTTTTGCTACCAACCGAGATTTGTATTTCTCCACCTTTTCTTCTGCAATTGTCTTCTTCCTGAACACCCATTTGCTGCCAATGGATTTCCTTCTAGCCAGAAACTCCACCAGATCCCAGGCCTCATTTTAGTGGAAAGATGCCATTTCATCAACAATGGCCTCTTTCCAGAGTTTTCCATCCTTTGAGTCTACTGCTTCCCTCACAGTTCTGGGATCATCATCAATAATAGATAAAGAAAAATTTGAATAGAAAGCAGATGGACTATACCTCTCTTGCTGCATTCTTTCTCGAGCTGATATTCTTACATCCGGAGTTTGTGGCTCTTCATATTCTAATTCCTCCTCTACTGTAGAGTCTGATTCTTCCTCCTTTAGCTCAAACTCTATCTTCTCAGGTTTCTTTGGTTGGACTTCATGTTTAATAACATCTTTCACCTCCTGAACACCACATCTCGGTTGTACACAACCTTCCTTGTTACTCAGTTCCAAAGTTTATAACCCTTTAAACCATCCTTATACCCAATAAAGATGCACTTTTCAGATTTACTATCTAACTTGGTTCGTTTCTCCGTTGGAACATGTACATATGCATCACATTTGAATACCCTCAAATGTGAAAGAGAGGGTTTCTTACTAGTCCATACCTCTTGTGGACTCTTATCCTCCAACACTGATGAAGGTGATCTATTGACTAGGTAACATGTTGTCTCCATTGCCTCTGCCCAGAATTCCTGTCCTAACCCAACACCATTGAGCATGCTTCTTGCCCTTTCCATCAACGTCTTGTTCATTTTTTCTGCAACTCCATTTTGCTAAGGTGTATATGGAGTAGTCTTCTGCTGTGCTATACCACACTTCTTACAGAATTCTTCAAATTCCTTGCTGCAAAACTCTCCACTGTTATCTGACCTCAACACTTTATCTTCTTCTCTATTTGGTTTTCCACCAGAGCCTTAAATTCTTTAAACCTATCAAATACTTTAGATTTCTTTCTAAGGAAATATATCCATGTATTCCTTGAGAAGTCATCTATAAATGATACATAGTACATAGAATTACCCAGTGATGGAACCTTCACAAGTCCAAACACATCACTGTGCACAAGCCCTAATATCTGTTTTGCCCTCTTACCACTAGAGGGGAAACTCACTCGATTATGCTTTCCATATACACAATTTTCGTAGAAATCAAAATCCATAGAGCTATTACTCATACCTTCTACCATAGCTTTACGATGAAGTATTCGAAGGGCCTTCTCTCCAATATTTCCAAGCCTTTGATGCCATAGCATGGTCTTCTCTCTAGAGACCACAATATTTTTTTCTCCACTTTCAGGAACCACAGAACTGTTGCACCCATCAACAACAGTGCTACCTTGCAGCTTGTACAAAGTTCCAGTCCGAGCTCCCTGCATCAATACCAGTGCACCCCGAACCATCTTGCAGGTATCTTTCTCGAACACTGTTTTTACACCTGCATCATCCATCTTGCTTATAGAAATCATATTTTTGGCTAATGTAGGAATATTCAGAACACCTGGAAGTGTTCTAACTCTTCCACCTTGCAACTTCAACTTTACTTTTCTGTGACCAACGATTCTAGCCTTCCTATAATTCACCAAGAAGACATCACCACCATCGTATTTCTCATACTCACAGAACCACTTTCTATGGGGAGTAAAGTGAAAGGATGCACCTAAGTCAATCAACCATGCCTCATGATCTACATGTGTACTTGAAGAAGCCAAGTACACATCCCCACCTTCATCTGAGTTGGTTTTCACCTCTGTAGAAGGAGCATCATCAAATCCCTTTCCTTTGTCAGGAGATTTATATTTACAGTCCCTTTTGTAGTGCCCTTCCTTTCCGCATTTTTAACACACCAGCTTTACAGGTTTTCCTGGAGATTTAGATCTCCCTCTAGATTTAGTTCTCCAACTCGATGACTTATTTTTGTTTCTTTTCTAGGACCATCCTCGTACAGACAAGACATCACCATTCTAGCTCTCCATATTTTTCTGTCTCATCTCCTCCGTTAGCAAGGATGAGACTATTTCATCAAACTGCAAGGTAGTTGCATTGCTACCTATTGCTTTAACCAGACTATCACACGAATATGGTAGAGAACACAACAAACTAATGCACTTATATTCATTTGAAATTTTGATATCAACAGACGATAACTGACTTACCATAGTATTAAACGCATTCAGATGCTCTATCACTGAGTCTCAATCTTTCATTCTTAGGTTATATAGCTTTTTCCGCAGGAACAGTTTATTCACGAGAGACTTAGATTGGTACAAAGTCCCTAACTTGTCCCACAAAGCCTTCATCGTAGCTTCCCCTGATACATTCAACAATACTGAATCTAAGACACATAATCGTACTATGGTCTTTGCCTTCCGATCCAACTTCTTCCATTCTTCATTGGTCATTCCTATTGGTTTAGTACCTAGATCTACCGCAATCCACTGATCTTTATCCACCAACAGATCCTCCATCTTGAGTTTCCACAACTCAAAACTCTGACCATTAAATTTCTTGATCTCTATCTTTCTACTGCTCGCCATCTTCTTTTACCACTAGAATCGATCTCACAAATCTCCCACTGAACAGGGTCTACCACAAGCCCGAGCAAAACCCCTCAGCAACAAAGGCGTCCCCTTGAAGCCAAAATAGCTTTGATACCAAATGTAGGTTTTAATCCGTATAGAATTTACCTGCATATGAATTCTAAAACACATAAAATAAACAATGTGAGAGCATAACACATAAAACACATATACATAGAGATTTTCCCACTAGATCTCAAAACCGGGACTACTAGCTTGATTTTTCATTATGTTCCTTTCAATTTTACAATACATATTTATACATGCCGAAGCATCCAATACCATGGACCGAAAACCATAGGTAGGTTCGCCCAACCTAATATAGGGTCCAAAAAAAAATTTCCTGGGGCGCTGCCCCGAACCTCGTAGATGGGGGCTACCCACCCCCCTCAAACCCCCTGGATAGGGGGGGTTGCTACCGCCCCTGTGACCCCCCCTCTTCACAATCGACACAATGAAGGGGGGGCTATATGCCCCCTCTAACCCCCGGTTCACTACGTGGGTTAGTCATGGAAAGAATATAACACAACCCAACATGCAGTGGGGACATAAGCAATAGTATGTGAATGTAGAATATAAACTCTGAAATTGTTGAGGGCTTTTACCAATGCCAATGCCTATTTTTCAATAATGTTGTATCTCAATGCTATGTTTCTTATAGTGTGACTGAAGAATGTTGTAGGCTGCTCATTTTTCAGATGTTTTTTCTGCATTAGGATTGCTATTAATGTGTGCTTAGAAGCAAAAGAAAAAATGATGAAATCTGAGGCATAATATGGGCTAATTAGAATAGGAGCAGTAGATAATGCAAACTTTACCACATGAAATGATTTTGTAGCCTCTAAATTCCACTTTACCTCACTGTCCTTCTTCAGCATATTTGTCATTTCTTTCGAGTGCTAAGCTAGATTAGGAATAAATCTCAAAAAATTAATTTTCCCGTTGAACGATTGAATATATTTCTTGTTCCTAGGGAAGTCTAATTGTTGAATAGCCTTCACTCTAGCAGGATCAATGTGGACACCATATTTAGATATGATGTGTCCTAGTAGCTTACCTTATTCCATGGCGAACAACCTCTTCTTTAGGTTAAGTGAGATTCCAAATTTTCTGCATTTCTGAAAAAACAATCCTCAAGTGATGCAAATGATCTTCATCAAATTTTGAAAATACTGTTAGATCATCAAGATAAATAACCAAAAATATATCTTTTTCATTTGCAAATGCTATATCCATAGTGTTCTAAAAGGTAGCTCCTGCATTCTTCAGTCCAAAAGGCATCTTGGCATACATGAATGTACTCCATGGGGTTGTGAAGGTTGTCTTGAGCTGATCATCTTTGTGTACCAGAATTTGATTGTACCTAGAGTATCCATCAAGCAACGACATCCTAGAGGAACCAACCACCTTTTGAAGTATGTGGTCCATCTTAGGCAGGGGATAGTTGTATTTTAGGGACACCTTATTGAGATTTCTGAAATCAATGCGTAGACGAATTTCCTCAGTCCTTTTACTCACAGGTACTAGATTAGACATCCATTCAAAAAACCGAATGGGAACAATTATTCCATACCTATAAAGTCTATTTACCTCTTTTTTAATTGATGGCAACAACTTGGGTTGATTCTTCCCAATTTCTGGCGAAATGGCTTATGATCCGGATTTATGGGAATGATGTGCTGAATGATACTCTTATCATAAAATTTCAGATATGAGTAATCCCAAGAAAATGCATCAGCAAACTCCTTCATTAAAGACATGTACTTACTTGTTGTTTCAGGAGATAGAGACTTTGATAGTTTGACCAATTTAGGATTCTCAGTTATGCCAATGTTAACATCTTCTACTCCTTTTTCAGTAGGAACCATGGTGGGCTTCTTGGCGATACCATCCTTGTAAAATAACTCTTCCAAAGGCACCAAGCCTCTTGGAAAGTTGTTTTCCTTGAGCTGTAATACTTCAGTGTCAACTGAATGAATGTGGGAATCATCAAAATTGTATACATCATCAATGTGAGAATTCTGAAACTCTCCTTCCAACTACAAAAAACTATTGATTTTCTTATCATCACCAAATACTTGCCAAAACCTCATGTTATCTAGGACAATTGGGCAATGCTTAACATGGATGGAGTATTTATGATTAGAATGAAAAGGACTTTTCACCATACTGGCTACAGTGGCAAGTGAATCAGCTATGAGATTTTGAGTTCTAGGAGTAAGAGATAAAGTATATTTTGGAAAAGTTTTAAGAATATCAAATATAGCATTGTGATAAGCTCTCATTCTTGGGTCTTTGGCCTAGTATTCCCCTTTGAATCGTTTGATCACTAACTCAGAGTCGCCATAAACAGAAATCTTTTTTGCTCCTAACTTCTTCAGAATTTTGAGGCAAGCAATCAATGCCTCATATTCTACCTCATTTTTCGAACATTCAAATGCCAGCTTGTAAGAACTGATTCTCACATTTGGAGGGATTTTGTTTGGCTGATGTAATGGCCCAAGTATCCAAACACCAATTCCTACTCCTTCTCTTCCTGATGTACCATCAAACTCCATGGTCCAAAGACCATTTTCTTCTTCTAGAAAAAGAATTTCTGAAATCTGAATTTCTTGATTTTTAGGATCTTGAATGGCTAGCTCAGAACTTTCTGTTTTCTACACTATTCTTTGAATCTCCTCAATAGGATTTGCAGGCTGTCTAGGTTTCTCACCGACCTCTCTACTTTCTGTTGTGATAGTTTCATGTATGCTGCCCATTAGGTTAGGAACTTCTGAAATTTCTACTAACTGACTTTCTTCATCAACAGAATCCATATCACTAAATAGAATGAAAGAGTCAAGATCAGTGTGAACAACATGTATAGGATGATTGACTGGCTTGTCTTTACTACTGATCATAAATTTCATCTTCTTTTCTCTATAAAGTTTCTGGAGCTGTCCAAAAACAGGGATAGTGGCGTATGAAAAGTCAAGCTGTAGAGTGCCCTTTAATTTTGCTCCCCAAGATCTTGAAAGTAACATGCCAAACCTAGGGGAATATCAACCACTACAACATCCATAAGTACATTTTTTGCTGGGATTTGGTCTAAGGACACTACCAAGTCTTTAATAAGGCCAAGGCATTTCACTCTTCCAGAATCAAAAGAATAAAGATCATGGTAAGGTCAGGTGATGCTCAGTCCTAGTTTATCCATGATGGCTTTAGGCATCAAATTATGAGAGGCACCAGAATCTAGCATAGCATTATGAAGGATAAGGTCATGAAGTTTAAGACTCAGATAAAAAGGAGGAATTTCACTATCTTCAGGAGCTCCTTCTAAGGCTGGACCAAAAAGGATGGCTGGCTCATCATCAGCTACATTGACTGTATCAGACATCTGATCAACCCTAAGAATTTTTGCAATCTGGAATTTGTATTTGTCATTCCTTACCAATTCAGTGAGGGGAATGGCTATCTTTAATTTAGAAATTTCATTTTCCAAACTAAAAAGATTAGATTGCTTATCTACCTCTTTTGAAGTGATGTCCTTCCTTTCTGTTTGGCCTTTAGCTTGAGTTTCCTTCTTTTGGCTTTCAGTTTGCATTTCTTTGTCCTTCCTCACATTGCTAGTGGAAGCTTCATTAGTTCTATCCTGATTCTATGTGATAATAGCTTTGTCTTTATTCTAGCCTGTAGGAGGGGATTCTTTGCTTGGTGCGTCCTTTTGCAAATTTTGTCTTTTCTAAATTATAGTAACATGCACATTTTTGTTTCTCAAATTGTACTTCTTTTGAAGATGACTGAGGGAATTCTTATATCCTCTTTGGTACTCTTCAGTCCTATCAGCCCACAAATCTCCACTTGTAAGCACAAATTGTTGGTCATCTGGTATAAAAGAGTCTTTAGAAAACTGATCTTCTTTAGTTAGGAAAGTAGGAAGTTCATCTTCTTGAAAGAAGTGATTTGCTTCTACCATCTCCTCTTCATATTCTTCCTGGCTTTCAGTATAGTTTTGCTGAAATGGAGCTTTCACTTGACCTTGAGGATCTTGATTTCGCTGTCATCTCTGTCAATTTCTATACTGCTGTTGCTGCTGTTCGTGAAAGTTAAGATTCCTAACTGATGGTTCAGCTTGTTGATCAGTTAGGGATATTTTATCCATCATTATTTCCATACTTTTTATCGGGCTGTCAAGCTTTGCATCAGAAGATGATGCAGGTTCTTCTATGAAAACAACTCTCTTTTCCGCCCTCTCTAGCTTTGATTTTTACTTCTTAATAAGCAGATTGGCTTCAACATTGATTGCATTCCATTGCATTTCTTCAAGAGTAGTGGGTATCTTTCTCTGAGCTAATAGACCATCTCTGGATCGAAAGCATCAGGATAATGAAGAAGAGCCAAACCAGAAGAGGTTTCATATCATCAAGTATAGAATTGTACACTGTATTAAATCTTTATGTAAATTCTTGAACTGTTTCATTGGGGTTCCTTTTGATTGAATTATATTTAGCCAATATCTGTAATGGATTTTTCTTCTCTTACCAACGAGCTAGAAATAATTCAATCAGTCTTTGAGAACTATTAATGGAATTTGCAGCCATAATTCGAAACCATTTCTTAACATCTCCTGAGAAACTCTGAGCGATAATTCTCATTTTAGCATTCTCCTCATCAATTTCTTCTAAATCAATGAAATCTATTAACTTGTCAACATGCTGTTGAGTTGTAATTTCTACACTTCCATCAAACAAAGGAAGTCTTTGACCATAGTTCTAAGGCAAAGCAGTAAGTTGAGCAAGTAGTAAAAGAGGCAAAAATCTTGCCATGACTATTTGACGAAGTGAAGGTGTTACAATGGGTTGTGTAAGTGAAGGTGTTATAATGGTTTTTGTAAGTGAAGGTTGTGATGAGGATGATGGAACTACTACAATGGGTTGTGGAGGAAGGGATGGAAAGAATGGAGGAGGCAAGGAAGATGATGAAACTGAAGCTTTAGGAGATGTGGTATATGATCTTGGAGAAGTAAAAGAGGATGAAGCTGTGGTTAATTATTCAAGTTGGTATTGAACAAAAGCTTTTTCGGTTGTGATTTGGAGTTGGTCAGCAAGGCTTTGAAGCTCATCAAAATTTAACCACAATTCATGATTAGTCTTAGCAGACAAAGATTTTGAAGAAAGAGAGTGAGTTTCACCCTTTAAAGGTTCTAGTGTTGTATCAGAGATGAAGGAGTTATACTTAGACCTGGTAAGTGATAATTCTATCTGCTCTTCGAATGGAATTTGCTCAAAGGTGAATAGGTTTTTAGGCAGAGAAGTTGTTCTTTTAATTTTTTGAACTGTACTTTTAGTGATAGGTAGTCTAAGTTTTCTGAGCAATCCTTTAGGGTCTTCAACAATAATGGGTGGATTTGGTCAGGATTTGACCCGGTATTCCTTTTGGAAGCAAGAATGTATACACCCTAAACTGATGAGATTTATGAATTCAGCTCCTGCATTCTTAGCCCAAAAGGCATCTTGGCATACATGAATGTACCCCATGGCATTGTGAAGGTTGTCTTGAGCTGATCGTCTTTGTGTACCAGAATTTGATTGTACCTAGAGTATCCATCAACCAATGACATCCTAGAGGATCCAACCACCTTCTGAAGTATGTGGTCCATCTTATACATGGGATAGTTGTATTTTAGGGACACCTTATTGAGATTTCTGAAATCAATGCATAGACAAATTTCCCCGGTCTTTTTACTCATAGGTACTAGATTAGACATCCATTCAACAAACTGAATGGGAACAATTGTTCCAGACTTATAAAGTCTATTTACCTCTTTTTCAATTGATGGCAGCAACTTGGGTTGATTCTTCTCAATTTCTAGCGAAATGGCTTATGATTTGGCTTTATGGGAATGATGTGCTGTATGATACTCTTACCATAAACTTTCAGATCTGAGTAATCCCAAGAAAATGCATCAAAAAACTCCTTCATTAAAGACATTTACTTACCTGTTGTTTTAGGAGATAGAGACTTTGATAGTTTGACCAATTTAGGATTCTCAGTTGTGCCAACGTTAACATCTTCTACTCCTTTTTCAGAAGGAACCACGGTGGGCTTCTTGGCGATATCACCCTTTTCAAATAACACTTGCAAAGGCACCAAGCCTCTTGGAATGTTGTTGCTCTTGAGCTGTAATACTTCAGTGTCAGCTGAATAAATGTGGGAATCATCAAAATTGTATACATCATCAATGCAAGAATTCTGAAACTCTCCTTCCAACTACAGAAAACTATTGATTTTCTTGTCATCACCAAATACATGCCAAAACCTCATGTTATCTAGGATAGTTGGGCGATGCTTAATGTGGATGGAGTATTTATGATTAGAATGAAAATGAATTTTCACCATACTGGCTGCAGTGGCAAGTGAATCAGCTATGAGATTTTGAGTTCTAGGAGTAAGAGATAATGTATATTCTGGAAAAATTTTAAGAATATCAAATACAACATTACGATAAGCTCTCATTCTTGGGTGTTTGGCCTAGTATTCCCCTTTGACTTGCTTGATCACTAACTCGGAGTCGCCATAAACAAAATCTTTTTGCTCCCAACTTCTTCAGAATTTTGAGGCCAGCAATCAATGCCTCATATCTGCCTCGTTTTTCAAACATTCAAATGCTAGCTTGTAAGAACTTATTCTCACATTTGGAGGGATTTTGTTTGGCTGATGTAATGGCCCAAGTATCCAAACACCAATTCCTAATCCTTCTCTTCCTGATGTGCCATCAAACTCCATGGTCCAAAGACAATTTTTCTTCTTGGAAAAAGAATTTCTGAAATCTGAATTTCTTTATTTTTAGGATCATGAATGGCTAGCTCAGAACTTTCTATTTTCTACACTATTCTCCGAATCTCCTCAGTAGGATTTGCAAGCTGTCTAGGTTTCCTGACCGACCTCTCTACTTTCTATTATGATAGTTTCATGTATGCTGCACATTAGGTTAGGAACTCCTGAAATTTCTACTAACTAACTTTCTTCATCAACAGAATCCATATCACTAAACAGAATGAAAGAGTCAAGATGAGAGTAAACAACATGTATAGGATGATTGACTGACTGGGTTGTCTTTACTGTTGATCATAAATTTCATCTTCTTTTCTCTATAAAGTTTCTAGAACTATCCAAAAACAGGGATAGTGGCATATGAAAAATTCAAGCTGTAGAGTACCCTTTAATTTTGCTCCCCAAGATCTTGAAAGCAATATGCCAAACCTAGGGGAATATCAGCCACTACAACATCCATAAGTACATTTTTGGTTGGGATTTGGTTTAAGGACACTACCAAGTCTTTAATAAGGCCAAGGCATTTCACTCTTCGAAATCAAAAGAATAAAGATCATGGTAAGGTCAGGTGATGCTCAGATCCATGATGGATTTAGGCATCAAATTATTAGAGGCACCAAAATCTAGCATAGCATTATGAAGGATAAGGTCATGAAGTTTAAGACTCAGATAAAAAGGAGGAATTTCACTATCTTCAGGAGCTCCTTCTAAGGTTGGACCAAAAAGGATGACTGGATCATCATCAGCTACATTGACTGTATCAGACATCTGATCTACCCTAAGATTTTTTGCAATTTGGAATTTGTATTTGTCATTCCTTACCAATTCAGTGAGGGGAATGGCTATTTTTAGTTTAGAAATTTCATTTTCCAAACTAAAAAGATTAGATTGCTTATCTACCTCTTTTGAAGTGATGTCCTTCCTTTTTGTTTGGCCTTTAGCTTGAGTTTCCTTCTTTTGGCTTTTCGTTTGCATTTCTTTGTCCTTCCTCACATTGCTAGTCGAAGCTTCATTATTTCTATCTCGATTCTATGTGACAATAGATTTGTCTTTATCTGTCCTATAGAAGGGGATTCTTTTCTTGGTGCATCCTTTTGCAAATTTTGTCTTTTCTAAATTATAGTGCACATTTTTGTTTCTCAAATTGTACTTCTTTTGGAGATGACTGAGGGAATTCTGATATCCTCTTTGTACTCTTCAATCCTGTCAGCTCACAAATCTTCGCTTGTAAGCATAAATTGATGGTCATCTGGTATAAAAGAGTCTTTAGAAAACTGATCTTCTTTAGTTAGGAAAGTAGGTAGTTCATCTTCTTGAAATAAGTGATTTACTTCTACCATCTCCTCTTCATATTCTTCCTGCCTTTTAGTGTATTATTGCTGAAATGGAGCTTTCAATTGACCTTGAGGATCTTGATTTCACTACTGTCTTTGTCGATTTCTGAACTGTTGTTGTTGCTATCCGCAAAAATTAGGATTCCTCACTAATGGTTCAGCTTCTCGATCAGTTAGGATATTTTATCAATCATTATTTTCATAATTTTTATCGGGATGTCAAGCTTTGCATGAGAAGATGATGCAGGTTCTTCTCCAAAAAGAACTCTCTTTTCCGCCCTCTCTAGATTTGATTTTTACTTCTTAATAAGCAGATTGGCTTGAAGATTGATTGCATTCCGCTGCATTTCTTCAAGAGTAGTTGGGTCTCTTTCTCTGAGCTGATAGGCCATCTCTGGATCGAAAGCATCACGATAATGAAGAAGAGCCAAACCAAGAAGAGGTTTCATATCACCAGGTATAGAATTGTACACTGTATTAAATGTTGATGTAAATTCTTGAACTATTTCATTGGGGTTCCTTTTCATTGAATTATATTTAGCCAATATCTGTAATGGATTTTTCTTCTCTTAACAACGAGCTAGAAATAATTCAATCAGTCTTTGAGAACTGTTAATGGAATTTGCAACCAGAATTCAAAACCATTTCTTAACATCTCCTGAGAAACTCTGAGCGATAATTCTCATTTTAGAATTATCCTCATAAATTTCTTCTAAATCAATGAAATCTATTAACTTGTCAACATGCTGCTAAGCTGTAATTTATGCACTTCCATCAAACAAAGGAAGTCTTTGCCCATAGTTCTGAGGCAAAGCTGTATGTTTGAGCAGGCAGTAAAAGAGGTGCAAATATTTCCATGACTATTGGAGGAAGTGAAGGTGTTAGAATGGGTTGTGTAAGTGAAGGTGTTATAATGGTTTTTGTAATTGAAGGTTGTGATGAGGATGATGGAACTATTGAAATGGGTTGTGGAGGCAAGGATGTAACGAACGGAGGATGCAAGAAAGATGATGAAACTGAAACATTAGGAGATGTGGTATATGAGCTTGGAGGAGTAAAAGAGGATGAAGTTGTGGTTAATTATTCAAGTTGGTATTGAACAAAATCTTTTTCGGTGTGATTTGGAGTTGGTCATCAAGGCTTTGAAGGTGATCAAAGTTTAACCACAATTCATGATTAGTCTTAGCAGACAAAGATTTTGAGGAAAGAGATCGAGTTTCAACCTTTAAAGGTTCTAGTGTTGTATTAGAGATGTAGGAGTCAGACTTAGACCTGGTAAGTGATAAATCTATCTGCTCTTCGAATGGAATTTTCTCAAAGGTGAATAGCTTTCTAGGAAGAGAAGTTGTTCTTTTAATTTTTTGAACTGCACTTTTAGTGATAGGTAGTCTAAGTTTTCTGAGCAATCTTTCAGGGTCTTCAACAATAAAGGGTGTATTTCGGTCATGATTTGACCTGGTATGCCTTTTGGAATCAAGAATGTATACACCCTAAACTGATGAGATTTATGAATTCAGCTCCTGCATTCTTCAGCCCAAAAGGCATCTTGGCATACATGAATGTACCCCATGGCATTGTGAAGGTTGTCTTGAGCTGATCATCTTTGTGTATCAGAATTTGATTGTACCCATAGTATCCATCAAGCATTGACATCCTAGAGGATCCAACCACCTTCTAAAATATGTGGTCCATCTTTGGCAGGGGATAGTTGTATTTTAGGGACACCTTATTGAGATTTTTGAAATCAATGCATAGACGAATTTCCTTCGTATTTTTACTCACAGGTACTAGATTAGACATCCATTCAAAAAACCGAATGGGAACAATTATTCCAAACTTATAAATTCTATTTACCTCTTTTTCAATTGATGGCAGCAACTTGGGGTTGATTCTTCTCAATTTCTGGCGAAATGGCTTCTGATCTGGCTTTATAGGAATGATGTGCTGAATGATACTCTTATCATAAACTTTCAGATCTGAGTAATCCCAAGCAAATGCATCAGCAAACTCCTTCATTAAATACATGTACTTACCTTTTGTTTCAGGAGATAGAGACTTTGATAGTTTGACCAATTTAGGATTCTCAGTTGTGCCAATGTTAACATCTTCTACTCCCTTTTCAGTAGGAACCATGGTGGGCTTCTTGGCGATATCATCCTTGTCAAATAACTCTTCCAAAGGCACCAAGCCTCTTGGAATGTTGTTGTCCTTGAGCTGTAATACTTCAGTGTCAGCTGAATGAATGTGGGAATCATCAAAATTGTATACATCATCAATGTGAGAATTCTGAAACTCTCCTTCCAACTACAGAAAAATATTATTTGCTTATCATCACCAAATACTCGCCAAAACCTCATGTTATCTAGGACAACTGAGTGATGCTAACATGGATTGGAGTAATTTATGATTAGAATGAAAAGGAATTTTCACCATACTGGCTGCAGTGGCAAGTGAATCAACTATGAGATTTTGAGTTCTAGAGAAGAGATAATGTATAATCTGGAAAATTTTAAGAATATCAAATACAACATTGTGATAAGCTCTCATTCTTGGTGTTTGGCCTAGTATTCCCCTTTGACTTGCTTGATCACTAACTCGGAGTTGCCATAAACATAAATCTTTTTTACTCCCAACTTCATTAGAATTTTGAGGCCAGGAATCAATGCCTCATATTCTGCCCTCATTTTTTCGAACATTCAAATGCCAGCTTGTAAGAACTATTCTAACATTTGGGGATTTTGTTTGGATGAAGTAATGCCCAATTATCCAAACACCAATTCCTATTCCTTCTCTACCTGATGCCATCAAACTCATGGTCCAAAGACCATTTTCTTCTTTGGAAAAAGAATTTCTGAAATTTGAATTTCTTAATTTTTAGGATCATGAATGGCTAACTCAGAACTTTCTGTTTTCTACACTATTCTTTGAATCTCCTTAATATGATTTGTAGGATATCTAGGGTTCTCACCGACCTCTCTACTTTCTGCTGTGATAGTTTCATGTATGCTACACATTAGGTTAGGAACTCCTGAAATTTATACTAACTGACTTTATTCATCAACAGAAACCATATCACTAAACAAATGAAAGAGTCAAGATTAGTGTGAACAATATGTAAAGATGATTGACTGGCTTTTCTTTACTGTTGATCATAAATTTCATCTTCTTTTCTCTATAAAGTTTTTAGAGTTGTCCAAAAACATGGAAAGTGGCGTATGAAAAGTCAAGCTGTAGAGTGCCCTTTAATTTTACTCCCCAAGATCTTGAAGTAATATGCCAAACCTAGGGGGAATATCAGCCACTACAACATCCATAAGTACATTTTTGGCTGGGATTTGGTCTAAAGACACTACCAAGTCTTTAATAAGGCCAAGCATTTCACTCTTCCAAAATCAAAAGAATAAAGATCATGGTAAGGTCAGGTGATGCTCAGTCCAGTTTATCCATGACAGCTTTAGGCATCAAATTATGAGAGGCACTAGAATCTAGCATAGCATTATGAAGGACGACGTCATGAAGTTGAAGACTCAGATAAAAAGGAGGAATTTCACTATCTTCAGGAGCTCCTTCTAAGGGTTGGACGAAAAAGGATGGCTAGCTCATCATCAACTACAATGACTGTATCAGACATCTGATCTACCCTAAGAATTTTTGCAATTTGCAATTTGTATTTGTCATTCCTTACCAATTCAGTGAGGGGAATGGCTATCTTTAATTTAGAAATTTCATTTTCCAACTAAAAAGATTAGATTGCTTATCTACCTCTTTTGAAGCAATGTCCTTCCTTTCTGTTTGGCCTTTAGCTTGAGTTTCCTTCTTTTGGCTTTAAATTTGAATTCTTTGTCCTTCCTCACATTGCTAGTGGAAGCTTCATTAGTTCTATCCCGATTCTATGTGACAATAGCTTTGTCTTTATTCTGGCCTGTAGGAGGGGATTCTTTGCTTGGTGCGTCCTTTTGCAAATTTTGTCTTTTCTAAATTATAGTAACAGGCACATTTTTGTTTCTCAAATTGTACTGCTTTTGGAGATGACTGAGGGAATTCTGATATCCTCTTTGGTACTCTTCAGTCCTATCAGCCCACAAATCTTCGCTTGCAAGCACAAATTGTTGGTCATCTGGTATAAAAGAGTCTTTAGAAAACTGATCTTCTTTAGTTAGGAAAGTAGGTAGTTCATCTTCTTGAAAGAAGTGATTTGTTTCTACCATCTCCTCTTCATCTTCTTCCTGGATTTCAGTATAGTTTTTCTGAAATGGAGCTTTCACTTGACCTTGAGGATCTTGATTTCACTGCTCTTTCTGTCGATTTCTAAACTGCTATTGCTACTATCCGTGAAAGTTAGGATTCCTCACTGATGGTTTAGCTTGTCGATCAGTTAGGGATATTTTATCCATCATTATTTCCATAGTTTTTATATCGGGTTGTCAAGCTTTGCATCGAATATAATGCAAGTTCTTCTCCGAAAAACAACTCTCTTGTCCACCCTCTCTAGCTTGATTTTTACTTCTTAATAAGCAGATTGGCTTCAACACTGATTACATTCCACTGCATTTCTCAAGAGTAGTTGGGTCCCTTTCTCTGACTGAAAGGCCATCTCTAGATCAAAATCTCAGATAATGAAGAAGAGCCAAACCAGGAAGAGTTTCATATCACCAGGTATAGAATTGTACACTGTATTAAATCTTGATGTAAATTCTTGAACTATTTCATTGGGGTTCCTTTTCATTGAATTATATTCAGCCAATATCTGTAATGGATTTTTCTTCTCTTACCACGAGCTAGAAATAGTTCAATCAATCTTTGAGAACTGTTAATGGAATTGCAACCAGAATTCGAAACCATTTCTTAACCTCTCCTGAGAAACTTTGAGCGATAATTCTCATTTTAGCATTCTCCTCATCAATTTCTTCTAAATCAATGAAATCTAATAACTTGTTAACATGCTACTGAGCTGTAATTTCTGCACTTCCAGCACAAAAAGGAAGTCTTTGACCATAGTTTTGAGGCAAAGCAGTAAGTTGAGGAGGCAGTAAAACAGGCACAAATCTTGCCACGACTATTGGAGGAAGTGAAGGTGTTACAATGGGTTGTGTAAGTGAAGATGTTTATAATGGTTTTTGAAGTGAAGGTTGTGATGAGGATGATGGAACTACTAAAATGGGTTGTGGAGGCAAGGATGGAATGAACAGAGAGGAAAGAAAGATGATGAAATTGAAGCTTTAGGAGATGTGGTATATGAGCTTGGAGGAGTAAAAGAGGATGAAGCTGTGGTTAATTATTCAAGTTGGTATTGAACAAAAGCTTTTGTTGTTGAATATGGAGTTGGTCAACAGGGCTTTGAAGCTTATCAAATTTTAAACCCACAGTTCATGATTAGTCCTAGCAGACAAGATTTTGAAGAAAGAGAGTGAGTTTCAACCTTTAAAGGTTATAGTGTTGTATTAGAGATGCAGGATCAGACTTCGACCTGGTAAGTGATAATTCTATCTGCTCTTCATATGGAATTTGGCTCAATGGTGAATAGGTTTTTAGGCAGTGAAGTTGTTTCTTTTAATTTTTGAACTGCACTTTTAGTGATAGGTCGTCTAAGTTTTCTGAGCAATCTTTCAGGGTCTTCAACAATAAAAGGTGATTTGGGTCAGGATTTGACCTTATGCTTTTGGAAGCCATAATGTATACACCCAAAACTAATGAGATTTATGAATTCAACCTATTTTCAAATACTGAAACTGAGAGGTACAGAACCAATTCTTGAAAGCTCTTAAGATTTTTCCCAGGG